>JAPDOI010000670.1:0-318497 GCA_029168955.1 Aplectana chamaeleonis
ACCGCCTAGCCGCTCAATTATGGTTGCACTCGACTTGAAGAAAGCATATGACACTGTGGTTATCTCCATCCTTTGTCAAAAGCTTGCCGAGTCATCCCTACCGAGAGGTTTAGCCCGATGGATTTCTAGCTACCTGAAAGGCAGAACAATACGGACAGAGTTTAGAGGCCAGATGTCGAAAGTAAGATTGGTGCGCTCCGGGGTACCGCAAGGTGCAGTTCTATCTCCGCTCCTGTTCTCATTCTACATAGCAGATCTCCCGGCACCCCCTCCAGAAACACGTCTAGTCGGATATGCGGATGACCTAACACTGGTGGCGTCAGATCCGGATATTGAAACTTGCGAAAAGCGTCTGAACGAATATCTCCCGAAGCTAACAAAGGCCCTGGAAGATCTACATCTTCAACTGTCGCTTCAGAAGACCACTGTCTCTCTTCTAACAACACATTCTGCTCAAGCGAGATACGTACCGAAAGTGTTCATAAATGGGATGCAGATCACACACGAAAGAAATCCGACAATTCTCGGCTACCATTTCGACACTATGATGACGGGTCGATTACATGCGGAAGATGTTCGCAAGAAGACGGCTAAAAGAGCGAATCTCTTGAAAGCGTTGGCAGGAAGAAACTGGGGACAAAGCAAAGAGCTGCTCACACTGACCTACCGCGCCACCGGACAATCCGTGATGTCCTACGCTGCTCCAGCCTGGAGCCCGCTCATTGCGTCGACTCACTGGGATCGGTTACAAGCGTGTCAAAATGCAGCCTTGAGGACCGCGACGGGAAGCCTGGCGATGGCTGGCACTACCCACCTCAGCAATGAGACGGGAATCATGCCAGTCAAAGCTCATAATGAGATGTTGACGCTTCAATATCGAACGGTTGCGGCACTTGATCCAGAACATCCCTCACACGACATGATGAAGAAATCGGAACCACCAAGACAGATCAGAAAGCATGTCAGAACGATCAAGCCAATATTGGTCAGGCCAGGAAACGCGGAAAGCATTCGCAAAGAAGTGCACAAAGAGTTTGTTAAGGAGTTCCTGGTTACTATGAACTCCCCCTTGCTAAGTGGACCGCCGCCGAAGATTGCTAAGGAGGAGGAGACTTTGCCAAGACCAAGTCGGGCAGCGCTATCTCAGCTCCGGAGCGGTTTCTATTCGAAGTCGCAATGGTATCTACATAAGATAGGAGCAGCCGTTAGTCCACTTTGCCAAGACTGCGGGCTTGAGGACCACACAGTACCTCACATGTTCTCTTGCTCTGGAAGGCCAACGCACCTCACAATAGAAGATCTCTGGCTCAAACCAGTGGAAGTAGCCCATTTCCTGTCACTTTAATTATGCAATAATGAATTTGAAATGTAAAAAAAAGAAAAACGAATTTAAAAAAAATAATAAAAAATAAAATCAAAAAAAAATCAAAGAAAATCGAAGAAATATAAAAGATTAAATAGAAAAAATCCAAGATTAAATAGAAAAAACAAAAGAGGGTTCCACTCAGGGGATCTTCCAAAGAAGAGGATCCCAGCAGTAATGTTGCTTCGATGACGTCGTCAATATGCCGGAAATTGGATCCAGGATCAGTGTGTAGCGGGTGGATGATGAGCAGCAACAATCAGCAGCAGCAATAGCAACATGACAACAACACAACAGCAACTGCCAACAACACGCATAACACGGTCGCGGCAGCATTACGGAGCCATACACCAATGTCGCTCGACTGCGCACGTGTGTCGCGGAACACGCACGCCTTTCAACCTGTCGGATTTGGCCATGCAGCGAGCAGGCTTCGCCCATTGCGCGACGAGTATGTCGGCCCTCCGCGCGACGAGTCGGACGAGTGGCGACGACGGGACACTCAGCGACATTCATGATATGTCGTGCCTACGCGTCGCGTCGACCGTAACTCGTGCGACAGACTTATTGTTGTTCCGACACAATGCAGGTTCGCGGCAGTGCGGTGATTACGCACGACCGTGTCGGATGCCCGTTGTTATGTACATGCAGGTCTAAAGTATACCATACCCTAAGAGACCTTCAGATGGCGTCGTAGGCAACCGCTGTCGCGGCACAGTGTTAGTCAGAGTGGCGTGGCAAAGCATGCAGCGCAACCGCGTGCCAGTGTTAAGAGGCGACCTGCGAGGGGTGCTACGCAGCGCCAGCGACGCGCAACGTCGCGCGGTGGAAATGGTTTGACCATGCGCGAGCTAGCCGTCCCGCCTTAGTTTTCATTTGTTGATGTTACTTTGTTACATTTTTGTCTATGGATATGTGGAAGAACCCGTGCCATGTGGCTGCCTTTTTACACCTATCAGGAGAAGCTTTTATGTGGCCGATAAGAAGAAGAAGAAGAAAATGGACAGAAGCAATCCATCCCCTTGAATTGATTTTCCGAAGCTGACGGTACATACGGTCCAATCTCTGGATAGGGGGAAGCGGTGACGCTGCTCGGTGGGCAAAATTTAGCGCGGGACAACAAACGATGGCCATTGATCGAGTGGTTTCGCGCACGATTGCTGAGCGCGGCTTTCTACATGAGGGACACTGACGATATCCTCTGTTTCGGAGCAAAATTTACTTTGTATGGCAGCTAGGACTAGAATAGATTTTTTCACGGACGAGTTTGTGCTGGATTAGTGTAACTTCGGCATGGATCATGAAGAAAGTTCGCGTTCACTGTTGAAGGTTGGCGCAGACTCGGTGTCATATAGTATTTGTTAGGGATAGGGAATACCTAACATCCGAAAACAGAGCTTACATGAATGCCCTAGTGCTCGTGTAAATGGCGTCTCCCTAGCGTCATCCGCCTGATTTTTCCTCTCGTGGTCCTACATATCATTCATTTCACAGTGCTTCGTCGGATTAGGTTTGAGTGTACAACTCCTTCATTTGAAGAATTTACAATGAGCTTTCAAGATGTTAATAATGAAGTGCCTCCACTTTTCGTTTTATTCCTTGTGGCTGCTACAATTGGATTAATTCGTTTTCGTACATACTGTTCTTTTTTTTTTTTTTCGACCTTCCAACCTTAGCGTGCGTGCTAATAAATAAATAAATAATATGCTATAACATAGGTGCACCAAGTTTGCATAACCTCCAATGCGGAACGGAAAGTCTCTTCAGGACCCTTGCCGATGTTAACTCACGTTTGAAATGGAGTATTATGGCTTCCCGGAGACTGTTGCGGGTATATATTCTGGCTCGCAAACGATTGATTGGCGATAGAGCTCACTCCGGTGCAGCAATAGGTACCCTGACAGTCATCATTAGCGAAGGCGTTGAGCATCCCGTTGGTCGAAAACAGCACATATGAACGCCAATCAATAACGGTTAGTTGAGTGAGCAGGATGCTAAACGACTGATAAACGTCACTGAATGGACAGGCAATCACTCCGACGGCGAACGCGACACTGAACGGGATGCTAAACCACGAGATACAATCGATAACGCCACATACGACGCTGGGCGACCCTCCTATGCCAACCGCTGTGCACGCGTGCCAACCGCTGCGCACTCTGGCAAAATCTCGTTTGCGACCTCGTAAGGGATTCAGGAAATTTCGCCGATTTGGAGAATCAGTTGGCGGAGCTCGGAATCGGAAGTGGCGTTAGTCAATGTGTCGTTGTTGGAGTCGCGTGCGCAGTGCCGCCAGACGACGAGGCACCGACGTAACGCGAAGCCGAAATCAAACCAGCGGTGCATACGAGCCGTCTCCGGGGTGGGGCTAGACCGATTCATTTTCCATTGTCAAGTCGTGCACTCCTCGGGCTCTGCCTTCGGAGGTTGAAGTGGAATGCGAGTGCCTGCACTCGCATCCTCCTGCAAAATGGGTGTTCTATTATCCTGGGAGCAGGCAGAGGCGGAGCATTCGTAGATTTGGATTGATTTTTGAGAAAGCAGAAGGGTGCAGACTTGGCTAGGGTCCAGGTGAGTGTATAGCGGTTGGCACTTACGAGGTAGGAGAGGCGCACGTGGCGTGTATGGCGTTATCGGTTTTGTCTCGTGGTTTAGCATCCCGTTCGGTGACCCGTTTCGCAAAGCGGGGACCATTGCGTTCGCCGTCGAGAGGTTGCCCGTCCCTTCTGCTGATGTCATTAGTCGTTTAGCATCCCGTTCACTCAACCGATTCTTGACGGCGTTCCGTATGTGTTGTTTTAGGGACAGGAACTGTCTACAAACCGATGGAGGAGCTGTCCCGTTTTCGCGGTTGGCGCGCGCCACTCAATGCTGAGCGAAGTGGTCCCAGTGGAATTAGCGCCACAAAGCGGCGGGCAACTCCTCGCCTTAGTGTGTAGAGCCCCTGTCCCGTTGTTTTCGATCAACGGGATGCTCAACGCCTTGCTAACGAAGAGGCTCAGCTCAGAGGCTTGCTACTACCACCAACCAGTTAGCTCAACAAAAATTTAATCAATCAATCCTACGGGTACTCCGCCTCTTTGCATGCTCCAGGATAGAGCACCCGTATGTTCAGTGCAGCGAGCAGAGGTCACAGGCACTCCCCATTCCACTCAACTCGAAGGCAGAGCCGAGGGTGCACACTTGACAATGGAAGAATCGGTGTGAGCCTGCCTCCCGAGATGTACCGCTGGTTCGATTACCTGGCTTCAACGTTACATGCTCAGAGAGTCGTGGGTCCGATTCGACAACGATAGGCTTTCTGGTGGGTACCTGAGTCGAGTTAGAAAGGAACTTTCGCAGCAGCACGTGTGCTCCGGGAAGGCACGTAGCTATTCAATCGAGGACTACGTGGCGCAGAGAGAAAAAACCCTTGCCGCACCCCTGTTTCCACGCGGCATCACGTGGCGCCTGTTCGATAGGACTACGTGGCGCAGCCGAGCCGTAAAACTTTGTCGCACCTGTTTCACGCTGAGCGGGATACTGGTCGATAGGATTCACCTGGGAATGAGACCCTTATATTGATGATCGCCAGAAAGTGAGCTCGTGATCCACCACTCAGACGGCCCCGAAAAGCCGACTGCGCTGTCTTCGGGATCGGGCCCCTTATATACGATTAACTGTGCGGCTGACATGCGCCGGGTCACTTCTGAAGCGATCGATCAACGTGTTTAATCGCATGGGCATTTGTGGCTCGTTCGGCGTTAAACTCATCGGTAGTCGCATAGAAAGCGTATCGTGGCCGAGTGAAACGGCTATGATTGGCAGCACGTGGCTTCTCGCTTAGGACGACGATTAGGCCATGGCATGTACCTGAAAATGATCAGATTGAGAAAGTCTATCGTGACCGAATCGGACCTCCCGACTCACTGAGTGGGAGCCGTTGGCTGGTGCCACTGCGCACGCGAACCAACGCTCATTGATTTACGCCTCCGATTCCGTACGCCACAATAATGCATGCGAAAATATGTAAGAGATAAACAGCAGGTAGGTAGAAAAAGCGCATGTAGAAAATCAATTTGAGGCAACTAAAGAATAAAAACAACGTGAATTTCAAAGAGGGATCGAGAGTAGAATTGAAAATAGTTTCTCATCGGTGCAGGTAGCTTCTGAGATCTGTTTGGAATTGTAGCAAGTTATCAGAAACGTGCACTGGACTGCTCCCATCTTCACACATTCCATGCCAGCCTAGAATGTGAAACAGTTTCGTAATTTAAGAGCATGCGGCTCAGTGGGTGGCAATCTCCTCGTATTTTATTCAACCAGGTTGAAGAATAAACTACTTTTGAGCCCAGCGTAGCCTGCCCTGATAATGCTATATACCAGGATAAAGGTCATTTCCTTCATAGTACACATAGTAGTGCTCAGGTGGTTACTCTAAGTGTTTCCGAGAGCTTTTTTCCAGTCCCAATCGATCATCTTTCCATGCCCAGATCGTTGAAACCCACCATTATGACCCAGAATGACTTATCAAGGGCAATTTCACGCACATCAAGCCATTTGGGACTGGGTGGCCCCTAGTGACGGCTTCTGCCGATGGACAATTTTTGTCCTCATTTTGTGTGATTTTCTCGCTTGGCAGAAAGGTGGCACTTTACAGGCTGACGTAGGAAAGTTTACAGCGTGTCTGCTGCTGTTTTGCAATCCGTGTTGAGACGAGCGGACAGGGTGATATACGCGGTTCTATTTAGACTGTATGGGAACTGGGTGGACCAAATCATGGATTTTCGCCTAGTAAAAGGCTTGGAAACGACCCAAGCTCTCTTTCAGTTCTAAAATGTTGTGTTCGGGAATGGATCGAATCATCTCAGGCATTGTTGCATAAATAATGATCTCTATCTCAGGGCGTTCGCTGTGTTCCCTGCATAGCACGCTGCTGCATCTGGAAGTGAGGGAAGAAGGCGAAGAGAGTGATTGGCACTAAATTATCCTTCGCTTTGAAAGAAGGTGAAATGTTATTGGAAGCTCGTGCTCGAGTAAGTTGATTTGAAAGAATGACTTCTGTTCTCTGGGTTTTTCGTTTATCTCATGCGATTTGGAGATCGGAGCCCCGTCAGCTGTCGATCCACGGGGCTTCGATCCACAGAGCGCAGATCTGCCTTCTCTGCAACGAGCTTCAATTCGCCAGTAAACGTGCAACGGATCCTTCCCGGCTGCTGGCGTCCCGCGGGAACCATAACGGGATCATCCCAGATCGTTGAGTGGCGATTTCTGGCCAGCGCGCCACGTCCTGTCCCTGCACCGAGGGAGTTGCTGTCTTCTCTCTATGCGTAGCAATGAGTGAAAGATTGAGTTATAAAGTGTTTCACATTTGAGATTGCCAAATTAAAATGCGTGGTAATGTTAATTTATTCACGAATACCACAAGTACTTCCTAGTGACCAAAGTTGACCACAGCGAGGTTCTATCAAAGACCTGTTTTGGCTGCGGGTGATCGCTGCGGCCCAATGCGAGGGGACAACTGTTTCCTTTTTCATCGTGCGCATAATGGAAAGGCGCTCCAATTGTGATCGCTTACGTGCCGACGTCCTACCATCAGCTGGATCGCGGCGACAGAATCCTTTGTTTTACGGCATCGCTACTGGAGAACGATTCGCATAGTAATCGAAACACAGAGAAAAATCCGTTTGAGCACCGTACTCCGATTCGGACATGAAATAAAAACGCGTTGTGTGTGGAATGCACTAAAGAATTTGCGTTTCAGGCCTGCTATCTTCCGTTTACTTTTACGAAGAAGCAAACTGACTCCGGCATGTTTTAATAGGAAGATATTTTGTGAAATCGGTCAGAAAAGCCACGTTTGGTGAGAGGAAAACCTGGTGATTGCGGTGGAGATATACATGGTTTTGACGCCAGTTTCAACACAGCTTCGTAATCGGTTTGCCTGATGCATTGAAGGAACGCTACTTTCACAAATTAACAACATGTCTCTATCTGGTTAATGCTCACCGCAAACTCGGTAAGAGTACTAGGGATTTTCAACGCATAAAGCTTGAACTAACGCCACAAAAGTTCTACGATGTCTTCAAAGCGGAAGACACGCCTAAAAATTACCTTCATTACTTTGTTTAAAGAGATGGAATCGGCATACGCTTTTCAAGTAGAACTGAACGTAAAATACACATAGAATCACATTTCCTTCGCCTTTAAAAACTGGCAAAAGCATGACCCAACTGCTGTAACAACTGCGTGAGAACTGCGTTCTTCCAAGCACTAACTCTGAAGAAACGCTCAAAATGAAAGAGCTAACTTTTGGGTAGAATGATTTACTCCTTAGGCCTCCTAACCAGGGTGAGCGGAATTCCGATTTTCACGCAGGTTTTTTATTCACGCGGAGATTGCCGATTTCCGAAAAATCGATTAGTGGAAATCGGAAGAAAATGCAGGTAATCTGAACCTGCCATACGCCTTACAGAATCTTAGGTGTTGAGACTCGCCAACTTTGTCAACGAGACCTGTTGAAAGGAACTTATTTTCTATGGGATCCAGGGAAAGGCATATTTGAAACTTTGTAATTCGTTAGTCTTTCCAGCAGGCCAAAACCGTCGTTTATCAATTTATACCGTAATCGTTAGTTCTTAGAAATCCAAACTTTGACAATAGACACTGCTAAATCCGAAAAAAAAACAAAGTGAAAAAGAAAAGAGGCATGGATAGCTGCGTGTATTACTAAAATTTCATACACGTATTTGATAGAGAACAAAGTTTAAATCTTAGATTTACACGTAATTCAGGACTTCATTAACAGTCCACTGTCGGGGGGGTGTGCGTTTTCGGTTTTTCCCTCTGGCAAAAGTAGTCATTATCGAGAAAAATTAGGAAAGTGTAGAATTTTTTTGATTTTTCTGGCTTCAAAAAGCGTGCGATCAGCTGAATGTTCACAAAACATAATATGTAGTGTAAGCTTCGCTTGACCGGATGTGGATGCAGTGCAGGCGACTTGTAGACACTTCAATCCGTTTCAGACCGACTCAGACCAAACGACGCTTAAAGGCGGTGTCACGATAAATTTCGTCTTCCAGTTTTCCGCCTGGAAATCGAAAGGCCGGGGTCTCATTAGGGCAGTAGGAGTGAAAGAACGAACAAAAACGAGCCCCAAACGAGCTTTAGACGGCTCCGAGATCCGCTCGCGCTAGCCCTTTCCGCTCGCGGTCGAGTTTTCCGAAGGAACAGTTTGGTCCCGCTTCTTCCATTAGCATTGGAGCGCGAGCGCGGCTGAGGTTTAGCAATGGGGCGCATTTGCATACGCTGGCTAGTTCGGGCCCGTGCCCGCGCATTTCATCCAGCGTTGAAATGTGGCTTCCAAGAAGAGCTGAATTTTGGATGTTTCATGGCGTTTTTCATGATTCTTTCTACACTGATGGAACAGTCCGACTCTTGACCTTCGTTTTCTGGTGAAAACTCGAGAACGATTTTCATCGTGGACTTTGCCTTTAACGCCCGGCTGGAAAGTCGGCGTAGTCAGCGGGATAGTGGCCGTGGATTTAAAATTCAAAGTTTCGTCTCCCGCAGTAGTGACGCTGTCCCGGTGAAACTGGCAGTTAAAGGCAGTGTTCACGATAAATTTCACTTCCGATATCTCCACGGTTTACGGAAGGTCTGGTGCCCTGTACAGCGAAGCATGCGTGAAAACGACGCGAAGAGTCGCGTTTTGAGCCAAAATAGGCCCTCTCTTTCCATTTACGTTGATTTTTTTGAGCGCGGAGGAATCGACCGCTAGAAGGATGATACCTCGGTCAGTGCTGTGAAGCGATCAGCTCACTTATCAACACGCTTATCGTGATCCATTCCTGTAATCTGAGTCTTCATTTGTTCATTCCGAGGGGCGGATCTGGGGCACCAGGCGTGTCTGGGGCACCAAAACGCTTGTTTGCAGCCGTTATTTTTGCCGCTCCTGGCTCGTTTTTCTACCGTTCTTTCGACACTGGGAGCCTTAGGTCCACTCGCCTATCATTTCATTGACGAAAGTCACCGATGATGATCATCGTGAACGCTGCCTTTCAAAGGCAGGGTTCGCGATAAAAACGATTATTGTATTCTCCTCAAAGAATGTAGATCTGGCCATCACAAATGCGAAAATAAATGAAAAGTAACAGAAAAACCGTTTCGGAACAAGTTTGAAGCTTGGTGTCTGCCCGCCTCCAATTATCGGGATTTTTATAAATGCCTGTCTTGTAAGCTTTATTTTGCTTCTAAAGTGATTTCTGAGCATTTGTGGAAACTACTGACCACTTTCATGCCTCAGTTTGAATGCTTACTTCGCACTTTGCGGTGGGTCAATATTATGTACTTTGTCGCGGTCATAAGCGAGATTCATGACCATTAGCACTAAATCGTAGCGGGACCAGCATAGGAACAACAGCACTGGCCGTCGTAGAAACATTTGTCGCATGTACGTCGCAGCGACGTGTCGCGGAGAACTGACATACTGCAAATCTGCCGATGCCTGTCGTTTCCGCTTTTCGCTGTCGCTGTGCGGCGCACTGCGACCGCGATAGATTTGCAGGGCAGGAGTTCCGCGACAGTCGGTCGCTGTCGCTGTACCCAGAGCGGCTACAACGCGCCGAAAAAACCTGTTAGTTGTTGAAGTCGTTAATCGTTAGTCGCAGTGCGCGCACATCCTGATGGGATCCCCATGGGATCAGACCATCTAACTCCATAACGGTTTAGTGCCAGGGATAAATATGGCAAAGTATCTGAGAAATGATGATTTGATAATGACGACGCTTCTAGACCCACGGTTCGAGGAACATACTTTCCGATGACAGCTTGAGTATACCGCATTCCGATTTTCGCAGATTTAGGGCCTCGGAATTCCGCTTTCCCTATTTTAAAAATTTAATTTTGTTTCGATTCCCAATTCGAAATTTTAATTTTGTTCCGATTTCCGATATCAAAAAATCAAAATTTTTATTCCGCTCATCCCTGCTCCTAACTCTCCCTAATTTTGTAAGGGAGAAGAACCTCTGGTTCTCAACGCACTTATATCCTATCATTTGGCTGTCATTTAATTTCCCTTTTTTGTTCGCCGCATAGTCGTCACTGACACGGCGGCTGCTATATTTCAGCAGGCTGCCCAAGGAAACCCATGTGCTATGGAAATGGCACTTTGAGTGGTTTTTTTGGGGGCTAAAGAAGAACACAACCGGGATGTTTCCTTCCTGGATGATGCTTTTCTAAGCTATTCCCTGTTTTCAGAAGCATAATTAGGAGTGATTGTCAACAAACTGTATCAGGTCTGGTAAGCTTTCTGAAAACACAATAACACTGGCGAAAGTTATTTTCGAAGTGAATAATCGCTTGGAATTCCATAAGCAGTACTTTCCAGTTTTAACAGGGGTGGGGATGAATGGGTTTTTGATGCGAGATCGCCGAGTTGCTGGCACAAAATTAACACCACAAACATGTTGGCTACACCGACTGTCGCCCAGATTTCCTGTTCCATCGCATTACCTCATGGATGATTGAGAACTGCAAGGTTATCTCAAGGACCCTTCTCAAAAAATTTTGTTAGGCTGGAATACAGAACTTCAAAAACACAAATTCTACTTACTAATACTTGCCAACGCAAAGAGATTTGATAAAGTGAGGAGATCGTAGTAGCTCAGGCCATTTTCCCCGGCTTCTTTTTCCAAGAAAAAATTTACTTGCTTCTCGTGCGTGTGCAGAGCGAGAGAAGAGACAACAGTGGAGGAGCAGCGTGCGCGCGTTTTGCTGAAATGGAACAAAGTGAACTTTTGCACCGAAATGCACCGGAGCGTATCATGGGTGCCAATCTTGCCTGCAGCACGCCACTGAACTTGCACGTGGAGAATGAGGACAGGGATTCAGCCGGAGCCTAAAAGTTAAGTTGTTAGATTAGGTTCGGCTTCACTTTTTCTGTCAAAGGAGGCATGCTTGATATCGGGGGCTGACATCGCTCACCCGTGCGTGCCGCTTTTAGGTGGCAAATAAATTGACATGTCCTGGAGCATAATTTGCTTTACTGCGTTCCATTTCTTGTCACAGAAGATAGCCGTTTACTCGTATAAAGAGATGCTGAAGACTACTCTAAACGGTGAAGGGTTTTTGGCAGTGTCCGCGCGCACGACACTCACCGGGTTTAACGCGATGCGCACGCGGGTGAGCAATGTCATTGTAGCCCTTGATACCCGTTGTCAGCAGGAAGTAACAGACTGGATGAAGAAGCACTGCCGTGCTCATACCTATTCATATTCCTATTCAAGGGGTAGATACTAGTACGGGCAGGGTTATTCCCTCCGTCGGTCAATCAACGAAAGATCTCTCCACCCCTGAGACATTGCCGATCAGTTGACACTGGACACGACCACCCTTACCCTCTTATCAGCCCACGCACCTGCAGTATCCATGATTATAACCTTTCTCACCCATGTTGAGCCGGTCGAAGTCAGACTTTTCTCAATTGTCGTGTCAATATCTCTTTGTCACTGTTAGAAATTCCGCTATGATCGATCGCTTCTCTGCTCGCTCCGCCCGGACTCATTAGTGCGAGGTAAGATCATATATCGGCCAGCATTGCAGAAGCGTGGTCGATGAGAGTAATTCAAAATTTGAGACCATTCTTGGTTTCCTTGGAGATTTCCCGTTCACGATATGGGCCTGCCAATTTCTTTGCTAAGAACTAGAAGCATTTTCGCTAGCTCGTAACGTGCGCATCATACTCCTGCAAATGCTTAAAGGCAGCATACACGCTCGTAAACGTGATTGAGGTAATTACGGAATTAGAATGAATATGGCACCGAACACAACGATCACGGATTAGGAAGCTGTCCAAAAACGACCCACAATGACGCTACACGAGTGAGAACTTATTTGCCCTGTATCTGCCCGCCCCTGTATTTGCATCCTCCTCCAAGATAGGGGTGCTGGACCATTCCAACCAAATCAGCGACGATTTGCGGAGTGGTGGAATAGGTAAAATAGGTAAAGCACTCATATCGACGACGGTGGAAATGGCCCAGCACCCCTGTTTTGGACGAGGACGCGAATGCAGGGGCGGGCAGATACAGAGCAGGGGCCGACTTCTCGCTCCTGTAGCGTCATTGTGGGTCGTTTTTGACGCTTCCCAATCCGTGCCGTTTGTGTTCGGTGCCATACCATTCTGATTCCGTAATTATCTCAGCCACGTTTGACGAGCGTGTCGCCTGCCTTTAAACTCAGAATATTGAAGCTGTATGATGCAGCCGCGATAATTATACCTAATTATGTCAAAACAACTTGAATAGCTTAGATAAGAATCATCCCGGAAGGAAGCATCCAGGTTGTGTCCTTGAGCCCTCAAAAAACCATTCAAAGTGCGCTTTTTCACCATATGCTTAGAGTTTTGGCGGCATACCAGGCCAGCAACGCCGCGTCGCGACGACGATGCTTCGACCGTGCGCAGGAATTCAAATGACAGCCACCGATAGGATATAAATGCGTTGCGGGTTCTCAGAAGATTTTACAAAGCACACCTTGCGCGCTACTTCGTCGCAAACTCGCTGATTTAGCTTCAACGAAGCATTACTTCGTGGCGCGTAAGCTTCATAGGTAACTTGTTGGGTAGTGGCGCGCACTTCGCTAGGTAGTGGCTCGCAACCTGCCACTATACCGACGACCACACATACAGTGCGAATTAGATTTACGTCATCAGTACTCGCTAACAAAATTAAATATGACAAGTGCAGGGCTCAACGGGTGAGAATGTTTTTGTCCAGCATTGTCAATACTCCGATCAGGAGCTTTTCAGAGGCGCTGACACAAGTTGGATATCCGTTTTTAGCTTTATTTAGAGGAATTTCCGATGATTTGAGGTAGCTTAAAGGCAATATGCCTACAATAACCTATCGTTCCAATGTTGTACACTCTTTGGGATCAAGGATTAGAGGCGAGAATCTCGCCGCGAGATACACAGAGCTTGTTTGTAATGACACACTTGAACATTCTGGTTGCGGTACCATTGACAACCAAGCATGTCTCGCCCACTTTCCCTCGACCTTGCTGCGCCCTCCACCCTGGCTCTCATGACAGAAACACAAAGAAAAAGACGCTTCTGTTGTAATCGTCGACTGGCATCTGTCGAATCAGCGCAGTTTTGCTGCATAATCTGGCGAACATCGGCCACGACCGCCTTCTCTTTAGGGATGCTGAGATTGAAATCACAAACCGAGAATGCATTTCACACCAAGGCAAATTCTTCGAGATTAAGCAGTATTTATATTCCCTAAAAATTAGGAACAGTTCTAAGGCCCATTCTTTTTATAACACTTCAGTTTCGCTTAAGAAAGATTCCTGGATGCAATACTAACCTGCTGATTAAACATATGATAAAGGAAGAAAAAGCAAAGCAATTTATATTAAAATGAGTACTTTCAAGTAAAAGTGGGGTTGATGCTGACTGGAAACGTTCCTACAAAAAGAAACAATGGGGAAACTGGAGTGGGCGAGTCTTCCAAAAGTGCTGCAATCCTTCTTGAGAACCAACTCCCGTATTCAAAATTCTGAATTCACGAAATCAAGTGATATTCGTCAGAAAAGAACTTTGTGGTTTTAGAGAAAGGAGCTTGCTCCAGTTATTCCAGTACCGGTGGAAATATTTTATACCTATTGTCGAAAAGAAGACATAGGTCTGACCCACATGAACGATTTCCTTTCGCTGATCAGAAAGAGTGAACTGGTGAAGTACAGAAACCACGGCTTAACATACACCAAACATGTGAGTCTTTTATCCCGAAGAGGCATCCAGAGGCTCTTTCATGCGAAATAGAGTAACGGCTTGTTATTGAGAATTGAAAGTTTTGCCATGTGAATCTGTTCTCACGAAATTTTGTGAATTGCACAGAGACTCTCATCATCATTTTGCTGTTGCTCCCTTTTGGAACGTTTCTGTCTGCCCAAAACCACATCTGCATTTTTTGAAAATACGTAGTGACCCACTAAAATCTCCAGAGACTTTCATGATTTGTATGATTGATTTTATAACGGTAATAAAAAACAGAAATAAGATAAGGTGGTCTTCGCCTCTAAGTAAGTAACATCTTTTTCTTGACCAGTTCCTCTGTATCACCTCCATTAAAAGAAATTACAGCCTACAACGCGTTTTCACCGATTCGATCGAAGAAAAATGTCTATAACTTTAGTGATACCTTGCTGTTGCAGCAAACCTTGTTATGGGGGCGCAGATTCATCCACCGCGAAAGTAGAATTTCTTTCAACCACCAGATCCTTGATATCGTTATCCGCGAGAGTGTTTACTGGAGACTCCGTAGAAGCGTTCTGATTTCCGCAAGCGCTGGCTTTCGTTCTTCTCTGGAAGTTTCAGCGGTGCTCCCCCCTCAAACTAGGTTTGCACTCATGCCTGTAATGTGCAGCCAAAGCTGTAAATGGGTTCACCCCGCGGAGACGCAATTATGGACAGGTTGCACTTTAGCCGGGCCGAGAGAGTGCCGGGCCGGCTGGCAGCACCTTCTTTTCGTCCTCTGCGCTCATCATACTGACTTGGCCACCCCGCGTGCCGAGTTGTCAATGCTCGGAGACCGGGATACTTAGATATAGTATTACATTTCCTGTTCAATCTTTCACTGAACATAATTTCCTTGTTGAAGTGAGAAATGACGTGGAGCATCTGTTTCATACCGATATGTGTGATCGTCGCTATAATATAGACAGCGCATATCTACCCAGTAGGCCACTTGTAAGCGCAGGCGAGGCTGTCAGGCGTATTGTACCCTCTTTCTCTTGCTTCTCCCTGCTCCTGCTTCTTACCTGTTATTCACTCACATTTTATTTCATTTCCAGTCCTACTCCACGATTTTCTCTGTTTTAACAATGCATGCATACATGGGTTAGAATTCGTAACCCTTTATACTGCTCATTGTTTATTGACTTTGTTCAAACAGCAGCATATACACATTTTCAATATAAAGGGAAATGTGGGTGAGCAGTGTGACGAGCAGCAAAAGCAAAATCCCAGGACTTATAGAAACGCAGGTAGTTTTTTTTGGCGGCTACCCTGTTTATGGTTCTTAGATACGTGGTATTCTAGAGAGGTGGGTGGAAAATATCGCTTTTTCGACTCCTTAGCTGCAACGGTATTATAGTGGCGAGAAAAAATAAACCTCAGATTAATGATCAAGCACTGTAAATCCTTATCCTGGGGAATTTTGGGTCAAATCTGGAACATTTGTCTAGAACGCTTTCAGGTGCCCCTAAGTGGTAGAAGTAGGCGCTCCAACAGTCTCAAGTTTCTTGAGACAAGAGGTCATTCAAATTGCAAAAATGTTCTCTAGAAAATATGCACGTGTATATGTATGTTTCTTTATTTCCACAATAAAGTCGTTGAATGAATGAATGAACAAACCTTAAATGCCGTACAAGTCGAAAACGCTACCACTCTATGAAAGGATTCGAGATATGGGATTTCATCCTAACTTCGTCAAGAGGGATTGTTTTGGGCACTGAACACGATTATTATGTCTTTTTTCCAGATTTTGGAAAGATTGCTGGAGAAATTCCGGAGGTACAAAAAGTACAAGAAAGCAACAGCCGTCTGAAGCTTACTGCTTCTCTGAACCAGCAGCTCGGGGGAGTTTTCAAATTTTCGTTCATTCTAATTTTTTCAAACGATTTTCCTTCAAATTTCATCCGTTCTTCGAAATTCTTTCGAACAATTTTCGAAAAAATCAAGGAAATTTCCACGCCTGTGCAAAGCGAGGAGAATACAACGAGAAAGTATGGGGAAGGGAGGCTCAGCATACGCACGCAGACGTAAACGAAAAACGGAAATAAATTCTACAAAAACCAGAGAATGAATGGACCCATCAAAGAATACTGGGTGCAAAAACATTTGCGCACTTTTCAAACAGTTTTTTTCTTGTTCCTTCTATTTTTTCGGTAGAGAGTGTAATACTAATTATCTATATAAGGCTTTAGTCACTTATGAAAGCATGAAATATGTCGCGCTGGGAGTGCACAGAGCGCCGGGAAATGTGGACGGGACCGCTGGGAGCAGGGGTTGAGCAGCCCGTTGCGACCATTGACCAAATTACACTACGAGCCCCGTGGAACGAAAAAATTTTCAAGACAAAGATTTTTACAGAACCCCTTCCCCTCTGGAATGGAGAAATGGTCCCTGATGCATCTTCCTCAATCTACATAAGTGGTCTAAGATAAACCGCAATTTTTCAAAGCATTTTGACCCCCCCAATTTTCTTTTTTTCGAAAAAAATTTCCTAAATTTTCACGACCCTCAGTTGCGACCAGTCGCAAGCCTGCCCAACCTGACTGGGTGTGCACAGAGCGCCGGGAAAAAGTGTGGGACCCAACAGAAAGTGCATAGAGCGCCGGGAAAAATGGACCGAACCCAAGTGGGAATGCATATGGTCGATCACTGGTCGAGAGCGCCGCGTCCGAACACATGTGGCACGCACCGGCGAGAGGTAATGATCTATCACTACCTCTCGCTTGCGTGCGTGCCCCATGTGTTGACGGCGATCTCTCGAGCAGTGATCGACGATAGAGCCGAAAAACTAGGTGGGACCCAACTGGGAGAACGCAGAGCGCCGGGGAAAGCGGTCGGGACCCAAGTGGGAGTGCTGGCGCACCGGTAAAAGTGGGCAGGACCCAACTGGGAGTGCAGATAGCGTCCGAGAAAATGGACGGGACCCAGCAGAAAGTGCATAGAGCGCCGAAATAAACGGGTAGGACCCAACTGGGAGAGCGCAGGGCGCCGGGGAAGGTAACATAAGTCGTAGAGTGCCGAGCATATTCGATGGGCAGAAGAGCCTTTATGGGCGAACTATTTTTATTCTTCGTTTCTAAAAAGGAAACCTTCGATAAATTGAAATAAAAATTATCTAACTGTTTTGCTTCGCTGCGAGAGAGTTTATGATTTGGCATAATTATATTTGTGACAAACTCGTTAAAAAGAAGTGAAATTCTTGAATTGCATTTGATTTTATCATGGGGATTTAAAACAGAAAAATACACTAAAATCTCGATGAATTGATGTACCATTGATTTGGATGTGCGCTTTCTTACCAAAAATCGAAAATTGAGTGTGGTATGGAAAGCCCAAATCACGCGCGTCTTACGGAGCTCACTCATACATAGAGCCGTCAAAAAATGGAGATTAGGGAAAATCTTGGAAAAAATCTTTGGGAAAATCTTTCAAAGGAGCTCATAATTGCAGAAAACTTTGACTGCTTGAGCGATTTAGTGTTTTCAGAGAGCGCGTGATTCGGCCTTTCAATATCACTCTCAATTTTCGGTTTTTGTTAAGAAAGCGCACATCCAAATCCGGTTCACATCAAACCTCAACTGCAGGCGTCACTTTTTCATCAACAGAACTATATCCATTTTTGAGAACCTTGGTAGAAATCATTCCATTCCTTTCAACTACACGTCATTCAAAAATTTCATTCGAGAAAAATTTGAGATGGCTGATCGTTCCGTAACTTCTGACTGACTGGCTGGATACCTGGTGATTATTTCTTCAGTTTGATTCTTGCAGCAATCCGCTTTTCTTCTGTTCCGCTATGTTGTTGTTTTCTCGTTTCCATGTTTCCAACTTCCTATGGTTCATTCGTATTTCGCAGTCGTTTTGAACATTGTTCTTGACTACATAGGCTTAAATTCAGGAACGAGAATTTTTCAAATTTCGTTCGTTCGACGATATTTTCGAAATTGTGCGAATCTGGAAACAAGAACAGGATTGCACTGATGGCAAAGAGCCTACAAGATGAAGGAAAGACGCGTTTTAGAATGCTATGTGTAAACCTAGGTCCGTGGCTTGTTTCCTCAGAAAAAAACATTTAAATTTCAAACCGCGGCGATAAAAATCTCAGCGGCGGTTGGCTGGTGATTATCAGCCAGCCGCTGGTGAGACTTAAACCGCCGCGCCAGCCCACGGTTTGAGTTTGAATGTTGTTTCTTGAGAAACAAGCCGCAGATAACCATATCACACCTAGCCAAAAAAGTCAGAGGAACGTGAAAAACGCTTGAAAAAATCAATAACTTTTCAATTAAAGAACTTCCGAGAAACTTCAATCAAAGGTGCGTGGTTGCAAATCAAGTCAGTAAAAACGGAGATCTAACATTACTTTCTTGGACGAGATTCACCAACATAACAAAACGTGCTGTGAATTTATGGAAAATCGGAAGTATTCAGAATATGACCTAGAGAATTTTTTCCACGTCAAAGAAGACATATGAATCATGCGGAGTACATGTAGTACCCCAGAAAAGTGTTGATATGCACGCATTGATGAATTGGAGAAGTTATCGGAAAAGAGTTCGGCCGAGGATGTGTTAGTTGATTGATTCAGAGGCAACAATGCACGTGTAGGGTTCTCCGCTTCCAAGGTCGCTGCGCTCGGCCTTTTCCGCCAGAAAGTACCTGCGCGCAAGCTTCTCTCACTGCAGAAATTTTTCGAGGCCTCGCGCAAGGTTCAGCCTCGTGGCGCGCAAGACTGTTCATGAAAACGACCGCGCGCGCGCAAGGAGCATTCAAAAAAGTCGTGGCGCGCAAGCTGTTTCAAATCTTCTGAGTTGATGCAGAGAAGGTTTTGGTGGAGTCAAAAATTGGGCGCCAACCACTTCTCCGGTAATGTTCTAAAACATACTATTCAATCTCCACGCCAGCAAACACAATCATAATTGTCATCTGAATATCGAAATGTCTAAGACGCCGAAGAAAAAACGGCGTATTATGCACATTAATATTAGTGAAGTTTAGATTTTTAATCACCCACAAAACTTACAGTTTACGGCTTGTTGGATTACGCTGCTCGAACGATTCTTCCGATTATTATGAGCGATTCTCGATGAATTCGCTGATCCGATTGCCTGCGCATGACACGTTTCGTCTAGTGAATATTGATTGACCCTTTCACACCCCAGCCAAGATCAATGTTTACAAGTCGAAACGTGTGTATTATTGACTATCAACCACCAATTTCACTGACTGATTGAATTTCTTCGATCATCCTTGAGGCCATGCACTACGAACAAAATCGCTGCCGCTGCTAGATCGCTGCAGCAGCGGGTACGCCAAATCGCTGCGATGAAAAACGATGGCGATGCCGTCAAAACATGGCTTAAAGACACAGTCTAACTTCAGAATCGATTTTCGTTTTTCTGCCTCTCTTGGAGGAATTTTCACGCTAGTCACAATGGTGTCTCCAGAATCGCTCAGAACCAGGGATGTGCGTAATTACGACTAACGAATTTAACGACTAACGGGCTTTTTGGGTGTTACGACTAACGACTAACTAAAAAATTTTTTCGTAAGCAATCCCCATGTCGTTAGAAATCAATGATCATTCAAATCGCGCTCCAACCGGAGCCTTACACCAGGATTGATACCCTGTTGATTGTTTTGAGTGGATAATGGTTCAAAATAGCCATAGCCTTCAGTATTTATTAGATCTACTGACACTGCTTCGCAGTTCTGGAACCCCCCACATTAAAAGCCCTACTCGAACTTTACGCAAGGTTAGGCGCAGCGTTTATGAACTTCGCGTCGGTCTCGCTACTTTATGGTAGGCTCACTGAACCGGTTTCCGGCACTGACCGGCTCCAGCGGAGATTTTGCAGAGGACACTATCAGAGGTGACAATATGGAGCAAAGCCTGCAGGCAACAACTGCCCAACATTGGGAACTGTATCTGATGGTCGGATTGTAAAGGGTGCCGTCCTTCGACTTTCAGTCATAAATTCGAGATATGGGGTTTCTACAAAGTGGTGCTGGGACCTCTCAGGAGTAAAATTTTAACTTGGGTGTCAATTTCTTCCGACCTTTCCCCATTATGGGAGCAAGCACTCCAGCCACGCAAACGCTCGGCTCGCGACGCTGAACAAAGAACAATTAGTTCAGAGTCGGTTCAATTCTCCGTGTTGTCACCACCAGGTAGATCATAAATAACGTCATATAACGTAGAAAAAGGAGAAAATTTGACGCTGAAAAAAGCAAGAGTACAAAAGATTTCCTCGGTTTACCATAGCTTCTTTTCTTACTGAAAAATGACGAAAATCGACAAACACACACTCTCGAGAATTAGGCTTTCGTGCATATTTTGAACTATGGATACACGTAGGTCTGCAGTTTGAAGTAGGTTCTCTAACAAGGAATGATTTGTGTCTTTAATTGGCATGAATGTTTTTGGAAAACATACATCTCTTCATACTTTTCTTTTTCTATTCATAAGGGCTTTTTGCCTCAACTGTGCATCGTTTCCAAAGCCTAGATTTTTAACGACCAACGGTCTTTGACTAACGAGGGTTTTAGCCGGTTGAACGACTAACGAATTACAAAAGTTTTATTACGCATATCCCTGCTCAGAACTCACTACGAACGGAGTTACGGCTCCTCAAAGATTTTGATTTTTGAGCGGCTAGGAGTTCGCGGACGAGTTGTCTCGAGCCTGCTATTTTCTCGTTATTCGCAGCCATTGTTCTGTAGCAGGCCATAATATAAAGAAGCCAGACCGACAACAAATCGAAGAACATAGGCTTTGAATAAAATCATTCGCGCGCCTCTCCCCTATTGAGGTCGGAGATGCTGGCAGTGGGCGTTACCCATTTTTCTTTCAAGGGGCGTGGTCGACTTTTTCCTAGCTTTTTCTCGCTTATTTGGGCGAATTGAGATTTCGCGCTTGGTAGGGTTGCTATAGGCGGCGACCGGACCATAATATCAGAATTTACCTCTGAGGTTGAGGCTGTACCTTTAAGACCAGGGGGCATCCAGGGATTTACTCGTGGAAATAAAGTAAAATTCTGTTGATATCAGGTAGTTGATACCGTTATCAAGCAGTGTTGCCACGAGGAAGTATAGAAATGCTTGGATCGATAGCATTACCAAACCAGTGGCTCATTTTATTTCTCTCTAGTATCCTGCGTGGCCCCCGTCTAGAATGGCTTTCAACAGTGTTACAAAAATCATCTGTAAAGCTTATACATGAAATTTCTCCAGAGTCGTTTGGTCTACTTCATTGATTCTTCTTCATCTCCTTATGTTCTGCAGTGGAAGAACGTGCAGATAGCCACAATTAAAGATAGCGCTCTGTTGCGAAATGATGGTGTGCCGGCCGAAAACTGCAGATCTTCTGCAGAGTCAAACCCCATGATAGCACCGCGGGAATCCGATAGATTCGTTGTATGTTTCCCGGCGAGTGACGTTTTCTCAGTTACGCATGGATCAGTTACTTAATATCTAACGAAATTGCAAAAAATAACTTAAGAGGCAGGAGAGGGGAGAGGTTGGCGCGGTGAGCGGAACGGATCAGGAGTCAGCAAGCTGTGGGAATTTATGGACGATGGCGATGATGACTTGGATGAGGCTACCAATGCTTATTCAGGTAAGTTTTCTTCTATTTTCCATGATTCTTCAAAAGGCGGTCAACGGACAAGATTCTTGCTCAGATACTGCGGAGGTCCGATTCGGCCTTACGATAGGCTTTCTAATCGAATACCTCATTCTAGTTGAAATGAGCATTCGCGGCAACACGAGTAACAACTCAGAGGAACACGTGGGCTTGAAGGGGCTACGTGGCGCAACTAGAGGAGAAATGCCGGACCGGACATATTGCCAGTGCGGTATGATACCATGGCACCTAGCCATTCATTCGACGTGATCAACAGGTGGGTTGGTCACTTATCAACGTTGTTATAGGGTATTTCGAGGGTTGAGAGATCAGGTTTACCCCTATTTGTACGGTGTTGCGTTTTGGCTGCACCGTCGTTCAGGAGAAATCTCCTGCGTGGAAGTATTTCTGGTATGGAAATCAGGGCACCGTCGCTCAAGGGAGGAAATCCAGGGCCTCCTAAACAGGCAGCAGCGACCGTTTTATCCACATCGTTTATCTTCTTCTTTTGCAGCCGCAGGAAGGTTTTTGTCAAATGTTCAAGAAACGGGCGACTGAAACCAGATTCGTCCTAAATCCATTGTTGTATAGTGGTAGGCCTCTTTGGGCAATCGAATAGGTGTTCAGTTGTATGGCCACGGCTACCACAGTCCGGGCACTCGTCCGGCTTACTGCGATCGATCTTATGCAAGTATGACATCGGTATGGGGAATGACCGCAGCGTAACGAGGCAAGGGTACTTCTAGCCCGCCTACCGGGTTCCATCTCGGTGTTGCTGACTATGGGTGGTTGAGCCCCAATATGGGATTGACGGTCATCCTACTCAAGTGATCCCTGACGAACTTGGTGTGCTCCGCGCGTAAAAGACGCGAACGATCCAGTTGAAGTCCGTTCATCTTTGTATATTAACTTTCTCGGGAGCATCCGCAAAAAGGCCTTCTGATATGTCTCTCTCACGGGATTCGCCAGTCCTTCTTAATGGGTGGTCAGGCTGCTTCCCGGCCAGTAATTGATAACCAGTTGCTGCGCTTGGAGTTAGCGGAGTGCTCCTTAACTGGCAGAATTCGGGCTTCAGCATGAAGATGTTCCACTTCCACAGAGAAGATGCTTTTAGCACACCCTGTGGCAATCCGAAGAGCAATATTTTGGACTCGCTGCATCTTTGTCCACGATGAATCCGATCCGCGGTATCATGGCCGACGGTACCGCAGTCCGGGCACATCAGATTTGCTGCTGTCAATCTTGCCCAACATATGCCACAAGCATAGTAGAGTGACCACAGCGCAGCGATGCCAGAGTGCATCTGGCCCTCCTCCTTCCGTGTTGAGACTCGGATGTGCAGACCCGGGGCGGCACCACCCCAGGATAGGATTTACCGCCGCCTTTTTCCAGATGACACCGCACGAACTGGCGCCTGTGTGCTCCTCGCGCAACAGACGGAGTCGTTCTTGCTGCAATGAATCGTGCCATCTTTGCAGATTGACTCTCTTTGCTTGGAGGGTGATCGGCGAATGGCTTTCTGATGCGTCTCTCCCTGACGGGGCTTCAGCACTCTCCATGAGGGGTGGTTGGGTTGCTTTATGATATTGATGAACAATTGTTTGGCCTGGAGCTGACAAGTGCTCTTTTACTGGTAATAATCGTGTCTCCGCATGCAAGTGCTCGACCGGGTAACTTCTTGCACATCCGGTAGCTATACGAAGTGCGGCATTCTGGTACACGCTGCATCTTGGTCCAGGAGGTTTCTGATACCAAGTGCTGCCACACCGGTGCAGCGTACTTCAGAGCGGGCTGGAAGTATTGCCTTGTATGTCGTGATAATAGTTTCCTTTGCTACTGCCCCCATGATGTGCCGCCCAGGGCTCTGGAGCATGAACATTATGCTTCGCTTTGACGATTACCTGCTTCTGCTCTGTGTTCCCATGAAATCTTGAGGCGATGGATCGAGCACCAGACCGAGCAGTTTGGGAAAGCGAGCAGCAACTAATCGGGATATCCGCTCGATTTCCGTCCCACTCGACATGCGGGTGAGCGCTGTGCTCCGATGGGATCCGTTGTGAGTACGGATACCGACGAGGATTTGGATGCAGAGATCTTTAGCATTTTGCGGTCAAAAAGCTTTCAGTGTGACTAGGTACTCATTGATCTTGGAGTCGGCAACATGTATATCCCGATCCCGACACATTATTGTCATATCATCTGGCATAGGCGACCACCTTGATATCCTGGGGAGGAGCGGGCATGTCTTCGAAGGTACAGACTCAAGAGAGCAGGCGATAAAACGCCGCCCTGCGGAACTCCAGCTGCAAATAGGAATACTATTGGAGACAATGGTTCCTGGAACATAACTCTGGCTCGTCTGCCCTTGATGAATGCCGATATCCAGCGTTTCTCCCACGGCGGTATTGATGATTCAAGTAAGTTGCTTGACAGAACTCCATGGTTTACTGTGTCGAATGCCTTGGTGAGATCTAAGGCAACAGCCACAGTTCTCTGTAGCTTGTGGGCTTTGAAGCCATCGATGACAAAGCTTGTAATTTCCAGCAGAGCTGTCGTAGTGGAATGCAGCTTTCTGAATCCATGCTGAATCACTTGCTTCTCGTTGTGCTCCGCAAGTCCTTTACGATCAGTTTTTCGGCTACCTTTGCGAACGTGGACCGCAAGCTAATAGGTCTGTATCCCTTGGCTGAAGCCTGAAGGTTTCCCCGGCATTTGGGCAGCGGCACGAACGTTAGCTGTCTTTCAGTTCTGTGGGATGGTGCACGACCTGAACGAGGTATTGATCAAATCAGTGGAGAAGTGGAAGGATTTCCATTCCGGTATCTTCAGGACAGCAGGACGCATATCCCGTCTGGACCAAACTTTCTCGCTTTTGAATTCCGCATATCCTTTATAACTTTCTCAACTTGCGTCGTAGTGAGCGCTTCGGCCGTGCTCATAAGCGGGAGGCGGCACAGCTCTCGTACCAGTCACTCTGTTCATGCGGACCACGCTTTGCACTAGTGATGAAAAACTTCTACCGAGCGCATAGGCGGCTTCTTTTTCCTGATTGGAATACACCGTTGTTGAATTCGATTGTGGAGACCCGGTAGCAGGCGAGCATCTTACCCGAAAGCTTTCGTAATACCTTCCAAGGAGCTGCACTATCCGTCTTGAAATCCAACCCGGAGTAATTTGCCGACAGGCGAAGCGTAACTTACTGAACGGGCTCCAGTCTGCCTCGGCCTAAATTAAAGATAAGAACGTTGACGAACACCAGCAATGAGGGCGATGAGAGTTGGAGAGATCGATATGGATAAAGACGGAGACGTGGTCGCTTGGCAAAGTGGTTAGGAGGTGGACCCATGAGCAAGAGTTAGAGAGGTTGGACGAGACAAGAGATATGTCTGGGCTGGAAGATCGGCCGTTGGTAGGGAGACAGAGTGGGCTGATCATCGTTTAAGATGACCAGGTCGCATTCCTCTGCCCAATCTTTGGCGTCATCTCCCTCTAGCATCAGAGCCAAGAGACGAGCAAAAAGTGCGAGCGTTAAAATCGCCCGCGAAAACAACCGTAGAGGAGAGGAGCAGTCGACCAGGCTGCTTAGAAGTGGAGTGGGATTGTAAGATGAGGGGCATGAGGTAGTGGGTGGAATATATATGTTGAAGAGAGGAATAGGTGTTTTGAGAGGGAGATGGATTGGAAGGTACTCGAGGAGTACTATCCGTATGGGGGTGTTGGGTAAGAGGTGGGAGGGGAGAGAAAGATTAAACAAAGGTTGTGTAAACTCCTCCGCCAAAGAGCTGACTCTTGGAGCATGGAAGGCATTATAGCCCGGGATATTAGGATGAGGACGGGTAGGGGATGGAGAGAGCTTGGATTCTTGAACCATGATCACGTCTGGATGAAGTAAGTACGTGCGAAGAGAGAGAGCTCAGAAAGGATTTGGCACGAAGGCCGTTGAGATTGATAAGTGTACAATGGAAAGGGGGCGATATGAGGAAGAGGGGAATCAGGAGTTGGTAGGTGAAGGACGCATATAACACTTTGGCGAAAAGAAGAGTTATGATGCTTCCCTAGGGAACTGAGACCCGAACAAGAGAAGTGCACCCGCAACCTTTGGCATCCAAAGCATTGGACACTGGGTCTCCCATTCCAAGTGACATTTCTGTCGTGCCATGTGGCACATAGGTACCTCTTCTTCTTCTGAGCGGGTCCAGGAATCCTTTCGGACGCCGGCCCTTAGCAGGAGAATCTGGAAGGAGGAAGACGCGGCCGGCCAGCACCTCTCCCATGACGCAAAAAACCTCTTCGTGGAGGTGCGGCGTGGTGCTGGTTTGCACAGAGGTGATCTTCTTTCCTCCACACTGCCACGGCGTGAACGTACGACATCTCCCGGCAGCCCCAGAGCTCCTAAGTAGGACGTTGAGCTTTGCTTTCTGCTGTAGCCTGTTTCTGCTCAGTATTCTTGTGGAAACTTCAAACGAAGGGTCCAATACTTAGGCCAGAGCAGCTTAGGGAACCATGCACGGCCTGGCAGACGAGCGTCTTCCCAATTCACAACGGGGTGAGCGCAGTGTTCCTTAGGGTCAGTGGAGAAAACTGATACAAGATGATTTAGCGGCAGAGACAGTGAGCATCATATCATCGAGAAAGCCTCTTTAGAACGGGATGAGGTAGCTACTGATCTTGCGTGCAGCTATATTAATGTCTCTGTCTCGGCACAGGATGGTGAATATCATCCCGGCATAAGCAACGACTTTGATGTCACTTTGGGGGGGACGGGCAAAATTCTTCCAGGTAAAGACTGAATAGAGCAGGCGATATGACTCCTCCTTTGAGGGACACCGGCAGCGATCGGGATGCTGTTAGAGACATGCCCCTGAAACAGCACTTTTGCTCGGCGCCCTTTGATGGAGTGGGCAGTAATCCATCGCTTCTGCCAAGAGCGGGATGGTGAACCTCAATAAGCTTCTCAGACAGCATGCCCAAGTTATTGACAGTGTCAACCGCCTTCGTGAGGTCAGGGTTACTCCAACAGTGCGTTGAGGCTTGGGTGGCGTTGAAGCCACCCAAAACATAGCTCACAATCTCCAGCAGCGCCGTGGTGGTAGAGTGTAATTTGCAGGAATCCATGCTGGTGCTGCTGATTGTTATTATGCTCAGGCCAGCTCCCTTGACGACCAGTTTCTCAGCGACCTTTAGTGATTGGTGATAACAGGACTTATTGGCCTGTATCCCTTAGCCGTCGATGGCGATTTACCGCAAGCTTCTGGGCAACTGGAAGGACGCTTGCCAGTTTCCAGTTTTGGGGTACGATGCACGTGCGAAAGGATGTGTTGATGACGTCGGCCAGGATTAACGCATAATCTCAGTCGGCAGTTTCTTCAAGACCGCTGGACTAACGTCATCTTCGGCCCTGCAGCCTTCGGAGTTGCTCATCTCTTTTAATCACCTTTTCAATCTGCGCGGGCGTCGCAGCTTCCAAGCCTTCACTCATGAGCGGCAACTTACAGAGCTCTCAAAGTCACTGGATCTTCGGTTTCCCTCCTCTTAGCCTGAGTTATGCGAAATTCTTTCCGAGAGCAGTTGCAGCCTCCTTTCCCGATTTGAAGACTCCATTCTCGAACTCGATCGTAGAGTAGTTGGTGGAGGTGCTCTTGCCCGAGATCTTCTTTAGAACTTTCAAGTTGACGCTCCATCTTGAAATTCATCTTCTCCGTGAATTTCCTCCCCAACACTCCTTCTTGTGCTTGTCCAGATCTCACTTAATCTCGTTACTCCAGCTCGTTAATGGTCGGATCCAGGTGATCTGCCACTCTCTTTGCATCCCCTTGTCCTTATCTTCTCCAAGATTTCCCTCGTGGCATTGGGAAAGAAAGGTCCTAACTCTGACCCTCCCGGAATGGCGGCTTTCATTGCCTTGCGAATTGCGTCCGTCAAGTGACGTTCTTTCTGAGTGCACGTTTCCATTCCATGGGTAGTCATCCACATGGCGAAAGTGCCACCTCCTGAACAAGGCGACGCCAGTCTGCAAAGGCAAAGATTAAGATAAGACCTTTGACTGATACCTGAATAATGAGCAAGAGAATGGTAGAGATATCGACATGGACAAAGAGACGGGGATATGATCACTGGACAGAGTTGTAGCGGTCGTGACCAAGAGCAGGCGCTGGAAGAGATTAAGATGATACAAGAGATGATGTCTGGACCCTGAAGAGGATCGGCCGTTGGTCGGGAGACGAGTGGGCTGATTATCGTTGAGAATGACCAGATCGCACTCTTTCCGCCCATTCTTCGACGTCTTCTCCTCTAGCGTCAGTGTCAAGCGATTTGAGCAGAATGTATAGAGCATTGAAGTCGCCTGCGAGGACAACAGAGAGGTGGAAAGGGAACCCCAGTCGTACAACTGCTTGAGTGAGGGAATAGGGTCCATAAGATTGGGGACAGGACGTGGTAGGAGGGATATAAGATATTAAAAAGAGATGGGTGTTTTAAGAGGGAGATGGATACGTAGGTACTCGAGAGTACCTTTCCTTTGGTGTGTTGGTATGATATGAGAGGGTAGATTTGATAATACGAAAGTAGGTGAAACTCCTCCGCCGAGAGATGACCTTTGCAGCATGATAAGCCGTGTAGCCAGCAATGTTAGGGTGTCGAGCAGTAGCGGAAGGAGACAGCTTGGTTTCCTGAACCATAAAACTGATATCAGGATAATGAGTACGAGCAAAAAAGGAGAGTTCAGACAACTTGGCAATGAAGGCCATTATAAGTTTATAAGTTTATTACATCCGCTAAAGGCAAATCTGTGAGAAAAAATTATTTGAGGTTAATATGAGCCAATACAGAGAGGGGCTGTTGGTATATGAGGGAATTACTGCTGGGAGTTACTGGAGGGCAGAGCACAGAACACAACGGAAAGGAAGGATCGTGATGCCCTCGTTACAGAACTGAGACCCGAACAAGGAGAGATGCACCCACCTTCGGCATCCGAAGCACTCCGGACGCTTGTTTTCCTCCATTTGACGTCCTTGCCCGCACGTGGCGCATGGGTACTTTCTGAGCGGGTCCTGGATTCCTCCTCGACGCCGGCCATTTGTAGTAGAATCCTTACAGGAGAGCTGCAGCCAGCCAGCATCTCTCCTATAAGGAAAAACCCACTCCACGCGGAGGGGTTGACGTCGGTTTGCACGGAGGTGGTCTTCTTTTTCTCCACACCTGGCTTTGGCACGAACGTACGACATCTCGGCAGCACATCGTTTATCGTACTGGAATACGCAGGAAGTTGGTAGGTTGAAACTTGTTGAAATCGGCTCGTAGAGAGCACCTTTCTGGCAAAACAGTGAGATGGAACACGTAAGGGATAAACAGTCGCTGCTGCCTGTTTAGGTTTTCTCAGGAAATTCCCTGCGTGAATGCTAAATCTGTCGTATGTATCGGGTATTTGGGGGGTTGGAAATCAGTTTACTACCCTATTTGAGCTGTGCAGTCTGCAGCTGCACCGTCTTTCAAAGCGAGGAAATACTTTGCGTGGAAGCTAAATCTGTCGTGTATCCGGGCATTTTCAGGGGGTGGAAATCAGTTTTACCCCTTTTTGGACAGTGCACCATCATTCCTCACTGGGAGAGAAAACCACGAGCTGTCGGCTGCTGGTTGATATGACCAACCCAGAAAAAACTCCTCTTGGAGTTGTTCATGCCCGTTTGATGAGTCTCCCTTCCTCTTGCTTCTTCTTTGCAGCCGCAGGAAGGTTTTTGTCAAAGGTTCCAAGAAACGGGCGACTGAAACCGGATTCGTCCACAAATCCATTTGCTGTCAGAGTGGTCGGCCTCTTTGGGCAATCAAATAGGTGTTCAGTTATGTGGCCATTTTGGCTACCTGGCAGTCCGGGCACTCGTGTCAGGCTTACTGCGATCGATCTTATACCGCGGTATGACATCAGCATAGGGGAATGACCACGCAGCGTAACGAGACGCAAGGGTACTTCTAGGCCCGGGCCTACCGAGTTCAGCATCTCGGTGTTGCTGACTACCAGGTGGTACGACTCCCCAATATGGGATTGACGGTGGTCATCCTACTCAAGTGATCCCCTGACGAACTTCGGTGTAGCTCCTGCACGTGAAAAAGGAACGCAGACAGATCCAGTTGGGGAGTCCGGTCCATCTTTGTATATTGACTTTCTCGGAGCATCCGCAAAAGGCCTTCTGATATGTCTCTCTCTCACGGGATTCATGATCCTTCTTAATGCGGTGGTCAGGCTGCTTGACAATGTTAATAACCAGTTGCTGCGCTTGGAGTCGGCAGTGCTCCTTAACCGGCAGAACTCGGGCCTCAGCATGAAGATGTTCCACTGGGGTGCTTACTTTAGCACACCCTGCCCAATGGCAAATTCGAAAGTGCAGCATTTTGAACTCGCTGCATCTTTGTCCACTGATGAATCCCGATATCGTATGTGCTGCCATACCGGTGCAGCGTGTGCTCCAACGCCGGCTGCCCAATATTGCCTTGTAGGTTGTCAAAATTGTCTCACTTGCGCTTTGCACTTCCCCACGACGTTTCTCCCAGAGCTCGTAGAACGTTGAAGCTTTGGCTTTCACTGTAGCCTGTTTCTGCTCGAGTATTCTTGCTTGGAACACTCAACGAAGGATCCAATACTTGGCCGAGCAGCTTAGGGAAACGTGCTCTTCGGGAGAACGATAAGAGGTAGCTATTGATCTTGCGTGCAGCTATATTAATGTCTCTGTCTCTGGCACCAAGATGGTGATGTCATCCGCATACGCAAACGACTTTGATGTCACTTGGGGGGACGGGCAAATCTTCCAGGTAAAGACTGAACAGAGGCAGGCGATATGACTTTCCTCGCCTTGAGGGACACACTTCGGCAGCGATCAGCGGAATGCTATTAGGAGACATGCCCCTGAAATAGCACTTTTGCTCGGCGCCGCCTTTGATGAGTGCAGTAATCCATCCCAGCTTCTGCCAAGGCGGGATGGTGAACCTCAATAGCTTCTCCAGACAGTATGCCCAAGTTGACAGTGTCAAATGCCTTCGTAGGAGGTCCAGGGCTACTCCAACAGTGCGTTGAGAAGCTTTCCGGCGTTGAAGCCATCCAAAAAACGCACAGCTCCACAATCTCCAGCAGCGCCGTGGTGGTAGAGTGTAATTTGCGGGAATCGCATGCATGGTGCTGCTGATTGTTATTATGCTCGGCCAGCTCGCCTTGACTGACCAGTTTCTCCAGCGGCTTTGGCGATTGGTGATAAAAGACTTATTAGCCTGTATCGCATAGCCGTGGAGTGGCGATTTACCTGGCTTGGGTGCAACGCTGAATGACGCTTGCCATTCTCCAGTCTTACGCGGTAAAGATGCGCACGTTTTAGCGAAAGGATGTGTGTTGATGACGTCAGCCAGAATTGGCATAATCTAGTTTGTTTGGCAGTTCCGGGAAGCCCTGTGACCAGCTTGGGTGTGAAACGCGATAACCAGAAACACTTTATTTACACAAAAATGAGCACCGCTGGGGTGCTGCTTATCACCTGCAGCTTCCGCTGCCTTTCAAATACTTCTTCCGGCGGCACCGGTCAGCAGAACCAAGTGCGTATTCTTCTTCTGCGCGGAGGCCCCAGTGGCCAGGATGATGTTGTCTTCTCGCTGGCGTGCCTCTTCGATGGCCTGGAGTTGTCCGATGCTTGGAGGCTTTCGGCCTGAGTGGCCACTCCGGAGCCTTCTGGTGAAGACTGACTTTGACCTCCCTTGTGGTGGGTTTATATAGGGTCGCCATGTTATTAAAGAAGGGGATAAACATTCTTATCACTCTTATGCCTTCCATCAACATGCCTCCCTTATGGGGACCGTCCCCCTCGGTCCGCTTCATATATCAGGTTTTTAGCTCTTTCTTCATATGGTGACGCCTCTCTTGTTCGTTTTGCCTCCCAAATAGCTGGCAGCGCCTCCATGGTGATAGCGTCCTTGATTTGCCTAGCCAGGAACTCATAGAACAGTGCAGACTCTTTCTCAGAAATCCAACATCTCTCATCTTTGACAATCTGCACAGCAAAACACGGTGCACACGGATCTACTAATCCACTCGGTGCGGGCAACATGTCGTAAAGCTGTGTTCTGAGTTCCGGTTTATGCTTCAGCAAGCCGTTTAGGTGGCAGGGAGCTTCTTTGCGAACGCTGTACCACTCTTCATCTATGATATACCGTGGGCCCGCTATCCAGATGAAGCCGGGTTCCACACCGTAGCCATTTATTCGCCGCGTGAACAAATGGTAGCCAGGGTTCTGCTCTGGGTTCCGCAGATGGGAGTACTAGCAATACATGCCCACAATTAAACAGATCCGTCGTCCTTGAATTTAGCTCATCGAACGACCGATAGGTGAACACTTTAGTGTGGCATAGACCCTTCGATCGAAATCTTAACTTGTGAAGCACGTCGGGCACCACCAGTAAGATTCTCGGGTCTTCCTTTAAACCATGTTCTTGGCAAACTTCCAAGTGATCTGCCTTTGTAGATCCCATCCGATTTGAATCACTTCTGCTGTGTCATAAGGCCAGCCTGAGATATCCGGATGTTTCATGATTCCTCCGTTCAGCCAACCTGTCGTAAGGGACACGTGCACACACTTTGATCGAAAAAATGCGTACGAAAACGCTACGCTCTTTGAGGTTATTCGTTTGTGTCTCGAATCGGCTATCCATGCCTCCTTCTCATCCTTGGTTCCCGCTCCTTGCCAAATCCCGCAATAACTCTGGCTCCCTCCAATACACAAGTTATTCGATGTGACTTCACACTCTGCGGAGCTTCAGGAATCATATCGCAGAACATCAGTGTACCGCTGCAATTACACTTCGACGTATCAATGATGGGTAGTCCAGTCTTCATGGAGAAGTCTCTGTCCCTTGCAATGAAAAGAGAGCTTGAGCTTCATCCTTTGGCTCAAATACATTCTCGTACCTGAAGAAAAACTCATTACTATTGTTAATCTGAACTCTCTTCACGCCAACACTGTTCCTCTCTTTTCGAACTTTGCGACGTGTCCTAGGTTTCCAATTCACACACTATCTCCTCTGGGCATACTCTCAGAAGATCGAGTTGGATTTTGAGAGGCTCCTCATCCTTTCCGATACGTGTGATCAGTGCTGACGTGGCTTCCATTTCAATTACTCTAAATGGTCCATCCCAATCACATGCCAATGCTTGCTCTTCAGCTTTTCCGCTGGCAATCGCATAAACACTCGCGAACCAACCTTTGGAAAGCTTGCGTCTCTAACATTATGTTGCCGGTCATACCATGTTTTCATCTTTTTCGATACTCTTCTCCCTGTTGGCTTACCCGTTCTCGGATCAGTTTCAAACCTCTGAGTAAGCTCCATCTTGTAGTCATCCATGTCCACTTGGTATTTAGTCACTTCTCCTTCCGGAATCACTTGCGACGGAACATATGGATCAAACCCATGGAGAAGGAAAAATGGGCTTTCTTCAGTTGCATCATGTGGTGTGATATTGTAGGCATAAACAACGTTCGGTAACATCGAGTCCCAATAGTCAGAAAACTCCACCTTTTTCTTCAAGACTCGCTGTATTGTCCCGATTGCTCTCTCTACAAGTCCATTTTCACGGGAATTGTAGCCCTTCGTTGTCGTCATCGAAATGCCAGCCACTTTTGTCAGCTCTTGGAGTACGCTATTCATGAATTCTGTACCCTGGTCGGTGTGCAACTGTCGAGGCCAACGTCCTCCTTCGCATATCCACCTTTGAAAAATAAGAGTAGCTACCGTCTCTGCTCGCTTGTCCGTCATGGGATATGCTCCTAGCCATTTAGTGAAGGGGTCAACTAGCACTAATACGTATTTCATCCCATTTGCCTCAAACCCATCTCGAGTATGTCGGCGCATACAATCTCGAACGGTTTGGTGGCTATGAACGGCTTTAATGGTGGTGAGTTTGCGGGACGTGGATTTGTCAGAAAGCATTCTGGACACTCCCTCACCCATTTGCGAATGTCACCACTCATTCCTTCCCAAAACACCTTGTTTCTCAGAATGCGCATCAGTTTTCTTGCACCAAAGTGTCCTGCCAGACTTCCTTCATGAGCTTCTTCAAACACTTTCCGTCGGAAAGATCTTGGAACTACCCTTACATTAACACCCTCTTCATTGGTTAGCAACAAGTGGCCATCTTCGAGGACGAAATCCATAACCTTCCAGTGTTTACCTGTTCTTGGGAGACGAACCTCCTCTTTGAGTCGATTTCCCTTCAGGTGCTCGATTATTACTCTGTAGTTCTGATCGTTGTTGAGCTCATTTAGCCAGTAGGTGTTCTTTTCGACACCGATGGCGCCAGCGACTTTCTCATTTTCTCCACACACGGGTTTTTCTTCATTTGTTAACACGTGTTCTCCTCGGGACAAGAGCGTCTGCCACCGCATTTGCCTTCCCTTTACGAATTCAATCTTCAGCCGGTACTGTTGAATTTCTAGTGCCCATCTGAGCACTCTACCTGATATATTATTCCGTTTGAACAGCGATGTTAGAGGTTGATGATCTGTCCGAATGATGACCTCCAGACCATATATGAACTGGTCGAACTTCTTTAGAGCAAAAATAACTGCTAACGCCTCTGTGTCCGTAACGTGATAATTTCGCTCCGCTTTGGTCAACGTCTTTGACACAAAAAAATCGGGTGCAGCAGCCCGTCCGCTCCCTCTTGAGACAGTACCGCTCCTATGCCTTTCTGAGATGCATCTGTGTAGATAATGAATGGCTTCGATCCCGATCTCGCTGCTTCGACATCGGGTTGCGCCAATACTGGAGTGTTTGTCAGAGCTTTCTTCAAGTCTTCGAAAGCCGCTTCCTCTTCATAGGTCCATTTCCAACTCGTTTTCTGGCTCGTTAGTTCGAACAATGGTCTCGCAATGCGAGAAAAATTCAGAACGAATTTGCGATAGTATCCGCATAACCCGAGAAATGTCCTGAGCTGAGCCAAATTTGTCGGTTTTGGATACTCCTTGACCTTCTCGATTTTAGCTGGATCGGCATGAACACCAATCGCGTCCACTCTGTGGCCCAAAGCGATCTCCTCTGCCATAAAGACGCATTTTTGCGGCTTTGGCTTTAAATTAGCTCGTCTTAGTGCTTGAAACACTGCGGCCATTACTTCGTAGTGACGTTCCTCAGTTTCCGTAACCCAATCAATATATCGTCGATGCATACGAAGACCTCTTCACCCTTCTTTTCTCCCCAGAACTCTGTCTATCAGTCGTTGGAACTGGGCAGGCGACGTACTTAGGCCAAAATGTAGTACAGTGAACTCGAATAATCCTTCCGTCGTCGTGAAAGCGCTTTTAGCTTTGGCGTCTTCCGACAGGGGAGTTGCCAGTATCCTGAACATAAATCAGTGAGGTGAAAACCTTTGCTTTTAAACTTTGTAGCATTGCGTCGATCGTAGGTAAAGGGTGAACATCCTGTTTCGTATGTTTGTTGAGCTCCCTGTAATCCACACATAGACGTATTGATCCATCCTTCTTCTTCACTAGAACAATAGGTGAGGCCCATGGCGAGTGGGGATTGCTTGATGATGCCTCGTTCAAGAAGTCCTCTGAGAATTTCCTTGAGCTCACTCCTTACGCTGTTCGGAACCGATCTGGTCTTTTGCCTTATTGGTTTTGTGTCTCCTGTTTCTATTTCATGTTGAACAAGTGATGTCTGGGTGAGTTCGAAATCGTCCACTGCGAAAACATCATTATTCTCTTTCAAAAGACTCCATAGTTTAGGTGATAGCTCCTTTGAAGAACGGTTTTCTTTCAGGATTAGCCCCAAATTTGACATTCTGTCAGATTTACCAAGGGTATCCGCTCCGAGTGTCAGCATTTCAGATGGCAGCTCCTTTGGATCCGTCTCTATCCAATCGCCATGTTGCCGTTCCCAGTTTCCCACAGCTTCACCGACTCAGTACGAGAGGTTCCTCACCACGATTGACTACCGGAACCTTGACTAACCCATCACCTTCCGGATGACATATTCCTGACCATATATTTGTATCTGTGGAGCCCAAAAGCCAATCCTGATCTTCGCTACACCCCGAAAGTTGCACCCATTTGACTTCACCAGGTGCTATGTAGGTTCTTCTGGAAATGATAGCAGGATTATCATGTTTACTTTTGATATCAACGATTTCTTCATTGTGTTTATTTCTACACATCTTGTTTGAACGATCGGCTGGATTGTCAAAAGTTGTCAGTCGATATCCTAGCTGCTGGAGTAGATTCGTTCCCAGGATCAGAACTTCGTCATCTAACGCCGACACACACATGAGGGCATTCACTCTTCTCCCGGACATGCAGTCATTTATGGGAATCTCCACTATGGTAATGAAATTCATGAGATGACCGGGTGCGTCGTACACTTTCATCTGCTTGTCCAGTTTGTGCTCCTTCACCTCGTGGTCGATGTCAATCCCTGCATACTTTGCCTGTAGCAGAATTTTTCTTAGGAGGATCGACAGCTGTGATCCTGTGTCCAGTAAACCTCGAACTTTCATTCCAAGTATCTCCACTTCTGTTTGCATTTTCTCTCCATACAACCGAGACCTCCTCCATTTACCTTTCTGATCGACCTTCGATGGTTCATATAAATCTACTAGTCTGCAGTTTGGCGCTGATATTCGTGTTGTCAAAGAGGAATGCTTCGGTTTTGCCTGCTGCCTCGCCGATGTTCGTGTATTGGTGCAGTCCCGAGCTAAGTGTCCGTATTCGTAACACTGATAGCATTTGGGACCTGCTCTTGTGCTTCCCGAATGTTGCGTTATGATGGGAAACTGTTTGCTTTGCGGCTTTCGCTCATCATTCGTTTTGTCATTGCCTCTTCCTTGACTTGCAAAGCTCCTCGTGCTTCTCAGGGTCGAGTCGCGTCGCTCAATACGCTTTGCCGTCTCTTTCAGCTTAATGTAGGCTCCCTTTTCGCTTTCAAGAGCTTCCAGCAGATGATAAGAATCGCGCCAATGAGCCAGTTGCTCATATAATAAGTGAGTTCCTTCTGTCGCTAGTGCGTCCTCGTCCAAATCAGGATACGCCAGTCTTGTCAGCCGCTCTAGGTCTACGCAGAAATCGGATAAAGACTGTCCTTCCTTTTTATGCAGTCTTTTTAACTCGCCGACGGCGACGATTTTGTTTGATCGGCATTCTTCCTTCCATTCGCGGCGCAATGCCTCTACCAGCACAGTGAACCCGCCATTGCGCTCCCAAACCGGCAAGGCTTCATACTGATTCTTGGCCTTTCCCGTTAGTTCGCCGCACAATAGCATACACCGCTCTTCATCAGACCAATATCCTGCGGGGTATTTCAAGATGAACGCGTTAATAAATTTATCAAATTGTCTTATCAGTTCCAGAAAATAATGCGACTTCTGCTAAGGCTACATGTCTTAGGTATTCCACCATACCATCGGTCTCTCTACTGTCGGTGCCACTTCGGTGTCGGGATCTCCTCACACTATCTCCCACACCTTCATTGTCATGATGATACAACGCACCTGTTGTCTCTGGATGGATTGAGCGTGGTGCTCCCCTCTCTTGGGTTGGTTCCACCCTTCTTGTATGCCGCTCGTCGCCACCAATCTGAAGCGCGTACGGCCTCGTTATACCTTGCAAACTGCTCAATAAATCTTGAGCTCTGTTTAACCGCGAATATCCGCCCTTACCTGGCATATCGCTGGGTTCTCGCATCACCTCCGCTCTTGCTACGAGTATTTTCTTGCTCGATCTGAGCTCTCAACTCTTCGATTTCCTTCTCTTGCCTCTCGCATTTCTTGCGCAGGACATCTAATTCGAAAACTTCTTGCGACTTTTCTCTCAGTTCTTCCTGCAACCGATCGAAGTGATAGCATGAATTGTAACTTTTGCCCTAGTGGCTCACTCATATCACTTAGTGGCCACCCTGCATCACCAGCTACATTTTCCAAGCGCGTCTCTATTTCCAATAACGCTGACAGCCTTTCTACGAACTGCTCTCTGTTTTCACATTCGCAGCTGTCTATTACAGTTTTGGTCCACCTGCGCAACACCTCGCACTCTTTGCAGATCTGTCTCAGCTGTTCTGCCTGTCTCAGTGCATAGTCAGCGTATGGTAGACAAACATTCTCTATAGCCTCTCTACCAGGCTCACCGAGACGCAACTGGTTAGCAAGCTCGATCCTCACGCGAATCATTATCTCTTTGATATCACCTATCAGCTCATTACATACCTTTAAGTCATTTGATGCGGTTGAACCACACAGTCTCTGGAATTCAGCCTCCAAGTCCATCGACTCTTCGTCCTCTCTCATCATCGTGTGCTCTGCGTTTTGGCCTGCAAAATCCACTATCTGCTCGCTGTCAGACTCCAAGTGGAGATCGCTGCCCTTCAACGCCATACTCTGGCACACGGACAGTGACTGGTGTTTGATTAACACGTTGCTACCCAAGTTTCGGTCGAGGCTTCACCGGCTTGGCCCCCAAGTTTGTTTGGCAGTTCCGGGGAAGCCCTGTGACCTTGGGTGTGAACGCGATAACCAAACACTTTATTTACACAAAAATGAGCACCGCTGGGGTGCTGGATCACCTGCAGCTTCCGCTGCCTTCAGAGTACTTCTTCCGGCGGCACCGGTCAACAGAACCAAGTGCGTATTCTTCTTCCGCGCGGAGGCCCCAGTGGCCAGATGATGTTGTCTTCTTTGCTGGCGTGCCTCTTCGATGGCCTGGAGTTGTCCGATGCTTGGGCTTCGGCCTGAGTGGCCACTCCGGAGCGCTTCTGGTGAAGACTGCCTTTGACCTCCCTTGTGGTGGGTTTATATAGGGTCGCCATGTTATTCAAGAAGGGGATAACATTCTTATCTTTCTTATGCCTTCCATCAACAATCTCACTCGGTAGTTTTCAAGATGTCGTACGTTCGTGCCGTGGCAGTGTGGAGGAAAGAAGACCACCTCCGTGCAAACCGACGTCAACCCCTCCGCGTGGAGGGTTTTGTCATGGGAGAGATGCTTGCTGGCTGCAGCTCTCCTAAGGATTCTACTACAAATGGCCGGCGTCGAGAGGAATCCAGGACCCGCTCAGAAGTACCCATGCGCCACGTGCGGCAAGGATGTCAAATGGAGGAAAACAAGCGTCCAGTGCTTCGGATGCCGAAAGGTGGGTGCATCTCTCCTGTTCGGGTCTCAGTTCTGTGAGGCATCACAACTCTTCCTTCCGTTGTGTTCTGTGCTCTGCCCCCAGCAACTCTGATTCCTCTTTACCAACCGCCCCTCTCTATTGATGAGTCTCCTTGATCTTGGTAGTCGACTCCACAGATCCACCACGCGTAGGTTGAGCATCTCGGATCCTCAAGGCCTTCGTCCATAAGATCGATTCGTCGATCCCTGACGAATGTCCCAACTGCCACAACGCAGGGCACGATTCATTTCATTTATTTTCATGTCCTGCAAGGCTGAACTCTAACAATTATGGATATGTGAAACAACCCGTGTGATGTAGCTGCCTTTTCACGCCTATGAGGAGAAGCTCTGATGGGGCCGATAAGAAGAAGATGACCAACCCATGGTTGATATGACCAATTCGACGTTGATCACGTCGAATCAATGGCTAATGCCTTGGTTTCATACCGCACTGGCAATATGTCCGGTCCGGCATTTCGCGTTTCTCGTGGCGCAGGGAGGCAAAACTTGCCGCACCCCCGTTTCCCATTCGGCAGCACGTCGTCCACATACAGAATCACGTGGCGCTAGGGGCGGAGTCCCACTTTTTCGATAGGAGCAGGTCTCCAACAAGGATACGACCCATGTCACGGCCCGCAGCAAGGGGTCACCTCCACAGCAGTTCGCGACAAGGACAACATCCTCGCCACGGGTGACAGCGAGAGAGCTTCCCTCGCTGAGGGCCATGGGGAGACCCCCTCAGCGGTCAAAAATCGTCGAGATTGTGACTCGTAGTCACCACGCAGGAGCGGCCCCGAAACGCCGACCGCGCTTTCTATGGGATGTTCTCCCTTTTATGCGTGCTGTGCGGCTGATATGCACCTGATCAACTGTGGAGCGATCGATCAACGTGTCCAATCGCGAGCATCGTGGCTCGTTCGTCGTTCGAACTGCATCGTAGACGAATCGAAAACGTGTCGTGGCCGAGTGGGACGGCTATGTGTTGAGGTACGTGCTTCTCACTTCGACGACGATTAGGCCACGTGACGCTCGAAAAGTACAGAGCCATCGCGTCCACAGCTCTTTGTAGTCGAATGGAACGCCTATCGTGGCCGAATAGGAACCCCCAGTTGTTTGAGTAGGCCCGATATTTCGCGGGTAAGTTTTTTGACTGAGTTATAGTGTAGTGGCATGACATTATTTCTACTGGATTGCTCAACTGCGGGTGTTGTTCTGTTGAGGATGAAATGGTGTCTGTAATTAAGCATTGAGTCATAACGATGAAACTTGATTGGCCCTGTTCTCGTGCTTGATACTCTGTTTGACAGATGGTTTTGAGATTTGAGGGCGAATTCATTGTAGTACGAAATGCTAGGTAGTAGCAGTAGATCATTGATATGCCTTCTGATGCGCCGGGATTGTAGGCCAAATTGGGGTTTTCGCTTATTTGAAGAAGGTATTTGATCGTAAATAAGGTCATGCATTCTTATCATCAGTTTTATTGTGAAACTTTCTCCGGTTTATTTTTGAGTTCGAATGTGTCGAAAACTAGTGACCCGTATTCGAGTGTAGGTCTGCTGTAAAAGCTGTAGTCTTCAAGTAGACAGATCACATATAAATTTGACAATTGCATTCGAACCCGCACCGAAATCCTTCTTCTTCAGGTCCCTATGGCGCTGCCACAAAATTACATCCCAATCAGTGAACCTTTTGCCAGTCAGAAAGACGAAGAAGAAGAAGTCGAAAAAGCCTAAAAGCGAAACAAGAAGAAGAAGAAAAAGAGGAGACGCGCCAGGTCGGTTCTCTCCACTTTGCTATTCATTCAGTCTTTACTATTATTTCAAAAATTGATCTGTCCCGAAGCCTCATGGTGTTACAAAAATTTTTATTGCAAAATTAGTCAGAGTGGGACTCCAAAAACGTTCAGAACGATTGCGAAAGTTGTAGGATAGCTTCCGGTGCCTAACACCCTCGTCAGGCCGGAAAAACAAGCAAGTCAATTCCAAATTGTGATTATTATTATTATTATTTCTAATATTATTATTAATTCTGAATGGAAGTCGAATGTGTGGCGCTTCCCCAGAGGATTGATATACGCCAAGAACTTTATCCTTTATTTATTATTAATTGTCAGACAATCAATTGTGATTCCCATTTACCCTCCTCCCTTGTTTTTTTTCGGTTCGACGGTCCCGGCTTTCAAAGCCCGGCTTTGTTCCACTTGAAACTTCGAATGCGGCAAACATGATAACACAACTGGCACTATCCAACCCCTTCAATCAATCAACAGTTTTTTTGCAATAAAGAAACACTCAGAATGTATGTAAATAGGCGGTGGCTTCGCATGTATGGTAAGATAAAGTGAATCAATGAATTGAGGTAGCGCACCCATGCAAGTAAAAGGGTAGACAAGTAAGAAAACACGCGCAAAAATTTCAGCGCTCTGAACGTAAAGCTCTAACAAAGATCAAGCTTGGACAGGTGACATTTGAAAATCTAATTTTTTTTTTGCTTCGACAATTTCCATCGGCAATTTTGTTCCAAATTCGGATAACCAGGTACGCAAAAGAGTGAAGTACGCCGGATTTTGAGGTTGTTGTTGTTGTTGCCCATCATCCACCATACACTCTGATCCTGTATCCAATTTCCGGCATATTGACGACGTCATCGAAGCAACATTGCTGGGATCCTCTTCTTTGGAGGATCCCTGGGAGACTCAGCAGTTCTCCGAATAAGAGCCAGGCTCGTCGAGCCGCGGCGAGATTCGGAAGAGTTTCCTTGTCGTGATTATTACAATTGGAGCCTGATATCGCGCGCTGTATTGCTCATTCATTTCTCGACCCAGTTGTAATTTCTTTCATTCACTGCTTTGGTTGTCATTTCGCCTTTTTTCCTCCCGCATTCTCCTCTCCGCATTCTCCTCTACATTCTCAACGAACCGGCTTATTTTTCAATATTTTTTCAAGAAAACCGCTCTGGTTTTTAGCCTAATAATCTTTCAAAAGTTTTTATTCAAGTATGAGTTTACTGTGATCCTCTTAAAATGTTTCAATTTTAAAACTGTCTAATTGGTCTTGGTAATAACGTACATGAGGGAATAATTATCATAAGGAGAAGATTTTAGTATAACACATATATTCCTCCTATCGATAATAGTGGAACTGCTTACGAAAAGAACTGTGTTGTAGGAATTTATGAAAAAACATTGACCTTTTGGTCCGAATTTAGAGGTGCACGCTAACGCGCTCCGTTCGTAAAGCCATGACTGCTGTAGAATATTGCTTTCCGCGCGCGACGGACTCGCCGCGTTGCGACGGGAGAGCTGCAGTACACCCGGATCCCTGAGTGGGGCGTTTTTCCACCCTCTTTTTTAAAATCTTTTTAAATGACTCATTGCTGAGGTGGGTAGTATACTTCGGCGACTCGAAAAATTTTTCGAATAATCGAGTTTTCGACTAAGTCGATTTTTGAAAATTTCGAATAATCGAGTTTTCGACTAAGTCGATTTTTGAAAATTTCGAATAATCGAGTTGTCGACTAAGTCGATTTTTGAAAATTTCGAATAATCGAGTTTTCGACTAAGTCGATTTTTGAAAATTTCGAATAATCGAGTAGTCGAATTGACTCGATTTTTCGAATAATCGAATGGTCATGTTTTTGACTAATTCAATTTTTCCAGTTTTCAACAATTGAGTTTCTGAAGCACCTTATCTCGACTATTTTGAGCATACCACTTTCTACTGCTTCAAGACATTGATTAAAAGCATATCTGGCAATGAAAAACGCCATCTTCACACAGTAAGACGGCCGGAACCAATACTCATGTATTAATGTCGATTAGCAATATCCATCGACCAAATTCCAGAAGCTTCAGAAAACCAAACAAATTTAAACTATAGGAGAGAAATGCGGTTCAACGAGATCATTTAATGGATGAACAATCAGAATTCATCTTTGGAGACGATAATCATGGAAAAAGCTGGAGCTAAGTGTAACAATAATTAGCCAGGGCGAATCGTAGTCTACTTCTAGATCATCCAAACTCATAGTGGACTCTCCTTCATGATATTCAGCCTCTTCGGCTAGACTTTAGCCGTTTTCCTCGTCTTTTTGGCCTTCATGGCCTTTTTCGTCTTCTTGCCCGATTTTTTCGACGGAGAGTGCAGCTTCTCCTCCGTATCTGCGAAGCTGTGCTTCTGTGGCCACAATAGAAGCTGTTAGTTTTCTGGATCTCCCACTTTTTTTTCTAAGAGAAAGGAGGATAAAGCCAAGCATCAAAAACAAATTTGAAAACCAAAAGTTTCGGTTGCTTTGCGACGTTCCGCTGGTCCCAATGCATTCAAGCCTCTTGCATGCCTTTTTTCTCGAGCAAGGTGAAATAATTGACCGTCATGTATTAATTTCCAGGCTATCGCGCGACCGTCTTGTTATCTCTAATGAGTTTATCGGTATGCTCACACGTGAGGATTGAGGAATTTTGGCGTAAATCAATACCGGCTTTAAGTGAAAATTATGGTCGTGAGCCGTACGAGAACATTCGAGAACTTTGAGCAAATAACAACTGGTGGCAAATTAGGTGCATGGTCTTTAACTGCATTTTGAAACAGTTTAACTGAGGGAGAACTTCTTTGATTCGAAACAGTCGACTATCGAATTTATTCGACTGTTCGGGTCTATCGAATAATCGAGTCTGCGACTAAGTCGACTTTTGAAAATTTCGAATAATCGAGTTTTCGACTAAGTCGATTTCTAAAAATTTCGAATAATCGAGTTTTCGACTAACTCGATTTTCAGAAATTTCGAATAATCGAGTTTTCGACTAATTCGGTTTTTCAAACTTTCGAATAATCGAGTAGTCGAATGTCTCGATGTCGACTGTTTCAGTCGATACCAAGACTCGATGACTCGACTCGACATAAGTATAGTGGGTAGTGCCAGCCATCGCCAGCCTTCCCGTCGCGGTCCTCAAGGCTGCATTTTATATATTTTTGACAAGCTTGTAACCGATCCCAGTGAGTCGACGCAATGAGCGGGCTCCAGGCTGGAGCAGCGTAAGACATCACCGATTGTCCGGTGGCGCGGTAGGTCAGTGTGAGCAGCTCTTTACTTTGTCCCCAGTTTCTTCCTGCCAACGCTTTCAAGAGATTCGCTCTTTTAGCCGTCTTGCGAACAGCTTCCGCATGAAGTCGTCCCGTCATCATCGTTTCAAAGTGATAGCCGAGGATCGTCGGATTTCTTTCGTGCGTGATTTGCGTTCCAGTTATGAAGACTTTCGGCACGTATCTCGCTTGAGCAGAATGTGTTGTGAGAAGAGAGACAGTAGTCTTTTGGATCGAAAGTTGCAGTTGGAGATCTTCCAGAGCCTTTGTCAGCTTCGGGAGATAGTCGTTCAGACGTTTTTCGCAAGTTTCAATACCCGGATCTGATGCCAACAGTGTTAGGTCATCCGCATATCCGACTAGACGTGTTTCTGGAGGGGGTGCCGGGAGATCTGCTATGTAGAATGAGAACAGGAGCGGAGATAGAACTGCACCTTGCGGTACCCCGGAGCGCACCAATCTTACTTTCGACATCTTGCCTCTAAACTCTGTCCGTATTGTTCTGCCTTTCAGGTAGCTAGAAATCCATCGAGCTAAACCTCTCGGTAGGGATGACTCGGCAAGCTTTTGACAAAGAATGGAGATAACCACAGTGTCATATGCTTTCTTCAAGTCGAGTGCAACCATGATTTAGCGGCTAGGCGGTCCCTTCTCATTTAACCCATCCGTAACGATTCCGGTAAGTTCGACCAACGCTGAGGTGGTGGAAAATCCTTTCCGGAAACCATTCTACCATCCAGAGATTTGCAGGTGCGTCTCCAGTGTGGGAAGAATGGTTCTTTCAAAGGGCGTGCCATAGACGAGATGATCGAAATGGGCCTGCAGCTGTTCAAATTCTCTGCAGGTTTTCCGGGCTTCAAAAGCGGGAAAATTCTTGCCTCCTTCCACGACGCCGGGATCAGTCCTCTTGACATGATTCTGTTGAGAAGGGCTCTAAGGCATTCACGAGAAATTGGTCCTGAATGTTTGAGCATGATAGGGTCCACACCACTTGTATCCAGCGCTCTAGATGGCATGCATTTCTTCAAGGCGGCGTCGATTTTGAGGTGAATGCACGTTTGGCCTAAAAGCCGTGTTGGCGGGAGCGAGCACAGGGGCGAATGAACGCAAAAAGCGCTCTCAAAAGGAGTGTCGCTAGAACTATCGACGACCCTTCAATGCAGGGTTGAGCAGGGTTGCGATTCGACGCAACGGGGGTATAAATCTTTGAAAAATTCGTGAAAAAATGAAAACTTGGGGGGTCGTAATTTCATGGAGAAAAAAGGGATTTTTCTTCCCTCGGTAGTTTTAGTGGTAGAGCTCGCTAGATTCTTCAAGATTTATTGGCGAGGAGACATGAAGCTTACCAAAAGTTGGAATTTTTTCCAATTTTATCACTCGGAAAAGCACAAACGAACTTTCCGTCTCGTGTCGGGATCGTAAGAATTTTGGAAATCGTTTTCACAAAATTGTGATCAACAAAAGGGGTCGTAGCTCCGCGGAAAATTGGAGCAACCGCCTGCTCAACCCTGCTTCAATGCTAGGACACTTCAAGTGAATCATTTGTTAAAAATAGGTGGGAGAGCTGCGCCGAGCTGTTATTCCATCCCCCGCGTCGTTTATTGTATCGTTGCGAGGCTTGCGCGTTTGAATGGTGAAAAGGTTTTCTAGCTGATTATTTTCTGATCAATGTTGTCCGAAAATTGCAAGAAATTTATGTTGGAAAAGCAACGCATCGACGAAAAGTAATTTGAATGCTTCGGAATATGTGCAATGTTTCAGAAATATACGGTAAAATGCGTATGTATCAAAACACATTACAAGCTCCGACAGTATTCGCGCGGCAGGCTTTATACCGCCGGAGTATAACTAGGCCTTTGATTGACTTGCTTTCGCCTGATGCCGTATGTCAGTATCGTTGCTGAGCTTATCTGTGTTCTACAACTGTGGTTGGCAGCAACTGCGGGCCGAAATTATGTCCGCTAAGGACAGAACCTTCATATTCTTTTCCCTAGGCAAGTGTCTAGGTTTAAGACGGCTATGGGCTTTTGCTTCATTAACGCCATTTTCTCCGGTCATACGCCTGATCAGGGTCTGGTAATTTCTAATTCGGTGTGCAGGTAAGCGGTTTAGTGCTTCAGGCTGAAAAAAAGGCAGCCCAGAAGCGTTTTAATCAAACCAGAGGTTGGTAACATGGAAAAGGTAAGAAAGCACACTAGGCTATAGGATAAGTCACTAAATATTTTTTATTTCGCAATAAAGAAACATGCAAAATGTTTGCGAAGTGGAGAAAGCTTCACATATATCGACGAAAGAAAGTGAAAGGTATTCCAAGAATGCTAGTAAAGCGGTAGACAAGAAAGTAAACACTCTTGCAGATTCAAGCTCTAACAAAATGGACGGCCGTCTGCCCACTGTATTGACCTGAGATTAAACTTTCATCATCGCGACAGTCGGCAGTTTAAAACCGAAATTAGCAAGTTGCATTTTTCCTCAGTTAATTGCAACTGCTATAGTTTGAAGCAATCAGCAAGCCGGTTCACTCAAGCTCGCGAAAATCGATTGCGGGATTTCGGAGGGGCGATATATTTTGAGAACATCAGCGAGATGCAGCGAGTCCAAAATGCTGCTTTTCGGATCACCACTGGATGTGCTAAAAGCACTTCAGTGGAACATCTTCATGCTGAAGCCCGAATTTCGCCAGTTAAGGAGCACTGCCAACTCCAAGCGCAGTAACTGGTTATTAACATTGTCAAGCAGCCTGATCACCCATCAAGAAGGATCATGAATTCCGTAAGAGAGAGATATCAGAAGGCCTTTTTCGGATGCTCCTGAGAAAGTCAATATTCAAAGATGGACAGACTCCCAACTGGATCGTCTGCGTCTTTTACGTGCGGAACCCACCAAGTTCGTCAGGGATCACTCAAATAGGATGGCCGTCAACCCCATTTTGGGGATCGTACCACCTATAAGCAGCCACACCGAGATGGAACTCAGTAGGCAGGCTAGAGGTACCCTTGCCTCGTTACGCTGCGGTCATTCCCCTTTGCTGATGTCATACCTGCATGAGATCGATTGCTGTAAGCCTGACGTGTGCCCTGACTGTGGTAGCCGTGGTCACACGACTGAGCACCTATTCGATTGCCCAAAGAGGCCCACCACACTGACAATAATGGATTTGTGGACGAATCCAGCTTTGGTCGCCCGTTTCTTAAAGGCAGTGGTCGCGCTCAAATATGCTCGTCTTCTTTTCCTCTCTAAACCCTTTTCTGGGTATAGAGTAGTAGAACCTATAAGAAAAAATCGCGAAAAATAGCTGTTCTGGGCCAAATTCGAAGCCTGAACTTTCTTGTCCTTTGATGGTGGACGAGTCCACCCCACATCATCGGCATCGATGTTCTCTAATGTCATGAACATCAGCTGGCTTGAACTTGAATTTCAATCAATGAACTTTTTGGATTTATGTACACATCTAGTCAAAAACATTCGTTGAAGTGCTTGCTTTCATTGTTTAACTGTTTTATTAGGTAAACTTGCATCTATTTCTTCTTCTGAGTGTCGATGATTTTTGAATGCTTGGCATGAGACTGTGATCTTTCTGTGCACGTGTGCACGAACTGGAAATTTAGGGTCTTAACTCTAATTCTATCCCGTTTTTCACCGCGCTACCTTCGTAGTTTTTGAGCTGTTTTATATCTAAGCTGATTTTTGTAGTTTTTTCTTTTTAACGTTTTTCATCGTGACCACTGCCTTTAAACGTTTGACAAAAACCTCCTGCGGCTGCAAAGAAGAAGACCATCAGCGAAGAGCTTACATGTGCTCGACGATTCGTCCGATATCCGCACGTTTACATACATAGGGTGTAGTAATGGACCCAAATCATTACCCTGTGGTACACCGCTGGCGATTTGATGCGAGTGGGAACAAAGTCGCCACTTTCGGTTGTGCTTTGAAGTCGACGACGTCCGCAGCAGCAGTCTTTCTTCTTCATCTGCAGCCACAGAGAGGGTCCTGTCATAGATCGAAGAACTGGACTACCAGCGTAGGATTCGTCCAAAGATCTATTGTCGGGGTGTAGGACATATGGCGCGGCCCTTCGTGTGGCAGCCGAACGCGGCGCGCTATTGCCACCCGGACGCTACCGTATGCTCGCCGCGCCATCGCGCTGCGACCGGTCACGCGAAACCGTGAGGAGTGGTCCATCCAAGTGACATTGGAGCGAGTTTTGTGGGGAAAGGCTGACCCATCAATAATGAAGGATGCACGATAATCGATCTCTCTAATCATCTTCCAGTAAGGACACTCTAGTTGGCAAGGTGCCATCTCTTGAGCTTCGCGTGTGGTACTGTAATAATTTCTGTTTTTCATTCTCTGTTATTCGAATAGAGGGAAAACTCAAATCTTCATTATCTTCATTATCATTGTTGACCTATTAGTTACAATTATTATAGTCAATTAGTGTTATTATGTGAGCACTGTATTACATTATTGTTATGAAGTGCAGGAATTCTAAATAATTTCTATATAGTGTTCTATACTACCCAAAAACTATATATTGCTATTTCACGCTATCCTATCCTTTATCATATTATACTAATCTATGCTATATTATCCTTCCATATAATAATATTATACTGTTCTAAACCAATTTATCCTCTAATACAGTAGCGGTCATAAATCTATTGACATGGCTTTTCGCCAATAATGTGTAGTGCGGTGTGTCTCTCAAGACTGGTTCAGTGGTAGTCTTTTATGAGAATAGACAGAATAACCCATCACACGCTCACAAATTCCCTATTTATATGGTCTTATCGACCTGCAGAGATAATTGAGGAGATACCACTGCGCGGCATCTTCTTTGATGCGCGTTCTAAGTGACATAATTGAGTGTGAATAGATAACACATGAGCCGATAAGCGGCTTGGATACAAAGAATCACATATTGTGCTGTGTGAACAGCACACTCCCGCGGGCCGGGAAGAATAGGAAAAAAATAACATGAAATGCAGCTAGTCAAAAATATCACTGCAGTCGACGTCTTCTTGATATTGTACACTGGCGAAGGCATCGTGTTTGATCGGTCAGCGGTGTATGAGTGACGACGGCTTGTAGGGTTGAGGCTGTTGTTGTTGCATGGATATTGGCTGTTGACTGTTTGATTGATACGATGTTGATTCTGTAATGATATGTATATGTATAAAGGCAATACAAACGAGGAAGAAAAAAAAATGCCATCGAAAATGTGAAGAAATGAAAAAAGGAAAGAAGGAAAAGATTAACCGACCATTTTCAGAATTTTCGCTTCTTAGCAGCAGAATGGAATTGTCCACGAGACGGACACAGGAGCAGATTATGCGGGAGACGGCATGATTGACAAGAGATGCCGCAGTCGGAGTCATGCGATGGCTTGAGACATCGTTCGCATAGACCCAGTCTAGATGCCTGTACGGCTCTGGACACTGAATCGGGAAATCGGGGGCAGCGACCTGAGTGATGTCCGTCGGTGTTCTCTGCCAAGGAGCAAAAAACGCAAGCAGACTTAGGAGCCGATCGATCCAGGAGAAGTTGAAGTGCAGCCTCAATACGGTCGAGTCGCCCAGAGCTGCGTGCCAGAATATTGATGGCCGATTCCAGTTTGTTGTCGAAAGTGTTGAAAGCGGCGGCAATAGGACGAGGGCAGTCAGCAGAATCCAGTTCGTCGAAAGCAGCTTGGAAGTCGGACATGTTGGTCATTTGCACTGCTCCTGATTGGCTTGTTTATATACCCACTGGATTTTGCCATTGGCTGCCTTTTTGGCGCCATAACTCTGTTTGGAGAATAATGCGCTCCATTGCCGATTTTTTGCGCGAGATTCGAATTGTGAATTTGTGGACGCCCTTATGTTGTTCCGGCGCTGTTTTTTTTTGTTTTCAATGATATGTACAATACAGATTTTCTGTGCATGATTTTTTTTGCATTATGCGTTTTTGGTGGAACAGATTTTGTGGGCAATGACTGCGATTTGTTTTAGTACTGACCACACCACTGTCACAAGGCATTTCATCAGGAGAAATGCGTATTTGGCGGCCATCACTACTAGCGTAGGTCCAAATAAGTAAGTGAGACCGGTGATTACTAAGAGTGCCGTGGCTGCCGCCAAAACGGATTTCCAATGACTTTTCATAATGTTGATTAGCGGATCGATATTTGGTATCGTGATGTCTGAAAACCATTGATGTCGTAAAGATACACCACGGGACTTAGCCTGAAGACTGAATTTTGGGGCCTTCTACGTGGTAAAGTAGGGTCCCGCTAATTTGAAGTTTGGTTGGAATTTCGAGCAATGTGCGTTGCACTGTTCATCGACAGTAGGATGTTCAGTGCAGCACAATCTCATTGGGTTCGTTCGATGGTCCGCATTTTGCAAGGAATTGCTGGGTTTCGCAAATAACTGTAATGGTAGCGTTCATGGGTGCATTACAGTTGATTGTGAAATGTGCACCAAGTTCGCAATCATAACATCCTGTTAGGTGGGAAATCTGAAGCCCACATTCTTGATTGATTACTAGCTTTGCTGTATCTTGTAGGACTTTCGACTCGATACGTAGCACCAGTTCCTCTTCGTTTGAATTTGCAACGATATGGTTCCTGTTCATGAGTATCGTGGAATATGGGGTTTCCACTGGCAAAATGTTCTCCGTGTTATTGCTTAGTTTGCGAATTGAATTATCTGGACATTGGCAATTATGAGCGGAGTTTTCGCAACTACATCGGACACGATTGGTGCAAGATGCAAAATCCACAAGAGCTTGCACGGGGTTTTTGCAAGCGACTGGTATTTGATAGTTTTGTGGCAGTAAGTAAGACCTGTTACTTGAAATCGCGAAGCTGCTGTAATGTTGAGAGCCCGCGAATTTTCGTATTGAAGCGACTGTGATGTTGAATTCGCCCATTTTTTCTGTCACATATGGTTGGAAGGAGTGGGTTGATGTTATCGTTTTGTTGGCGAAGGTAATTTCGACTGCAAGTCTCACAGTCATATTCCATTTCTAACATCGTACCACTTCGAATTTTCTTGTGTTCAGAGGTTTGTGTGCCACCCTATAGAACCAGCATGTTGGCAATGGCATGAAGCATCCGCACATTATTCCGCCACAACTGCTCAAACATCCTGAATAGCCTGGATATTTTGCAGTATGTTGCAGTTCTGGTACTATTTCGTTTTGACCGATGGTCTCGCATTTATCGGTGGTGCACGATCCTGCTTGGGCACATCGTTTGACGTGGTATACCTGAGTTCTGGTAGGTCTTGTGAAAAATTCTGTGTTCTTGGAGCAGTTAAACTCGACATTCTGTTTGATAAACTTCGCTCGTCCCACAGTTTTGTTAGCATGGAGAATTTCAATGCAAAGTTCAGACTGGAGTTTATTGAACAGAAGTTCTCTGCTGTACTCCAGGTGGCACTGATTTTTCTCGTTACATACTAGCTCGGCTGAGTGGCGCATGTACCCGTGTTGGCACGCGTTAGCTGCCGTGAGGGCCATAAGTATTGCTAGTACCGATATCAGTGTTGATCTAGGGAGTGTTGCGAGTTCAAAACTGCACGCTGGGGGGCTTGGTTGGCCCTTCCCAGATTTTCTATCGGCGTTGATGGTATTCGTAATTTTGCTATTGCTTTTGGCTTTTATTATTGCCCACGAGATTCCCATCGTGGCAGCGATGATCAAATAGATCAGAAGGGCCAATGTAGCGATGGCTCCTGCTGGCCAGCAGTGTGGGTTACCCAATAAGGTCTTCGAAAGGAAGTATTGATGGTCGCAAAATTTTGGCCTGTCGCAAACTTTTGCTTGTTCGCGCACACCTCCGTCTTGAAGCGTCCTTAAACGAACGTTGATTCCCCGTTCGGTAGGGGATATGGGCAGAATGTATTCCTTTGATCGAGTGGTGTTGTTCATCAATTGGCATTCTTTATCGATGCATAATTCGAACGAGCCATTGAGCGGTGGTATGCTAACGACACCATTTGAGCAGGAAAGTAGTTGAGCCGCTGTGTGCCAGCGTAGGTGAGATCACCGATAACAATGTGAGCAATAGCAACGATGACTTCATTGGAAGAGAGGTTTTTCGTTGTCCAATATTGGTTTCATGTTTCTGAAGAAATCAAATGCTCGTGATTTCGAACCTCGAGGTAGCGATTTTCTCGCAGCACTTGAAGCTGTTGGCTCGTCGCCGATTTCTTCTGCCCCATCGTTTGTGGGTTCCCTTGAAACACTGCGAATTTCAAGTGGGTATATTTTGTTGAGTGGCCTATGAATGATCCGCTGGTTTGGCATCAGAATCTCTGCTGATCTGGTCAAACCATCAGCTGATGGTATTATTTTTCTGATTTTACCATAAGGCCAACTTCCTCTTGGCAGCAAGTCTTGTTCAATTATGACAATTTCGCCAATGTCTGGGCATATTCTGGGTAGATGTCTGGACTGTTTTAGCTGATCTTTTTGCATTTCTCTGAGAGATGTCAAATATTCTGATCTCCAAGATTCCCAGAATTTGTTTGCAGCGTTTTCAGAATAGCGAATAGCTTCCGCGGCTTGCTCACGAGTTTGAATAAACTCTGGGTCGTAAGATGGATCATTCTTGTCCAAATTGTCGTTTTCTGGTAGCGAAAATTCGACATTTCCTTGTAGGAAGTCGATAGGACGAAGGGGTATTTCTGTGATATCGTCCATATTTAGTTTTGTGAGCGGCCTTGTGTTGAGTATGGCCTCGATTTTTGCTATGACAGTACTCATTTCGGTAAATGTCAGCTTTTTTCGACCAATAGATTTGTTGAGTGCCTTTTACTGAAGCAACTAGTTCTTTCCCATACGCCACCCATCCAAGGGGCTGCTGGCGGGTTAAAGATCCATTTTATTCTTTTGAGGCGCAGTAGCTCATCAGAGAATCGCCCGTGACCGCATTGTTTTCGAACATGGTTGTGATTATTTGCTCGCCATGCTTGGAAGTTTGTTCCACAATCTGTTCTCACAACTTTTGGAACACCTCTTCTCGAGATGAATCGCGTGAAACTGTTCAAAAATGCACCTGTCGACATGTTCTCGACAACTTCGAGGTGGACAGCTCGTGTTGTAAGGGGCAAGTGTAGAGACAAATGTACATTTTCTCCTGGGTTGTTGAATTGAATGGACCTATGAAATCACATCCTGTGTTTTCGAACGGTTTACTTGCTACGACTCTGTCTACTGGAAGACTAGGCATAGAAGGCACCAAGTGGCAGACCCTGATATCGTTTGCAAGTTGCGCAATTTTTGAGATACGTTTTGAATGCGTTAGAAGGACGCGGTATCCAAAATCTTTGGCGTGCAATCGTCAGCGTGTGCTCCTTTCCACAGTGAGCGTTTTCACGATGAATTTGTTGCACAATCAAACGCACAAGTTCAGATTTTTGTGGTATGTAGATTGGCGATTTGGTATCTTGGGGAATCGCTGCGTTTTGGAGGCGCGATTGATGTCTTATAACACCATGCGCGTCCCGAATCAATGTTTTGTCGGGGTATCGCTTTTGCAGATCTCTCAAGCAGTCATGTTTTTGTTCTTGAGCAAAGACAATCTGCTCTGATAGCTCAATGTCAGTTGATGTAATTTCCTCTGATGTGCTAAATTTTGAGAGGGTTTCCAACTTGATGCCTTGAGAGCCTTTTTCATTTGTCACCGTTGCCCATTTTTTCAGGCCTTTGCCAATGATCGAAATCACTCGCATAACTTTATTCAGGCGTGAGAACCGTGACAGATCAATGATGCCAGGTTTCTCGCCATTCGATTCCACTATGGTATTGGCTGTAATTACCGCTTCTGCTTCCTCTGTTTCTGTTGGGAAGTCAGGAATGGATTCAAGCGATTTTATTGGCCATGAGTCTTGGCTCTTCTCCAGCCAACGGGGTCCTCGTACCCAGGCGTGATTATCGATTGATTCCGACGTTAAACCTCTTGTACCTGCATCTGCCGGATTGTAAGTGGTTTCAACGTGGAAGAATGACATGGGGATTCCTTTGTTCTCGGCGGTTTGCGTGATTTTTCTGATTTTTTCTCGCATGTTTGCTACAAATATTGGTAGCTTTTTAGTCGATTTCAACCACCATAAAGCTATTTCACTGTCTGTTACGATCGAAATAGTATGAATAGATGTTTGCATGTTAGAAACAATCGATTGGCTGAGTTTTGAAGCCATTAGTAGTCCAATGAATTCCAGCCTAGGTACTGTTTGACGGATTTTCTTCGGAGCAAGTCGAGTCTTTCCGCTAATTAGGCTTGTTACTGTTCCTGATGGAATGTGCTGGCCATAGGCGCACGTCGCTATAGCGGCCATGCTGGCATCGGCAAATACCCATAGATGTATTTTCTCTGCCGGTGTGGTAATGGGTCGAGGAATCGATATTTTAGCGCGGTTGACCTCACTGCATAACCGATTCCATTTCATGATTGTTTGTGGGCTGAGATTTGTTTTCCAATCAACCCCTGTTTCAAATACCTCTCTCATCATAGATTTGAGGTTCACTAGTAGAGGTCCGGCCAATCCGATTGGATCGTAGACCGAATTTATTTCGCTTACGATGTCTTTTTTCGTTAGCTTGTTGATTTCTCGGAATTTTGTGGTGATTTCAAACGAATCAGTATCAATATCGTAATGGACTCCGAGAAGTTTCGATTGAGTTGATTCTAGCCTGTCCTCTTTTGGGATCTGTAGGCTGACTTCAATCGAGTTTGAGGCATATTCTCGTAGATTCATACCGATTCTCGCGAACAAGGTCTTAGATTCGCGATATTTGGTCATGGCCTCTTCTACTGTCTCGGCTAGCATCATTATATTGTCAACGTAGAGATTTTTGGAGATCTCCTTCGCTAGCTGAGAATCCTGACCATTAAGGTAGGATATAAGTGCCATATTCAATATGCTCGGGGAAGCGGTTACACCAAAAGGCAATCGACGAAATCTGTACTGTATTAGATTGTCTCTAGTAGGCGGTAGATTAACGTCTTTAGCCATAGGAATCTACAGAGGTCTCTGTGAGCATGTAGTAGACGTATTTTAGTAAATGCCGCTTCGATATCGCATATGAGGAGGATTCTGTTCTATCGTGACGATATCATAATGTCATGAATTTCGTTTACGAATGACTCTCATTTGTGAATTACGTCATTCAGTGAGAGTTTTCCCCTTCGTTTCGAAGAGGCGTCGAAGACGATTCGTAGTGGAACTTTTGCCTGGTTTCCACACTCCTGAGTGGGGCATGTAGTATGTTCCCACGGCGCTAGAATCGTGGGCCTGGAAGGATTCGACCATGCCTTCATTGACGTATTTTTGCATGATTTTGGTGTACCATTGACGTTGTTCGCCGTTGCACTGTAGTGTTTTTGAAGGTACTCGAGACGCCGTATGGCGATTGTGTAGTTGTCTTCGAGGTCGGGTACGTTATCTTTCAGCGGGAAAGGAGCTGTTATGTAGCCATTTCTGAAGCAGATTTTCTTTGAGTATTGTTCGAGATACTCGTAAGCTTTACCACCCTTGCAACAATCCTCTTCGGAGATTCCAAGACCGTCTAGCTCAAACATTTTGCGTAGCATTTCTTGCTCGCTGTTTTCATGGACGGCTGTTATTCCGTATCATACGTTGTTGCGTGGTAAATTGTCTGCCGTAATCAACCCTTTGCCATAAACCGCGGGCCCGAATATAGTTCTTATTATTTGCAGGCCTGGTGGGGTTTTTGTAGTGTAGCCTGGGCCTGAGACTAACTCGTGGTAATGGTCCAGACCGATTAAAATGTGGGATTTGGTGCTCTCCGCGGAGCTTTGATTTTGCCAGGCAGATATTGTTCTCTTTCAGAAATGAGATATCTGAATTGGTGAGCTTTACACTTGGAAATCCATTGGTAATTACGGGTTTTGTTTGGATCATTAAGTCAATTTCCTCACCAAAGGCAGTACTTACTTTTGCCAGGACAACGTGACTTTCGAAATTTTCGATATGACCGCCGATGCCCGACATTGTACATATTTCTGTCGAATGCTTGGGCAAAACGAGTCTATTTGCCAGCGCTTCCGCAATGACTGTTTTTTGGGCACCAGAATCGAAGAAGAATAGGACTTTTTCGAACTCCTGTCTCTTAATATTCCAGATATTGCCCTCAGCTGTCATCAATACTAGCTGCGAAGCGGGTGGAGTTCTGTCAGGGATTGTTGGTCCTGTTTCAGATTCCATGTGTATGGTATTGGAGGTGGCGTTTCTCCTTTGGTCACCGTTGTTGGAGGCCTTTGATACCGATTTTCGTTACCGGTTGGTCCTCTATATTGATTTTCTCTATCGTTCCTTTGGCTGGAGTTCCAGGCAGTGGTCTGGACTCTAGCCGCGTTTGCTTCTTTTTGAAGCATACACTTGTGTGGTGTTTGCCCACAATTGGAGCAATCTGATTTCTGACAGTCGTAGCTGCTGTGATTGGGTGAGCAGCATTTCCAGCATCTTTTATCATCCCTCAAGATTTTGCGGCGACTGCTTTGGTCCATAATTGTGCGGCACGACATTGATGCATGATTGCCCTTGTGGCAAAAAATGCATTGCTCGCCAGAATCAGGTCGATTTTTGACGGCCACTTCTTTGGAGATTGTAGGCCTGTTGTTTACCGATCGGCTCCATTTACTTTCGGTAACCTTATTATCGGTTGGGTGGCCTAGTCTGTTCTCAACATAGCCTTTTGCCGCTATTTCTTTTTTGAGTGCCGACATAAGGTGTTCTACGGTTTGATCGATTACCGATTGAGCAGACACTAGCACTGGTTTCACAATATCCTCGGGAACTTTGCTAAGATGGTTTCGCACCACATTGGGTCGCATGTTTTCCTAACGTCATAGCCCGCGGATACCATCTGATTAATGAGGACTTGAATTTGATCAAACACGGCTGAGCAATTGCTTGCGACGTTATTTGCCGGTTTGAGCCTTGCAAGTCTTTGCACCACTATGGATCTGTTTGTGGAGTGGTTACTGTAGTTCTCGTGTAAGGTTCGGACTATCCACTCATAATTCTCCGGAACCATTTTTATTCCTTTGATAATATCCTGAGCTCTGCCTCTGAGGCTTTCTTTGAGCAACAAAATTTTTTCTATTATGTCCAAGTCTTTGCTCTTGTGGACTAGAGTCTCGAATACGGCCCAATATTCTGGGAAGTCTTCTGCGCTTCCATAAAATTCCGGGAGTGAAGCCTGGGGTGGTTTTATCGATCGGCATTTTCTTGTTATGATCGCTTGGATCTCGCATTCGGGATTTTCCATATTTCCCACCTGCCTTGGAACTGGAGTATTTTCGCCGTTTTCTGTGGTGTTTTGGTCACGATCGTTGTTTAGACCGTTGGAAATGTCTTCTACTCTCTGCGTTTTTTGACTGATGTAGCCCAGTTTGAAGCTCATTCTTTCCCATATGCACTTGCCTTCGTCTAAACGGGCGGTCAGCATCATGCTGAGTTCCTCGGAATAAGCTATTATGGTTAGTAAGCCTGATTCAGCCTCTGTTTGTTCTAATTCTTGCATAAGCTCTTTTCTTTCCGTTTTGCTTTTGCAGTTTGTATACACCTCTCTTACCTCATTATATAATTTTTTGAGGTTTCCTCGGCTTTCTTTCAGCTGATTTATGCTACTCTGGAGGAGTGCAATAGTAGTTCTGACTCGTTCATAGCTTTCCTCATCTGTTGTGGGAAAGTCGAGTTTGGCTGTATACTCTTGATAGCGATTAGCCAAGTTTTTGAGTGTTGTCGCACTCAGGATGATCGGCGTTTTGTGAAAATGTAGCGCCATATTTCTCTTTTTTTTGAGAAGGTTTGTTTTTACTTCAAACCTATTGCTGTAGCTTCAAGCAATTTGTGCCTGAGCTTTCTCGCAGTTTTGTCGAGAAATTGAATCGAATCTATGTTCGATCAAGGTTTTTTTTTGTGTTGCTACAGGTACAATGACCTGGGCTTTCTCGCAGTTTTTAGCGAGAATGATTCAATCGAATCGAGGTTCGATTGTACTCTGTTTCGAGCGTGTTGTTTCCTGTTCTCACCGAAGTTAATCGAAGAGACGGGATGAGATAGCTTTTTGTACTCTCTTTTGCACTGGGCAAAAGTTGATTCGAATTGAAATCCGATTTTCGCTCTTATTTCGAGCTTATCTCGTTTCCTGGTCTCGACGATTTCAATCGAAGAAACGGGATGAGACTTTTCTGGCTTTTCCGCACTTGAGGCGGAGGGTGAATCGAATCAAAGTTCGATTTTTGCTCTTATTTTCGAGCTTGTCTTGTTTCCTGGTCCCAGCGAAGTCAATCGGTGAGACGGGAATAGACTGAGCTTGTTTAGTAAGCTCTTATTTCTGGCCTCAGCGAATTCAATCGAGGAGGCGGAAATATATCGGCAATATTTTAGCCGATGCACCAAAATGTGTAGTGCGGTGTGTCTCTCAAGACTGGTTCAGTGGTAGTCTTTTATGAGAATAGACAGAATAACCCATTACACGCTCACAAATTCCCTATTTATATGGTCTTATCGACCTGCAGAGATAATTGAGGAGATACCACTGCGCGGCATCTTCTTTGATGCGCGTTCTAAGTGACATAATTGAGTGTGAATAGATAACACATGAGCCGATAAGCGGCTTGGATACAAAGAATCACATATTGTGCTGTGTGAACAGCACAAATAATGTTTTTATACATATCTTGGGCTGGCCTTGTCGAAACTTGCTGAAACCTTAATATGCTATGAGGCATCACAACTCTTGATTTACATATACACGGGATTAAGTTTGAGGGTGCAATTTTTAAATTAAGAATTTAGTAATCATTTTTTTGGTATTATTTCAAATTAGTTTTATTCCCACAAAACATGGCTATTTCAATTCCAAACACGTTACAGTTATTCACAATTTGAAGACCCTCTACATCCGTTGTAAAACCTTGTAAAAGATTAATTTCTATCAATTTTTTCAGAAATAAATTTATGCGATATTGCACCTATTATATACTAGATATATATACACAAACACTCAATATTATGTATTTTCAAACAAAGATATTCCAATGCAACTATGTACAAACAATTATTATTATTATTAGTCTTAGTATCACTAATACAATCACCAGTTACTGAGCATGCATGCATCACGAAAGTGCAATCAAATAGTAGTTCCAGTTACATTTCTCGACATGTGCATATATATAATACATCTATATTCTTCTTTGACGATCGCGCACACGGAGATGTCTCTTCTCGTTCGGGTTCTGAAATGGATCTGGGGAGGGCCAGATTTTGAAAAGAATGACAGAAGGGAAGCAAAGCCGAAAACGAACTGCAGAGAATACTTAATCATGATTCTTAGAGATCATGATAAGCCTTCTCTCAGCACGCTGATGGCTACTGATCTGCGTGGGAGGAGTAGCGATAAGGAAGGATGGAGAAGGCAGAATAAGAAAAACAATCCTAAAATCCACAAAACCACTATGAATCCAACTTACCTGTGTTCCTTATTATGTGGTAGTAGTTTAGCGGAGCGAATAGCGCAGTAATAGAGGAAAAATAGAAAATGCGGATGAGATGGTCAAATTTCAATCGAGTGGAGGCGAAACCCGCAGGAAATGCGCAAAACAGGTGTAGAACAGCTCTGACTGAGAATATCTGGCGACAAATAAGCGGCAAAATATGGAGGAAAAAGACGATTTTAGGAGCGAAACGGTCGAATTTCAGAATATGACGTTGGAAAGGCGATATACAGCTGAATATACGGAGGGATTAGAGAATACGAGAGATAGCAGAATATTTGGAGGGGAGAGACGTTGTATGGCGTCCCCTAGTCCGCCCGCCAACTTGGAGGTCTGCGGACAACTCGTCCACCTGAGTACCGCGCTGCGGCGGCGCGGCGTGTTACTGTAGCGATCGGGTGGCTATAGCGCTGCGCTCTCCGGCTGTCACATCCCTATTGTCGTTAACTATGTCGGTCTCATCGGGCATTTGAAGAGCAGCGCAGTCGTATGCCCTTTATTACCACAATCCGGGCACTCGTCAGGTCTCCTGCTATCGATCTTAAATAAATAAGACATGAGCATGGGGGGAGTGCCCACAGCGCAACGAGGCAAGGTTGCACTTGGCACGCCTGCCGTGTTCCATCTCGGTTTCGCTGACCTCAGGCGGCACGACTCCCAGAATGGAGTTTACGGCGGCCTTGCACAAGTGATCCTTGACGAATTGGGTATGCTCCGCAAGTAAGAGACGGGGGCGTTCTTGTTGTGCGTTGGTCCATCTCTGTATATTGTATTTCGTGGGAGCATCAGTGAATGGCTTTCTTATACCTCTCTCTCTCTCTCTCTCTCTCTCTCTCAAGGGTCTAATACTCTTCGCGACGGATGATTAGGCTGCTTCAGAATGTTTATGTACAGCTGTTGTGCGTGGAGTTGGCAGTGGTCCACAACTAGCAGGATGCGAGCTTCGGCGTGTAAGTGCTCTACTGGAGAGCTTTTAGAACAGCCTGTTGCGATTCGCAGTGCTCCATTTTGGATGCGCTGCAGCTTGGGCCAAGATGTGTTCGACACAATGTGCTGCCAGACTTGTGCAGCATATTCCAGGGCGGGCTGTACGAAGGCCTTGTACGTGGTCAGGATCGTTTCTTTACTGCACCCCCAGGACGTTCCACCGAGACCACGTAGGACGTTGAGTCTAGTTTTCACTGTGAATTGTTTTTGCTCAGTGTTCTTATGAAACTTCAACGAAGGATCCAACACGAGTTCGAGTAGCTTAGGGAATCGGGCGGCCAGCAAGTGAGTTCCGTCCCATTTCACCATGGGATGGGCACTGTGCTTCTCAGGATCAGTGGAAAAGTTTTCGGATGATTTAGAGGCAGGGACCGTGAGCATCTTGCTATCGAGAAAACATTTCAATTCGATCAAGTAGTCATTGATCTTACTGACAGCTACATTTATGTCGCGATCCCGATACAGAATAGTGATGTCATCCGCATATGCAACGACCTTGATGTCTTGAGATGGAACGGGTAGATCTGCAATATACAGAGTGAAAAGAGCGGGCGATAGAACTCCTCCTTGGGGTACGTCGGGTATGCTATTGGAGACGTGTCCTTGAAATAGCACATTTGCACGACGTCTTTTAATGAATGCGGTTATCCACCGCTTCTGCCAGGGCGGAATGGTAGACCTTAACAGGCTCACCGACAATATGCCCAGGTTTACAGTGTCAAATGCGTTCGTTAGGTCGAGGGCTACACCTACGGTTCGCTGAGGTTTCTTGGCATTGAAGCCGTCCAGAACATAGCTCACAATTTCCAGCAGGGCCGTAGTGGTGGAATGTAGTTTGCGGAAACCATGTTGGTGCTTTTGTTTGCTGTTATGCTCGGCAAGCTTCTCCACAGCCAATTTTTCCGCAACTTTAGCAATAGATGAGAGACTGATTGGCCTGTAACCTTTTGCCGTGGATGGTGATTTACCCGGCCTTGGCAGTGGGATGCCGCGTGCCATTTTCCAATCTTGAGGTAATATACAGGTACGAAACGATTTGTTAATGACGTCAGCGAGAAGGGGAAGAAGTTCACTGGGCAGTCTCTCAAAGACTGCTGGGCTCAAACCATCTGGCCCTACTGCCTTCGAGTCAGGGATGAGCGGAATAAAAATATAAAATTTCGGAAATCGGTTTTCAGGTTTCGGAAAAAAATTTTTTCGGGCTTCGGAAATCGGGCGCGAAACGCCTGAAAATGCCCGAAAATGCGGTTTTCGAAAAGCGAAACGCGGAAAAATTCAGAAACATCTAGTGTTTTCTTACGTCCTAGATGACCCGATATTTTCGCATTCCGCGACGTTTTCTGTGGTTTTCGGAATGCGGATCGCGGAATGCCGAAAATGCGCGAAACTTCGGGTTTCGCAACGCGGAACTCCGCTCATCCCTGCTTCGAGTTACTCATTTCTTTGATCACCTTCTCGACCTGTGCGGGCGTGACTGCTTCATCTTCAGCCATGAGTGGCAATTTACAGAGTTCCCGTACAGTTACTCTATTCTGCTTCTCTCTTTGTTCTGGTGATGAAAAAATGCTTCCTTCTTCTTCTTCTTCTTCTGCAGCCTCAAAGTGGTTCAGATGAGATGGTAATCGTTTGCCAGCAGTGAGATTCCCTGAGCTGCTTGGTCTTATTCTCGATCCGTCACTGAAGTTCCACAAAAACGCGGAACAGAAACAGACAGTCGTCAAGGCAAAGCTCAATATTCTGAGAGCTCTCGGAGGAACATCATGGGAAAGCAGCCGAGAGACTACTGAGAACCTACAGAGCAATACTCCAGCCGGCTCTGGAATATGCGGCACCAGTGTGGCAGCACCTGGTGTCATACAACTCCTAGAATAAGCTGCAGCGTGTACAGAATGCTGCGCGTAGAATTGCTACCGGTTGTGCAAGGAGCTCCCCAATCGAACATCTTCACGCGGAGGCCTGCATATTTCCAGTCAAGGAGCATTGTGAACTCCAGGCACATCAGATGTATATTAATGTTCTGAAACAGCCGAATCATCCGACAAATAGAATAATGAAGCCCATTAGAGAGAGGTCGATTAGAACGCAGTTCGCAGATGCTTCTCGTAAATTTGATGTACAGAGATGGGCCGACTCCAACATGGAAAGGCTTCCCAAGAGCATTTGCGGACTCTTCCCCCGACTTGAAGACTCCGCCGTCAAATTCAATCGTGGAATTGTTGGCGGAGGTGTACATTCCGGAGATCCTTCTCAATGCTTCCCACGTTGCTGCAGCATCACTCTTGAAGTTTATTTTCTCAGTGAACTTTTCCCAGGACTCCTTGTGCCTGTCTAGTTCCCTCCCGATCTCATTATCCAACTCGGCAATATCCGTCTCTCTAACTCTCTCGTTCCCTATTCAGGTATTCGTCATCGTTCTTATCTCAACTTAGGCCTTGCAGACTGGAGCTTGTTCAGGGAGGCTGCACTCCGCCAAGCGGCCGAATATCCGTAGAATGGCAATGTACACCAGAAAGAGCGCCACCTCTCTGATGCTGTCCGGAAGGCTATGAAAGCTGCGATCCCTGAAGGTCGTGTCAAAACCTTCTTTTCCAATGTCACCAGGGAGACACTGCAGAAGATAGGGACAAGGGATGCAAAGAGAGCTGCGGATCATCTCGTCCCAGACATTGCCGAGTTGGATAATGAGATCCGCAGCAGTCTACAGCAGACACCTCATGGAACTATGAACGGCGATGATTTGAGCAGTAGCTACGCTGTCCACTTTGGGCCCGCTCTTTTTGGGTTCCCACGTACTCCGGACTTGTGCCCATACCATGACCCATCGCCTCCACCCTTTGCCGGCAAACGACAGGAGATCATGAAGTTCTCCACTCTGTCTCCCTAGCTATCTTGCTTTTTTAACATCATTTCAAAACAACACTCAGTGCTGTACTGTCGAATTACCCCTCTGCGTTGAATCGTAGCACACCGTGGGTTTGACACAAATTACGTGTCAGGGAACCCCTTCAGATCTAATCCCTGCTTCAGTTTCGTTGCGTCTTTATAGGCGTCTGCGCTCCCCACCGTTAACGAGTTTCTCATAGTTGCGGCAAATTGTATGACATGCTGGCATTTCTCCGCGTCTCTGATATACTCGAAGGTATATCCGCCTCTCCTTGTCCTTCCCTCCCGCCCTTCTGCCACCTTAAAGGCACAGTACACCCTCAGATATGAATTTTGAGACTTTCGTGTAATTGTGTAGAAGACCCCTCCTGTATAACACGTGCCAAATGCGAGATCTCAAATCCTCCAAATAAGCGAGATATAAGCGACCACCGACCAGGATCCGAGATGCTCAACCTACGCGTGGTGGATCTGTGGAGTCGACTACCAAGATCAAGAAGACTCATCAAACGAGCGTCAACAACTCCACGAGGAGTTTTTTCTGTGTGGGAGTGTAAATGACTGGCTGCTACACTCCTTGGTATTCTACTGTTACGAGCTGGCATTGAGAAGAATCCTGGACCGCGAAACAAGACTCCGCGATATCCATGCCGTCATTGTGGACTGTCGGCACAACATGCGAGCATCCAGTGCAGTGGTTGCCTTGGCTGGGTACACCTCAAATGTTCGGGGTTAACTAGTTACAGTGACTACACTGATGCCTATTGTTGTATGTCTTGTATTAATTCACCTTCTACGGTTCCTCTTCATAGTCTCAACATTTTTCAACTCAATATTAATGGCTTGCGTGCCAAACTTATGGAACTTACATTGTACATTGAACGCTCACAACCTGATGTCATCCTCCTACAGGAGACCAAACTTAGCGTGTCCTCCCCTTCTCAGCCCCGCCTTCCCGGCTATACATCCTATCATATTCCCCGTACATCACATGGCGGTGGCGTGTCAACTTTTGTTAAATCTTCAATTCCATCTCACCTTATTGACCTCCCCAATGACAATGTTGTTGAATGTATAGGAGTTCATATAGTATTGCAAAGCTGTCCTCTGGATATTGTCAATGTTTACATTCCCCCTCCACCTCTTGTCCCAACGCATTTGATCCCACACCATACTTACATGATGTATTTTCAATCCTCTCATCTTCATCTGTTGTCATGGCTGGTGACTTTAATGCTCATTCCCCTTCCTGGTTCTCCTCCTTAGATCCTGATGACAGAGGAGAACTACTTGAGCTTTTTGCGGATGATTGTGACCTAATTCCTATAAACGAAGATTCTCCTACTCGTCTCCCATCGACGGGCAGGCCCTCCTCACCTGATGTCACGTTCGTTTCCTGTTCTCTTGCCATGTCTTGTAACTGGTTCACATCTGTGGCCATGGCCAGTGATCATGTACCCATCAGCACAACATTGGATCTGTCTTTTAATAGCCATCTCGCACCTTTTTCTGGCTCCCGTAGCAAATGTTACATTAACTACAGTAAGGCTAACTGGGTCCTGTTTAAGGAGGTGCTGCTCAGCCGGGTAGCCAACTATCCGCTAGCTGGCTCTGTTCATGACAAAGAGAAGTTCGTCGTCGACACCATATGCGAAGCCTCCAGAATAGCCATTCCGACCGGTCGTGTAAGAACGTTCCACCCTAACGTACGAAAGGAAGCACTGGAGCTAATCACACAACGGGACGACAGACGCAGAACTGATCCTTCCGATCCGTGCATTTCACTACTCTCAGATGAGATCTCTAAAATGCTGAACGACTACAAGCAGAAACGCTGGAGGGAGTACACCGAATCCATCAATTTTGCGACTGATAGCAAACAAGCGTGGACCATTCTGGAAGCGACTATCTGGGAAGAAGATGGCACCTGCGCGCAATACGCTTGAGTTCCCCTCGGGCAGATTTGAATTCGGATACAAGGCTGCCTGTCAACTTGGTAAACTCTATGCTTCTGCTTCATCTCGCCGCAACAAAGAGCACAGATGTACTTTACGTGCGATCAGAAAACTCAGTCGACATGACGTACCTGCCATAACTGCTTCTACCGTCTCTACCATCATCAAGTCGATGAAGAATTCGAGGGCAGAAGGACCAGACGGCATCTCAGCCGTTCATCTGAAGCATCTGCCGGAACAGTACGCAGAGGTACTCAGTGATCTTATTTATTCGTCGTTTACCACTGGTATTATTCCTGCTCGTTGGAAACAAGCGACTGTTCTCCCAGTTCCCAAGCCTGGCAAACCAGAAGATAAAGCAACGTCACACCGTCCCATATCCCTATTATCCCCTATCGCTAAGTTGGCGGAGAAAATCATAAACCCGCATCTCCAGGGCGCACTACAGCAGAACGTCCATCAGCATGGCTTCAAAAAGGCTCACTCCACCATCACCGCATTAACGTCAATATCTGAACACATCATTGCTGGTTTCAATAGAAATGCTCCCGCCGGTAGAAGTCTAGTCGTCGCAATTGATCTGACTGCCGCTTTTGACAATGTCAGCACTTCCTTGCTATCAAAATCGATTCTGGACTGTGACATGCCCGACTGGTGCAAACGATGGACCGACAACTTCGTCAAAGATCGCTCCATACGTGTGAAATTTGACGGACACCTGTCGAAGTCGGTTCCCTTGAAGGCGGGCGTTCCTCAAGGTGGAGTATTATCACCAAGCCTATTCTCCTTATATCTATCCGATATTCCGAAGCCGCCGCCCAACATTCACTTATGTCTGTATGCAGATGATATCACAATTATATGCACTGACTCTGTTATCGATCGTGCCACTACGGAGATGAACAAATACCTCTGCAGCCTGGCCAAATTTCTCGAATCGAAGCAGCTAAAGGTCTCTCCCTCAAAGTCTAGCGTCACTCTGTGCACTACTGCAACGGCTGAGCATCAGCTACATCCCAGGGTTCTCTGGGAAGGTAACCAGTTGCCTCTCTCCAAGCACCCTCGGCTACTTGGAATCTTTCTGGATCCTTCACTGCGCTTTAATGAAAACACGCGCATCCGAGCTGCAACTGCCAACACGCGAAATAACATCCTCCGTGCTCTGGCGGGTACTACCTGGGGTAGCACAAAGGAAGTCTTACGCACGACATATAAGGCCATGATACAGCCTACTCTGGAGTATGGAGCCCCGATATGGACTAGACACCTGTCGGACGCCTCTTGGAGCAAGCTACAACGTGTACAAAACACTGCACTTCGTGTCATCACGGGCTGCCCAAAATCAACACCTATATTCCATCTTCACCAAGAATGTGCCCTACTTCCTGTCAAGCAGCACTGCCAACTGCAGTCACAACAGTTCCACATCGGCATAGTCAAGAATGCCACACATCCCAACTACCCCCTCTTGTCATCAGACCCACATCCTCGTAATATTCGCACACCGCTGCACGCTGCCATTTCTACAGTGGATCGTCAAAGATGGGCCACCTCGGAGCTCACAAGGAAGAGGCTGCAGCAAATCGAACACACCAGATTCGTATCTGAATACATGTCCTGTGCCCCTCCTAATCCAGTCCTTGGTAGTGTGCCTCCTACGGTCGATGACAGTGAGAAGACTGCCCAGACGCTCCCGCGTCACTCTAGCGGTCTACGTTGCGGTCATTCTTCGTACCTCAAAGCCTACGTACATAGGATCGATGAATCGGTCCCGGATAAATGTCCTGACTGTCGAAATACTGGTCATGATTCACTACAGCTATTTTCATGCTCTGCCAGACCTACTCCTCTGTCTGCTCGTGATATGTGGAACAAGCCGAGTGATGTTGCCGCCTTTCTGCGCCTATGAGAAGAAACTCCAATGTGGCTGATAAGAAGAAGAAGATAAGCGACCACCACAGGCCCGACCCCCTTCGCTCACCACCACAGGCCCGACCCCCTAACAGATTTTCGGACTCGTTAGCGGCTCGATCGTCTTTGAAGAGGCATAACTCTGTTAAAAGAGGGTCTTAGGTGATTTGAGAGATACCACTGTGATCAGCGTGTGACTCTTCAAGATAAGCATGAAAACTGAAAATTAATTTTTTGGGTGTCCTGCGCCTTTAAAGGCAGTGTTCACGATAAGAATCGTTTTTCTGCTTTTCCACCTATCTTGAAGACGGTTCCATGCTGATTCCAATGGTGTTTTTGGAATCGTACAAGACCTTCTAGGAACGGAGTTGTGGTCCCTCGAAAATTGAGCTAGGGAAGCATGGTGGACGAGTTTTCCGAGGCTTTTAACTTCCGTCTTTTGCAGCCGACGTATGCGAGTTGACCTGAGTAAAGAGAGAAGTTGGGAATAAAGGGAAGAACGGGGCTACTGATCGGAAGCCGACGCTCATCTCACAATCTCAAGCATTCATTTCTTCACGTCGGTGGGCGTGGAAAGTGCATCTGGGTGTGACGAGCTGACGGGTGTACACTGCCTTTAAGACCCATCACCCTGTCTTACACTGCTAACTACCAAACTACAGTGCTCAGTGGTCATAAATGGTCGCGCTCATTGGTGTGCCATTTGATCAATTGACTATTGCAGCACTCGTACTGACGGAGTAAGTTGATTATAACCATTTTTTCATTGCAGGAGTTCTTCCTCAGCAGGTTCCTCGGATTCAGATAGTGAAGATGATAGACGTACAAGGTTGGGTTGTTCTTTGTATTTTGTAATGACGTGGTTGTATCTCACGGCTCTTCTAGAAGAAGTGGCTCAGGACGTTATTCGAGTTCGTCGCCGTCGTCTAGTGATTCAGATAGTCATCATCGTAGAAGGAAAAATCGACCAAGTACAAGCTCTGCAGTGGTGAGTGCAATTGTATGAACCTGAGCATATTGTTCCATGTGAGTTTGAATGTGCTGCCCTAGAATTCGTGACTGGAGGCCGAATTCACCATTTCGCAGGCTCCTTCATCAACATAATTACGCGTCCACAGTTTCCGCCATTTCTCGTATCTAAGTGCACGCGAAAAACCAACAAGGGAGGGATACTAACAACAGAAAGTGGCCGTTTCGAATGAAATATACATTTTTAGAACTGACTCTGGACGTAGAAGCCGATTTTTTACCTTGCAGCTGCGGAACATATCCTTGATTGTAGTTAGGGTGTTTTCCAATACAGTGCGTTGCAAAATTATACGGCACCCAGATGCGTTGCAAAATTATACGGCACCCAGATGTTGTGGTTCCGAACTCTGTGTGATTTTAGCGAACAAACGGTCAAGGCCAATCAGTGCAGGATCCTCGCAAACTCCAGGTTAAGATTTTTCAGGATTGGTTCAGCTGTCAAGAAACTGACACCGATTAATGTCGAAATTGATCGTTGCCAAAATATACGACATAGCTGACGTCCTCGTGAAAATTTTTATTCTTCATCCTTCGTATCACCTCGTTCATGGGAAGAATCTCCAGGACTTCAGTATTATAGTCCATCGAGTTGTCCTGACCCAGAACTGGGTAGAAAACTAGGTTTGGGTGTTGAAAAGCAATGTTAGGAAGGCGTCGCCCTTATTCTGCTCCCATTCGCCTGAAACGGCTGGTTAAAGCTGATCCACGAGCCCATAATGTCTGTTTTGAGCATAGACTTGATGCTGAGGAATATTCCACGTTTTCCGTCGGTTTGAGGTCCGGGTAGCAGGCCGGCCAATTCAAGAAGGTTGTCATGAATGGCATGAAACGAAGTCTGCGTCGTCTTGCGGACGAAAAGGGAAGACGAATACGCCCCAGAAAGGACAACAGGTAATGTTTGAACACTTGCCCATGATCTGTTGAGTTCATACTACATAATAGTAATAATAATAATTTATTTCGTAGTATAAGACATACGTCAGATAAGAAAACGTAGCAAATGAAACAAAAGACAACAAAGGATGCCCATAAACCGCAGTTCTACTCAGAAAGAATCTTGATTCTTGCCAAACGCTTGAACTGTCTGAAAAGTTGAGGGATAGGCTGTAGCCCATGCCTTAGGGACACGTACGCAGATCCCGCTCGACAGGTGAAGCTGAATGCCCCAACATTTAATCCCGGCTTTCTATAGGAAATTTTTACTGAATCACCACGAGTCTGTGAAGGTAATGAAGGGTAAAATTGTGAAACATCAACTTTCATGATTCTTGATATCATCTTGAACCCCATACACACATCTCTCACTTTTCGCCGTGATTCCAAACTACTCAGTTTCAAAAAGTTGTTTCTTACTCTCGCCCGGGATATCCTGGAATACGTGAATCCAAACGTACGGATAAACAGTTTTCTTTTATAATTGTTTTGAATTTTCTCAATCATTGCAATGTCCTTCTTTTTAAACGGACAGAACACAGTTGCTCCAGTTTCGGCCATCGGTCTGACATACGTTTTGTATGCCCTCAAAAGAACCTCCTTATCTTTTGTGCAAATACTTTTGAAAATCTGGAATATTCTCGCTTGCGCCTATCTACTTTATATTTTCAGGTGTTCGGTAAAGTCCAACTTGTCATTATAATGAAATCTGAGATCTCTTCTTCTTCTTTGCAGCCACAGAGAGTGGTTCTGTCATAGGTTCAGAATCTCGGCCACTAGCACTGGGTTCGTCCACAGATCCATTGTCGTCAATGTAGTCGGTCTCTTCGGGAAATTGAACTGGTGCGCAGTAGTATGCTCTTGACTACCGCAATCAGGACACTCGTCAGGTTTGCTGTTGTCAATCCTATGCAAGTATGACATAAGCATGGGGGAGTGTCCACAGCGTAGCGATGCAAGGGTGCACCTGGCACGCCTGCCAAGTTCCATCTCTGTCTCGCTGACCTTCGGAGGTGCGACTCCCAAGATGGAGTTTATGGCAACTCTGCTCAAGTGTTCCTTTACGAATCGGGTATGCTCCGGGCGCAAGAGACGGAGACGTTCTTGTTGTGCTTCGGTCCATCTCTGCACATCTACTTTCGACGGAGCATCAGCGAAAGGCTTTCTGATACATCTCTCTCACCGGGTTTAGTACTCTTCGCGATGGATGATTCGGCTGCTTCACGATGTTAATGTACATTTGTTGCGCCTGGAGTTGGCAGTGGTCTCTAACTGGCAATATGCGAGCTTCGGCGTGTAAGTGCTCTATTGGAGAGCTTTTAGAACAGCCTGTTGCAATTCGCAGAGCACAATTTTGGACGCGCTGCAGCTTGGACCAAGAGGTGTCTGACACGATGTGCTGCCGAACTGGCGCAGCATACTCCAAGGCGGGTTGCACAATAGCCTTATACGTGGTCAGGATCGTTTCTTTATTGCATTCCCAGGACGTTCCACCGAGAGCACGCAGGACGTTGAGTCTTGTTTTCACTGTGGCTTGCTTCTGCTCAGTGTTCTTATGAAACCTCAACGAAGGATCCAATACGAGTCAAGTAATTTGGGGAATCGGGTGGCCTGCAATTGAGTTTCGTCCCATTTCACCATAGGATGGGCACTGTGCTCTGCATTATCAGTGGAAAAGACGGTGACGGACGATTTGGAGGCAGAGACTGTGAGCATTTTGCGATCGAAGAAACATTTCAACTCGATCAAGTAGTCATTGATCTTACTGGTGGCTACCTTAATGTCGCGATCTCGGCACAGAATAGTAATATCATCCGCGTATGCAACGACCTTGATGTCTTGGGGGGAACGGGCAGATCTTCTAGATATAAATTGAAAAGTGCGGGCGATAAGACTCCTTGAGGGACACTAGCGGCGATGGGGATGCTTTCGGAAACATGTCCCTGGAATAGCACATTTGCCCGACGTCCTTTAGTGAAGGCAGTTATCCACCGCTTCTGCCATGGCTTGTTGGTAGACTTCAACAGACTCTCTGATAGTAGGCCTAGATTGACAGTTTCAAATGCCTGTGTTAAGTCGAGGGCCACACCAACAGTACGTTGGGGTTTGATGGCATTGAAGCCGTCCAGCACATAGCTCACAATTTCCAACAAGGCCGTAGTGGTGGAATGTAATTTACGGAAACCATGTTGGTGCTGCTGTTGGCTGTTATGCTCGGCAAGCTCCTCCACAACCAGTTTTTCGGCAATTTTGGCGATGGGTGGGAGCAGACTGATCGGCCGGTACCCTTTAGCCGTGGATGGTGACTTTCCCGGCTTCGACAGTGGAATAACACGAGCCACTTCCCAATTTTGGGGTAAAGTACATGTACGAAACGATGTATTTATGACTTCAGCAATAAAGGGCAGTAGTTCACTGGGCAGTCTCTTCAGGACTGCAGGGTTCAAACTGTCTGGCCCTAATGTCTTCGAGTTTCTCATCTCCTTTATTACCTTCTCGACCTGTGCAGGCGTGACTGCATCATCTACATCCATGAGAGGCAACTTACAGAGTTCCCGTACAGTTATTCTATTCTGCTTCTCTCTTTTGGTTCTAGTGATAAATAAATGCTTCCCAAGAGCATTTGCGGCCTCCTTCCCTGATTTGAAGACTCCACCTTCAAATTCAATCGTGGAATAGTCGGCGGAGGTGAACTTTCCGGAGATCCTTTTCAAGGCCTTCCACGTTGCTGCTGCATCATTTCTGAAGTTCATCTCTGTGAACTTTTCCCAAGTTTCCTTCTTGTGCCTGTCAAGGTCCTTCCTGATCTCATCATCCAGCGCAGCGATGTCTGGGTCAAGATGATCTGCGGCTCTCTTTGCGTCCCTTGTCCTTATCTTCTGCAATGTTTCCCTGGTGACATTGGGAAAGAAGGTCTTAACGCGGCCTTCAGGGATCGCAGCTTTCATAGCCTTCAAGATAGCATCAGATAGGTGGCGCTCCTTCTGGTGTACATCGCCATTCCACGGATAATCAGCCGCTTGGCGGAGCGCAACCTCCCTGAACAGGTTCCAGTCTGCAAGGCCTAAATTAAGATAAGAACGATGACGAACACCTGTATAGGGAGCAAGAGAGCAGTCATACAGCTGCTTGAGAAGGGGGATAGGATTGTATGTTGAGGGACAAGAGGTAGGAGGGATATATATATATATATATATATATATATATATATATATATATATATATATATATATATATATATATATATATATATATATATATATATATATATATATATATATATATATATATATATATATATATATATATATATTAAAAGAGAAAGTGGTGTTTTAAGAGGTAGATGGATGGGAATGTACTCGAGAGTGCCATCCACTGGAGTGTTTTGAATAATGTGAGAGGGAAGAGAGGACAGAAAAATGTAGAGACTCCGCCTCCTTGAGATGACCTAGGAGTATGATATGCAGTATAGCCCGGGATGTTTGGATGTCTAGAGGTAGCAGAGGGAGAGAGTTTGGTCTCCAGGACCATGATAACATCCGGGTGATGAGTACGGGCAAAGAGAGATAATTCAGAAAGCTTGGTCCGAAGGCCGTTTAGATTGATGTGTACAATAGATAGGGGGCGGTTGGTAGATGAGGAATTTGAGTTACTGGAGGCGGAGCACACAATACAACGAAAGGAGGTGCCTCACAGAACTGAGACCCGAACAAGAGAAGTGCACCCACCTTTCGCATCCAAAACATTGGACGATGGTTCCATACCAATTGACATCTCTGTCGCATGTGGCACATGGGTACTTCTTCTTCATCGCCGGTCCTGGATTCATTTCGCCGCCGGCCATTTGTAGAAGAATCCTCAGGAGAGCTGCAGCCAGCCAGCACCTCTCCCATGACAAAAACCCTCTCCGCGGAGGGATTGACGTCGGTTTGCACGGAGGTGATCTTCTTTCCTCCACACTGCCACGGCACGAACGTACAACATCTCGGCAGCTCCAAGATCTCTGACATTGTGAACCCTGGAAATACATTGATCATCGATCATGTATTCAGAAGTAACGTCAGAAGATCCCAGCCGCATGATAACTGTTTTCTCCGGAGCAACAGGAAGTTCCCATGAGCGAGACCATGAGGCAGCTTCAATAATTGCCGACTGTAAAACGATTTGATCAGTGGAATCCGTTATTTCGCGATATACCTTGATGTCATCAGCAAACTGCTTCATGATTACACCATTACCCACTGCTTGTGGTAGATCCGAGGTGTAAACGATAAACTATAGAGGTGATAGTACATCACCCTGCGGAACACCACTTCTGACATTTCGACAAGACGAAAACTCTGATCCCACTTTCGCTTGAAATGTTCTATTAGTGAGAAATTCTTCAAGCCATTTGCAAATTACTGGATGCACCTCAGTTGAACAAGCTTATACAGTAACTTGCTATGGCTGACTTTATCAAAAGCCTTTGAAAAGTCGAAATATACCACATCATTAGTCCGCTTGACGTCAAGACTTCCCGTCCAGTCATTTAAACATTCAAGCATGTTGGTTTCTATCGACCTACCGGAAACAAAGCCATGCTGGCAGCTAGGAATCAACATGTTACTCTCCAGGTATTCGAACAAATAAGTCTTTATCACTTTCTCGAATGTCCTGCATAGCAAAGATGTAATGCTGACTGGACGGTAATTTCCTACGTCACTTGCAGGTGCTTTCTTGAGCAAAGGTGTAATGCGTATGCAGAATGGAAACAAACCGACTTCCGCGCAGATTGTTATGGAGAGAGCGCCCTGCACTGTGGAAGGTTGAAAGAGCAGCCCCGAAAAAGACGTGGTTGAAGCAAGTCGAGGCGGATCTGAAGTCCCAACGGAGCAGTGTCCTTAATGCTAGATTAATTGCTGCGAACCGTACTGAATGGAAGCGTATCGTTCAGGCCACAAGAGCTCATATGGCACCTACAGCAGTGTACTGGTTGAGAGGTAATCCTGCTCCGCCAGCCGCCAGCTAACGGGATGAGTGAGAGTGAGTGAGTGAATGAAGGAATGCTTCCATCGCGATGGAATCTTAGAAGACATGAGAGATTGATTGTAGATATAGCATAAAGGGCTGAGTATGACATGATCTATGTTTTTCAAAAAGCTTGCTGGAAAAAAATCTGGTGTAAGAGAAGAAGAACATGGCCACTTTCTCATGATATCGAAAAAAGACGATTCATTGAACCACGGAAGTGTGTTCATTGGTTCACCAACTGTTGGATTGGAAATTGGTGTACAACCGTTATCATCAAGAAAAACTTCGCAAAAGTTGTCGGCTAAAACATTAGCTTTGTCTCTGTTAGAAGTCTGTCAGAAGCGCCACAAAGTCATCCTTTTTGATAATACCAATCCAACTGTCACCTCTCAGTTTCCTGTTCAAAATTTTGTAGAAATTGTTTTTAATGCCGGAATTAATTATCTTTTTCTTTATGTTGCTATTATACTTTTACAAGGCGCTTTGGAATTTCTTTGCATATTGATGAAATTTATCCCAGTCATATTCACTTTGAGAGTCCTTAGCCAATCGAAATAGGCAAGATCTGTGGTCAAACATATTTTGTAGATAAGTTGGTAAATGGGCGTGTGTCGCAGAGACACGACGCCATGGAACGAACTTTTCTATCACATGCGTGAGTATGCTTAGGAACATTTCATATTTCCCATTTACACCTTCCGCAGAGTCAAGCGATTCTCTCCAAGCAATATTCGACAGGTAAGTACACGCCTGGTCGTAATCACACTTCCCGAAGTGATGGTAGTAAGTGTACATTGGCTCAACATATGTGCAGCAAGTCTGGAACGTTATACTATTATGATCACTTGAACCTATAGGAGGCCCTACACAAATATTATCCGCTAGCGTTTGATCATTGGTAAGTAGAATATCGAGGATGTTTCTACCTTTAGTGGGCTCATTGATGTATTGCTTTAGATTGTGAGCAATAGTCATCTCCACGAAGGCGCTTTTGTCCGGGTAGAGGAGTTTATCTAAGTCAGTCCAATCAATTTCCGGATAGTTGAAATCCCGTACGACTAGTGACGGATGCTCGCATACTATATAGTAAATCACTTATCGCTTTCGTCAGTTGATCATTTAGTTCAGTTCTGCACGAAGGGGTACGATATACAACGATAACTCTAATTTATGACTTTCCAGAGTCATGTCAGCTGATAAAATTTCATAGGAGTCCGGAACAGATTCAGCAAAAACTTCTAAAAAATCAATTGCTTTTTTCGGTAAGATAGTAACCCCGCCTCCCACTTTTCGACTTCTGTCACACCGTATGACTTTATAATCGTTACTAAGGTGACACAGTAGAGAAGGGATGGTATGTTGCGATTTCAACCAGCTTTCAGTGAAAATGTAAACATCGAAATTCTTCTCAAGTACGGTATCAATGTACAATGCATTTTTAGGAATGGATCGTGCGTTAGCGTCAAAACAAGTCAAGAATCTTTCCGAAAACCGACTGCGGTTTACTTGTTTAACGAATTCTGCTGAGTTTGATCTACGTGCGATTGATCAGAATGAGAAACAACAATATCACTGGCTGCGGTGCTATCATGAGTTTGATCTACGTGCGATGGATCAGGACGAGAAACAACAATATCACTGGCTGCGGTGCTATCAATATGACCTCTACGGCTCTGAAGTTCTCCTCGTCTACGATTTCTCTCTTCCGGCTCTGAAGTTCTTCTCGTCTACGATTTCTCTCTTCCCAAGTGAGCGACTGACGTATGTACACCCCCTTGTGGAAGAAAAATCGCACGCGAGAGCGAGGCCGTCTGAGGGTTTCTTTCTGGAAGCGTGTCGTAGGTAGGGCTACTTTCAAGAGTCCAGGACTAGACTGACCCATACGATATAAATTGCTGGTAAAGCATTCAACACCAAGATAGTCAAGGATAGTGTTAGTGAAATTAACATCATGACTCAATCTTTCATATGAGCTACTGCCATTGCTTTCTGTAATCCCGGATATGACAATAGAACGCTTGATATCGGGGTCATTTTCAATTTTAGCAGGAACAACAGGAGCAGAAATACGGCGAACATCACTAACAGGTCTCTTTTTCAAAGCAAAATTCTCCTCCCTCAACTTCCTATTCTCTTCGAGGATGGCATTGTTCGTTTTGTTGACCTCCGCAGGTTCACGCTTAGTTTCCATCAGAAGCTCCACCATTAATCTTACGTAACCGGGCACTGTCTCGTCCGCAACCACGTCGCTAAGCCTCTCCGCAAGACCGTATTGATCCGCACGGGTTGAATCTGGACGGCCACTCATGACTGGAATAGCCGAGAAACGTGAAACGTGGCCGTGTTACAGGACACAACTCAAAACGAATCACCGTTAATAGTGACGATTACTTCGATGAACACCAATTCCACTAACTCCCCATCACTAGGAGTGACGCGTAGTCCTCAGGTCCAATTCCAGTAGTCGCAAAAGATCCAGTCTACGTATTGCAGAGAGATCAGACGAGGAACGTTAATAGCACCACCGCTCAGCACCAGTTCATATACCTTGAATACTCAAACTTGGGTAATTAAACCTCGGCTTGGTCATCAAAGCCGAACACATGGTGCAAACACTTGGTCTAGTTCGCCATCAAAGCCGAATCCGTCATGGCTTTGGAAGAAAAATACATATCATGAGGCTTCCTCTCGCAAAATTCCCATTTAAGGATAGGTGCGGGTTCTTTTGTAGATCTTTCACGAAACCTGTGTCAATCAAGGACAAGTCTAATATCAACATATCTGATGGATACAGTAAGCATTGAAGAGATCTACACAAAGAGCCGCATCATTCCGTGAGTGAGAACTCTGGAGGAGAAAGCCTCGTATGTTGGGCCGGATTTAGGTGGTATGGCAAGCTGGACCACGTCTTTGCATCATGCAATGTGTACTCCACAGAGTATCAGGAAGTTGAAAAATCTTTCCTTACCCTTTCTGGAACGTATCCGTCTTATCTTTTTCGTCAACAGGACGATGCAGACCTGGTCTCAGACCAATCACGTCAATTTGCCCGAAGTGTCAGCCTATTCTTCGAACATAAACCGATGAAAAACTTGTGGGATATTGTTGGTCGTTGGGTTTACGCTCAGAGCAGACATTACGAGCTCGTGGTTCCCTTTGAACAAGCCGTTCTGAGCGAATGGGAGCAGATTGAAGGCGACGTCTTGAAAAAGTAGGATTGCAACACGCTAAACGGAGATCTCGACATGGTTCCGTTTCAAGGCAATTCTGTAAACCTAACTCGAGGTTCGTGGTGGTTCTCACCATGAAAAATTTATACATAGAATGAAGAATTGAAATTTTCGCTAGGACGTCAGCTATGTCGTATATTTCTGCAACGACCGCTTTCAACATTATTCGACTTCAGTTTCTTGGCAGCTGATATAATTTCTTGAGAAATCGTGGCTCGGGTTTTTGAGGAGACTGTGTCGATTGGCATTCATCGTTTGTTCACTAAAGTCACACGAAGTTGAGAATCACCAAAAATGAGGTATGTTGTATAATTTTGCAACGCACTCTAGATTCCTAGAGCTGAATGGCATTATACCTATCTAGAAGGCAGTGCTCACGATGAATATCATATTCGAGTTCCACTCAAAAATGGAGTTGTTTGGTCGTGAGCTATCCAGTAGTGAAAAAACAGCGCGAAGAAAAGCGCTTATACCCTGTCCCAAACGAATGGCAAGCAAAGAGTCCAAAGAAGCAGCGCTCCCTCTGCGTCTCTGACGTTTTTGGATTACGGTAAGACGTCGCGTACGCAAAGCGTATCTTACCGTCATCCACAAACAGAATTTGACGTGTTTTCACGTTCTCCTTTTTTCATATACTTAATTACTCCTTTGCGTTCTTTCGCTCGAAGTGATCGTGATATTCACTCTCGATACAGATCTTCTTTACGTGTCAGGGAAAGTGTTTCAGGATATGGATAACAGCTTAGAGGGCCCGAAGTCATCTGTTTTGGATTGCGGTAATACATGCTAAGTATTTGCGTACTCTGACAGCCATCGATAGCGAAGGCGTTGAGCATCCCCTCGATCGAAAACAGCACATATGAACGCCGTCAAGAACGGTTGAGTGAACGGAATGCTAAACAACTGATAATGTCTCAGAAGGGACGGGGCAACCCTTCGACGGCGAACGCAATGCTACCCGCTTTGCAAAACGGGTCACTGATCGGAATGCTAACCCACGAGACACAATCGATAACGACACGGGCGGACCCACCTACTCTCATGCCAACTGCTATGCAACCACCCTGCCCCTAACCAGGTGTGCACTTTCTGTGCTCTTAAAAATCAATCAATCCTGCGAACGCTCCGCCTCTTGCCTGCTCCCAGAATAGAGGACCTGTGTTGGTGCAAGAGCATCCAAGTGCAGGCACTCGCACCCCCCGCTCAACTCGGAAGCAGAGCCCGAGGAGTGAACACTTGACACTGGAATGAATCGGTCAAACCCCATCTCAGCACGGCTCTTATGTACCGCTGGTTTGATTTTGGCGTTTAACTTTGTGTCGGAGCCGTCGTCTGGCGGCACTGCGCACGCGACCCAACACGCATTGACTAATCGCCATCTCCAATTCCGAGCTCCGCCTACTGATTCTCCAAATCGGCAACCCTCCGCTCCAAATTTCCCTAATCTCTTAAGGGGTCGCAAACGAGTTTTTGTCAGAGTACGCGACGTCTTACCGTAATCCAAAAATAGTATAGCAGAAACTATTCAGTTGAACGTTCTATGACAACGTTTCGGGCCTAAGCCCTTCTTCAGGTCAACTGAAATACAAATAAAAAACATCGAAAAACTTTAACATCAACAGAGGCTGCTGACCGACCTGTTGTGGTGAAGGGTGTACTGTGTCAACCACAACCAAGGAGCCCAATGCTTTCTAAATAGGCAGAGTGAGAAGAAGTAGATGGTGTGGTGCCGTTACATCCCACCTACCTCTATATGGACATGGGCAGTAAATGAAGGGATGGGGTCTCACATGATAATTATGATATTGGTGAAAGGGTTTGGATGAATCGTTGATTATCTACTAGCTCGCCATTTTTATAAAGTGATAAGCCTCAGCTTTCATTTCCTCTTTGTTGTTGATCGGCGGTTTCAGCCTCCTTATCTCCATTACCCCCCTTATCTTCCTCTCTACTGTATCCGAGATATTTCTGTGAAGGATTGTGACTTTAAGCTTAGGTGGTTGTTCCAGCGTGTGTCTTAAAGTGCGATGCTTCGAGAACGGACTTTCTGAGTAGCTTTGTGGGGCTCTCAGTGCTCTTCTGTGTTCGTCCATCCGCAAAAAAGAGTGGTCTGGCTGTCTCGCCGATGTAAAACTCCTGACAGACCAGACAATCAACTCCGTACACCACGCTTCTCATCTGGCACACATTCGCTCCTCCACTACAATCTGGACAATTGATGCGTTCGCACTGATTTTCGTATAGACGCGACGACGTAAGGAGACGTCCCAAGTTTAGCGGTGGGCGAAACACAAGGTTGATGGGAAGCCCTGATCGTCGCACGATCCTATCGACGTCCATTGCAAAGGCATCAGAAACAAACGGCACGACGAGGGGTGTACCCCCTGTTGTCCAAAAAGGCTTCCAGCACGGTGGTTGTCCTTCACTATAACCATTCTTTCTGAGTATTTCTCGCACCATGATATCCACTTCTTGAGAATTAACAGAGGTCAAATTTGACGACGTTGAAAGCAAATGGCGGACCACGTTTTTCTTCATATATGAAGGATGACAACATCTTCCGTGGATAATGATGTTATGAGATGTCATTTTTCTGTACCACATATTAGAAACTTGGCCGTCCGCGATTCTCGTTGAAAGCAAATGGCGGACCACGTTTTTCTTCATATATGAAGGATGACAACTTCTTCCGTGGATAATGATGTTATGAGATGTCATTTTTCTGTACCACATATTAGAAACCTGGCCGTCCGCGATTCTGACTTCCGTGTTCAAGAATGGTAAAAATCCATCAGGTGCAAGCTCTTCGCTGGTGAGCTTGATTGAGGAACATGCAGAATTCAACCTCTCAAATGTTCTTCGCAGCGCTGTCCGAGACTTAGTAACAATAAAAATGTCATCGATGTATCTTCCAAAAAACAACACTTCGGGTGACAGAGCGCATCTCTCCATGCTATCCATAAAAATAATAGCGAGCAAGGGCGCCAATCTACTTCCCATAGCGAGACCTCTTGTCTGTTTGTAGAAAACATTCCCGAAACGGAACGTGTTGACATTCACCGCACTTCGCAGCTACTCTTCAACGTCTTCCACGCTCAGACCGAAAAGCTGAAGGCTTCGGTAGTGATTTCGTAGTAGTCCCACACATGCGCCAACAGCTCTGCTCGTATCAATGTCTGTATACAGAGCAACAACGTCGAAGCTCTGTTATTCTAACCTCGGGCATTCGTTGAAGTTGCTTCTGTTCAGTCGTTGGAGGAATTCGCTGACGTTTTTCAAGTGTCCAGGCACGAACGAGAGTAGGGGATTCAGAATGTGTTGAAGCAACCAGCCAATTCTGTCCGTTGGCCCCCCACAAGAGGAAACTATCGGCCTTGTTTTTATTGAAGATTCATCCAAATTGTTGCTTTCGTCTCTCACCAACTTATGTCTTTACGAGATGGTAATAGGTTGGAATGCTTGCATGCTTTGGCAGTAACCGGGCGAGAAGGCTTTTGTCCAGTTTTGGGCTCAGCACTCTCTTCATGACCTCTTCCAAATTCTTGCATTCACGCTTGTACTCATGACAAGAAACCTCACTATATGTGGTTGTGTCTGACTAAACTGCTTCACTGAGAGAAATGTCCTGTTCTTGTGACATGACGACAAATCCGCCGCATTTATCTCCAACTGAGAAGCGTAAAGAGTTTTACAGATTTATTGCTTTTCCCAAACCTGTTCTTTCCGTAGGTGTCATATTGTCAGGAGCAAACTGGCGCTGATGTTCATCAAAGACTCGAAGGATTTCAGTTTTTAGAGCAGCCACTTTCTCAGACAATTTGGGTGAATGCTGCGGTACGCGAATCTGCTTGCGTGGAAATGGGACTTCCTTCCGTAGGGCTTCTTGCAGCATCGGAACCATGGGTCCAATTTGCTCTTTCCAGCTTTGCGTATACCAGAACTTGTGAATCGCCGACACAATGCTGCTTTTCATCGAATCCGTAATTCTTGGCCTTGGGCAGAAGTTTGGCCGCAAATTCAGCATGGCTTGTATGTCGTCGTCCACCTTGTATCCAAAAATGTCTAAGACACAGAGGGGGCACTGCTTCTCTGGACTCTTCGCTTGCGGCCTCGTTTGGGACAGGGTATAGAATAAGCTAAATCAGCGGTCTCTAACGTATAGCCCAGCTCTCTCATTTCGAGCCGGCCGAAGTAAGGCGTATCGGGCTTACCATTTCAAAATCTCCTTATCTATGCTGTATTTTGCCATTACCGACCGCTCCGCTGCTTAGTCCGCCCCAGGGTAAGGCATGGCGTTGTGATCGGTCCGTGTGGGGTGCGGCCCCCTTCCCTACAGCTCAGAAAGTAGTGCGGCCCCTCCCTCTGATTGGAACTTTGTGCGCACCGCCCCCTCTGCCAGGTGAAATTTTCGCGAACCCCTGAGTGTGATCTTCAGATTAATGGAAGAAAACATCAAAACTAGCCGATTTTAAAAATAAGAAATAATTATTTTTCATATTTTGAGCGATGGTTTTCCAAATGAGGCTTGCTCCATTCATTTTCATGATTTTCTGTACCGCGGAATACCAACTGTTCTTCCATGGTATTCAGCGTGGCTGCGGCCCCCTCCAATCTCGGAGGCCAAAGCTGCAGCCCCCCTCTGTCTTCAGGCGTCTTCTTCTTTGCAGCCACTGAGAGGGGTTTGTCACAAGTTGAGAAACTGGACGACCAGCACTGGATTCGTCCACAAGTCTATTATACTGAGCGTTGTTGGCTTCTTCGGACGATCAAATAGGTGCTTAGTATCGTGGCCTTGGTTTCCACAGTCCGGCCACACGCCAGGCTGGCTATTGTCGATCCTGTGCAGATGAGACATAAGCAATGGAGAATGTCCGCAGCGTAACGAAGCGAGGATACACCTGGCGCGCCTACCGAGCTCGGACTCGGTATCACATACCCTGGGCGGCACATCACCCAGAATAGGGTTGATGGCCGCTTTGGCGAGATGATCCTTCACGAATCGGGTGTGCTCCGCGCGTAAGAGACGAAGCCGTTCTTGATTCGAGTCGGTCCATCTCTGTACATTCAATTTGTTCGGAGCATCGGCGAACGGCTTTCTGATCGATCTCTTCTCTTACGGGATTTAATAGTCTTCTCGACGGATGATTAGGCTGCTTAAGGACATTAATGAACATTTGCTGAGCCTGGAGCTGACAATGCTCTTTCGCTCGCAAGATACGGGCCTCGGCGTGAAGGTGCTCAATCGGTGAGCTTTTTGAACATCCAGTGGCTATTCGAAGTGCAGCATTCTGAACTCGCTGCATCTTACAAGGGACCACTTTGAACAAAAAATGGAGTTTCGAAAAACGGTCTTTTGATAGTTGTAGAGGGCGTAAAAATAAACAATTTAAGATACCCCAGACCCCAGACACAGGAAATTGAAAAAAAAAAACCAGAAAAACCCCAGATTCGTGTTCAGCGCCCCAAATTACCCCCTGGGGCTGAGTTAGGGCGAAAAAAAATTTCGACCTCTGAACCCCCAAAAATGTCATTAAGCTTCTTACTCATGGGGCTCCAAAGGTCGAAAAAAAAATTTAGGACCCAAACTTCGCTTTCGGAGGTTATTCAAAGCGCTCATAACGAATCTGAGGTCAGTTTATCGATTTTCGACAGATTACTGTGGGTATACGGTAGTTGGGTCAAAGTCTCAGATTGTCTCAAAATTTCTGAACGGGGGTTATTCGGGGTGCTGAATACGAATTTGATGTTCACTTGTCAATTTTCAAATTACTAAATTAGGTTTAGGCCCTCTATTTCATGACAACTACCGTAAACTACAGTAGACCTCAGTATTGTTGGTCGCTTCAACTTCAAGTCGAAGCGACCAGCTATGAATGAGCCTTAAGGAGTTGTTAGGGGGGGGGTGAACCCGGATTTGAATTACTGAAGTCGATTATTGTAGACTGCGATAGGAATGCGGTATTTTAGCTTCTACAACCTAGCGTTGTTTTCCGAAGAAAAGTTTTTTGAGAACATCAGTGTTAAGGCATTCGAGTCTGATCAGCTCAACCGTTTCAAGGTCATGGCCTCCTAATCAATATTGATACTGTGCGCCGCGCTCACTCGAACCTTTCAACTCCACAAACGAATTCTGTTTTATTGTTCAACCCACAGTTTGACGATTTTTTTTGGAAGTTCACTCCGTTCATTGTTCTCATGGTGAGAAAACCTTTTTTCCTGAAAATTTTGTGCGTAATCACCAATTAAGCTCGTAGAGCACCCGAAAAAAGCCGAGGGATTAGAGGATAAAACCAAAATTCAACGTTTCTTTTCACGTGTGATGAGTTCGATCCATTCGGGGCTTGAGTCTGTCGTGTCTCTGTGCCCATACACGGTACTTGTTCATCCAATTAGTATTTTTTCCATGCTAAAAAATATACAGTGCGTTTCATAATTATAGGACACCCTCAGATTTCACTGTAACTCTTCCCCCGTTGACTATGGAGCTTTGCTGTCAAAACTATTGTGATCAGCATGAGGAATAACCATTATAGTCATATTTCCAAATTACAGGAGCATCTCATCTTTTTTTGGAACACAACCTTTCGTTTTTTGGATTGTTTCGTAATTACAGGACACCTTAGGTAATCCGCAAGTTTCTTGTTCACACCACCGAAGTAGCAACACATTTATAGCAAGTATGACCATCGCCATGCTCGCTTGTTGTATAAAGACGTTATTGGGTTTTTCTTGGGGAGTTTTGGGAGGACTGTTATGTTGATTTGGTCGTACTCCTCTAGCACAACAGGCTTGTTCACTTCCACAGCCTAAACCTGGCTATGACCAGCGTATATTCGACGTCTTGGTGTACTTTATGGTATTCCTTGAAGTTTTGGTTAGAACTACATGCTGGCGCTTCCAGCACAGCCACCCCTTGCCTGCTTGAGAACGTCTTTAGACCGATTCGCTTGACCCCTCGCCTTGTCTCGCTTGCATACGGAGATTTGCCGTTGCCTTCCACACAAAGATGGTAAAATACTCTGCGCCAGCACTTTATGGCACTCAATACAAGCTATTCGAGTAGAATCGAAAGCTGGCCCACGCTTTCAAGCTTCACAGAGCGCTTCGAGGAATATTAGCGACACTAACGAGGTTCCATTTAGAGGGCTATCCTTGTTACGTACTGGTATCATGCCAGTAGCATGTTTGTCTATCGTCTGTCTTTGAATGAGGGATCGCCGCGACGCTGCTTGGCGGGAGAAATTGCGCGATCAATAGCCACTCTCCCTTCGTTTTCCCGCGCGCAATTTTTCCCGCCAAGCAGCGTCGCGGCGATCCCTCATCCAGTGATGGACGATAAATCAATCACCGAAGTTGAACTTAATCTGGCCCAAATCTAGTAAGGAATCAGCGATGCTTCCTTCCCAAAAAACACCCCCCCCCCATGCTACACCGATCAGGCAGCTCAAACTTACCCGAGCCGGTTGTCTTGTTTTGCTGAGCCAAATTGAACCGAGTCAACCCTTGAATCTCTCCAAACAAAGATACCTTTCTTTTCGATGTTTGTCCTATGCTGTGCTGCACAAAGTTACCGTCTAGTGGTTGTGAAAGGACCCTCAACCCCGAATTCTGCATAAGTCTGGCCCTGGCCCGCGTACGCTTCATTGAAAATTAGCTTCAAATCATGACCAATGGGTCTCGTCAGACACCCTGATTGCTACTTTTGTCGATTTCACCCTGGCACGTCGAGCCATCAGCAAATGGAGGTTATGGAAGAGCAGAAACGTGATGTGTTAGAGGACTGCGAACAAATCAACACGGTCTTCAATCATCTAAATGAGGTATAAAACAGTGGCAGAGAACATATTCGCTATAAAACTGTCGTTATTTCGCTCTTATGCACAAGCAAGTTGCGGACTACCTAAGGTGTCCTATAATTATGAAACAATCAAAAAAACGAAAAGTTGTGTTCTAAAAAAGATGAGATGCTCTTGTGGTCTGGAAATGTGACTATAATGGTGTTTTCTTAAGCTGGTTACTATAGTTTTGACAGAAAAGCTTCATCGATAACGGGAGAAGTGTTATAGGGCAATTCGAGGGTGTCCTATAATTATGAAACGCACTGTATAGCCCAGCACTCGGACATTCGGATTCAGCAGGCCGGGAGCCCGCCAGACAGCAGGCGCGGGCACCCCGACCGCGCCTGCCAGCAGTGATGCCCCGGCCTGCCACTTCCGCGCTATAACGGGCAGGCCGGGGCGCATTCACAGCAGGCCGGGGCACTGTCGCAGCGGCAGGCCGGGGGCGCCTTAATAGTGGCAGGCCGGGGCGCATTAACCGTGGCAGGCCCGGGCGCTTCTTCAGGAGGCAGATGCGCCTTTATAAAGGAAATTACTCAACTAAACCGTACCACAACAAATAGAAATTAAATCAGAAGTTCGTTTATTATACCAAAATAGTAACAAAACATGATAAGGTGTCTTCAAATAATATTTTTCGTTCGGTTCAGCAAAAAAGCCATATAATAGCGGAGACACAAGTTTCTAACGGGGTTGACAGAGGTACAAAAATGTTTGAGGAGATGAAAAACATAACAAAACATACGAAAAAAATATTTTTTTCTCCGGTTCAGCTGCGAACCAACGTAATAGCAGAGAGACACGTATTCTAGCCGGGTCAATATGGATACAAAGATGTTTGAGAAGTTGAAAAAACATGACAAATCATACAAAATAACAATTTCCCTTTGTTTCAGCTGCAAACACACGTAATTGCGAAGCGACACGTATTCTAACCGGGTCAATGGAGACAACAGTGTTTGAGAAAAAACAATGAATGAAAACATAACAAATAAAACAAAATAACATTTTTCTAATCGGTGCAGCTGCGAATCCATCGTAACAGCGGAGCGACAAGTTCCTAGTCGGGTCAATTGATACCACGAGGTTCAGAAAGAGGTAGAAAAACAGAACAAATCATACACAAACGGGAATAAATGGTAGAGAAATGAGTAAGTGATGGAAGGCAGGATACAAGCATACTCGTGCGCTCTTTGGGTTCGGCATGCACGTGAAAATTGGAGAACGAATTCCAAAACAGCTTTTTAAAGAACAAAGTTTTGGAAAATTCAATTTCCACTAGGACGCAGAGTTCTAAAACCCATAACAATCAGAAATCGACACCGAATAGAGCAGCTCAACAAGTGGAAGTGATTGATTTATAATAACAACAGAGCTAGTAAAAAATAAAGGAATAAAGCTAGTAAAAATTGCTATAATTGACATCGTAGTGGGCTCAACGACAAGAAAAGAAGATATGCAAACGTTTTTACAAGAATGGACAGTAAACGTGGTTATTGAAACTAGCGAGATCAGAACACAGCGCGCGTCCAAAGTACAAGAAAATGCCAAATTTCAAGGTTTCGTTCAAAACTTGACATTTCCGTTAAAATCGGGAGCTGAAATCATATTTTGCGTCTCATATTACTTTCTTAAAGGCACAGTACACCCTTAGATATGAATTTTGAGATTTTCATGTAATTGTGTAGAAGACCCCGCCTGTATAACACGTGCCAAATGCCAGATCTCATTTCCTACAAATAAGCGAGATATAAGCGACAACCACAGGCCCGACCCCCTTAGCTCACCACCACAGGCCCGACCCCCTAGCAGATTTTCGAACTCGATAGCGACTCGATGGATGGATGAATTTCAACAAGTCGTCGTTCTTCAGTCCATTACCGGACTGTCTCCTTGTCCTGACTTTTTCTCACGCAACGATTGCGAATGAGGAGAAATACAGGCCTGAGACAACTCGTCCACCAATTTTTCACCTTCTAAATCTAGGCTTCTTTGAAGAGTCATATCTCTGTTCAAAGTGGGTCTTGGACGATTTCAGAGTTACCACTGTGATCAGCGTGTGACTCTCTCCAAGATAAGCATGAAATCTAAAAATTAATTTTTTGGGTGTTCTGTGCCTTTAAGGCAGAAACTAGGAAGTTTCAGTCAGAGAAAAATTGTTCACGATTCTTTGAACAAAAAATGCGCCATTAGAGATCACGTCAAGTATAGTGCGGCAAGAGAACCAATTTATTTCTTAGTAACGAAAACTATTAGAAATGATTCAAAAGCACTGAGACATAACGCGTTATTTTTATAAGGAGATCACCTGGTGGACATGTTTTGGCATCGACCCCACCCAGCTTGTAAAATACTACAATTTCCTATACTTTGACGAGATTTGTGATAGCGTTTTTTTTTCTGCAGAAAAACAGTGGAAGTTTTCCTCCTGATTGAAACTTCTGAATTTTGCTTAGTGGGAAGATTTAACACGCAGAATCTCTATTCAGCTTTGAATTTGAACCAGAGGGTCAAACTTGAAACGAGAAAAAGAAATTTGACTTTCCTGTACGCGTACGTGCGTCGCTCCACTAGTATGACAGAAGCTGGTTTTCCTGGTCTTCGGCATCTCCCGGCTGACCATCCGATTGCGCCTCCGCAGTTGCCTCAAGCTCCTGTTCTTCACCGAGATCTGCCTGCGGCGCGGTCTGCGTGGTGGGGTGTGCGTAGTGCTGAAATAGTAGAAATAACTCATAGGAAAAAAGAGGGTCTATCGGGGAGCTTCTCCCCAAAGGCTGAATTTCGAAAAATTCATCACCACCCTCCACCTCAAATTTTCACTTTGAAACGAAATTGTCACCACCTCAACACGAAATTTTACATAATGGGTCAGAAAATTTACGATTCCTTTCGTCACCGGTTGTGTTCTCACTCACGTGCGTACGCGTCGCGGTCCATTGATTTTCACGCGCGCGACGAACATTGAAGACCTCCACCGTTCAGAAGAGTTTTCAGCGCTCCATGCGAGTGAATGGCTATCATTTGTGACTAGAAATAAATGCAGGAATGTTAACAATGCTTCTATCTGATTTAATCAATCTGGTCAATCTATCTGATTTCATGAAAAATCAGGGATGTCGCGTCTCCGCCCATCTTGTCGGGCGCGACGCCCACCGACCGCGACGCAGTACGCACTGGTGAGCTATGTTCGCCTCCCACAAGAGAGGCTCACCATGTAAACCAAACGATGATATGATTTATTCCAACAAGGGATACCTGGTGTCGTATCCTCCATTTCGACTATATCGTGCACGACTTCTCCACGCAGCCTCCTGATATGGTCCAACTCCTCGTTCTTAGCTCGGAGCTCTTCATCCACGTTCCCTCAAAAAAAAACCCTCAATACGTAGTTTCGAAGCTAAACTGGTTTTCTGAATCTATTGGACGAGAAAATCATGAAATTGATAGAAAGATTATAGAGTAGGGTACATCAAAAGTTGGACAACCACATATCAGTTAGACTGTTATCAAAATCAATACCTACTTCCGTGTTTTTTTTGCTCCAATTTTGTGAGCTCTCCCTCCAAAATAGCGCCTCACAGCGTCTTCATCAACCAACGGTGGCCGGTTCACAGGCATAACAAAAAATATGAAAGCAAAAGTGAATTGAAACCAAAGGAAAGTCATTTGCAACCGATGTATGCGAGCTGACTTGAATAAGCAGGGAGGCTGAGAATGAAGGGATGAACGGGGCTTCTGATCGACAACCATTGCTCATCTCGTCACTGTGAGCTCGAAAGATCGTAAAAGGGGCGTGCCAAAGTGGCTTCCTGATGTGGGCGCCCCAGGGTGACTTCCTCCTATATCTCGCCTAAACGGAGGAATCGAGCTCGCACTTATCACGTGTTATATCGGGTAGGCCTACTTCAAAACTATGTGGAAATCTCAGATTTCGCCCCTGAGCTTCAACTGTGCCTTTAAGGGCTATTCGTCTTCATAATCTCCCTCTAGGCAGAGCGGCCCGCTCGGCCGGAGAGGGAATAATGTTAAACAGCCCACCCCCCCCCCATTTGGCTTTCGAAAACAAAGTTACTGATATCCAATTGATAAAGGGTAGGGTATAAAAGAAGTGGAGAGCGGTGTGTCTTCATTTTGCTGCAACTGTCCTCCAGGGGTCAGCAGTTGAGGCTTCGTGAGGGCAAGAAGTTAGGAAAACAGCACCACAGGTGCTCAAGATATGCCAAAATTGTAGTGGAAACTCAGAAAAATTTAGAGCCAGGTGAAGGGAGCCGATTGGGGGGGGGGGTGAGCTGGATAAGAGCACCCCCTGAGAGGTAAGTATGAATGAAATTTCACCCCACCTGCCCGCCCCGCTTCTGCAGTGAATATGACTGCTCCAGCGTCAACGCCATGGCGGAACTGGAGGGGCGCTGAGAGTTCAAGTGAGGAATGAATGATGCCGCCCTGGGAGGTAGAAGTTTTCTGTGAAGCTCTCAAGTAAACAAAGACTGATAATGCTATAAGATGTCTGATAACGGAAAATGTTCTTTTTTCATAAATGAGTCACTAAGACCCCCGTCATAGTCGGCCGAAAGCCGGCCGTCCTAGTCCCACCCGGTCGATAGGTATGAGAAGCAGGCAAAACGGGAAGAAATGTGATAAAAATCATCTTCGAATGATAACAATCGCCCTATGATGTGATAAAATCAGCCCTCAACTGATAAACACAGTTTGGAATAATAAAAGTTCACCTGATACGACCTAGGACGACATAGAGAAGGTGGAATTACAATCAGTTGAGGATGATTTTTACTTCATTTCTTCCCGTTTTGCGTGTGTCTCATAGATATCGACCGGGTAGGACTAGGACGGCCGGTTTCCGGCCGACTATGACGGGGGCCTAACACTGAGAATCCCAATGCCTAGAGTTTTTTTTAAATGGAGTCCGAGGTCGTCTTCACAATGCAAGTCGACGTTCGAGTTACGCGGGAGGATGGCTTCATCAAGTAAGCGTGGCTAAAAGTGAGCAGAATGAAGGTTAACCAGCAGTGCCGCTACATCGGGTCTTAATTATGACGAGGCCGCGCCAAAATACGAGAGAAAAACAGGAGAAAAGCCCCCAAAATCCTCAGACAGAGCAAAACGTTTCGAGACGGAGAAGATTCGAGACGATTCCGAAACCACAGTTGCCCCCGGCCTGCTCACTCATGTTCCCGGCTTGCTCCATTCAAATTTGCGGTCGCGATGCGTCTGCGCTGCGGCCGAGTTGTCCCGGCCTGCACGCTCAATTATCCCGGCCTGCCGATCTCGAGTCTCCGCTGCCTTTCTACGCTCCCGGCCTGCCGTTTCTCACGGAAATTGCCCCGGCCTGCCGATTTCGAATTCCTGAGCAATGGAAGTAGGACCTGGTGAGGTTGCGGACTCGTCCTAACATACGGTAGTTTGTTAGCGGTATACCCTGTCCCAAACGAGATGGCAAGCCTAGAGTCCAAAGAAGCAGCGCGCCGTCCTCTGCGTCTCTGACATCATCAGCGACCTGAAGCATCTGGATCGATGAAAGTTGTCTGAGACACTATAGAGACTGCAACCAAACATTAAAGGGAAATAATGGCTTCAGACAAGTTAAAACAGCTCGGCTGTATAGAGTTTACGGTGACATCGACGGGTTAGACGACTCTGTGCGCTCCGACCTGTTATCCATATCCTGAAAAACTTTCCCTGCCACGTGAAGAACAAAATATGTATCGAGAGTGAACAACACGAGCATTTCAAGAGAAAAGAACGCAAAAGAGCAATGGAGTATGTAAGAAAATGAAGTGAGAAAGTTAAAAAACGTGCTAAAATACGAAAATGTCAGAGACGCAGAGGGCGGCGCGCTGCTTCTTCGGACTCTAGGCTTGCCATCTCGTTTGGGACAGGGTATATCACTCATTTTTTTCGAAACAGCTGTTATAGATCGGTGAGTGCGTGTTTTAACCGATATGTTTACATCTGTGAAAGCAACGAAAAGAGGTGTATTTGTGAGAGTGGAAACAAAAACTCACCGACCAATCTCGGTTTTTACGAAAAACTGAGTGATAACCCAATTAGACTACAGTATGTTAGGAAGAGTCCGCAATCGTACAATGTATATTGTATTAGACTGTGATTCTCGCTTTATTTCAGAACGAAGAGAGGTGGAGATTCCTCAGGCCCAATGAAGAACGCTCAGTTGAAGGCACATTTATCGGTAAATCTTTGACCTAGAACTTTTTTTCTGAGTTCAACACTTGGGTTTCAGTGCTCAGTCGAAAATATGATCACGAAAATTCCCATATGGATTACATACCGAAAGGACACACCTCCGAATATAAACGGAGGTCGTGCTTTGTGTTGAATGGCAATCAACGACTAACTGAGGTAAGACCACTCCGTTGTTTGAGCTTGACTCTACGTGCAGAAATCCACCGCAACATAAAAAGGCGGTGGAGCGGTTCCGTATTTAGACGAAGTTTACTGTGGCCGAGGCTGGCTCGGTTCCAAATTTATTCTTCTTCTTTGCAGCCGCGAAGAGAGTATTGCTATAGGTTCAAAAACTGGGCGACCAGCGTTGGATTCGTCCAAAGGTCGTCATTGTTGTAGGGTTTTTTGGACAGCTGAATAAGTGTAGGGTATGGTTCCAACTTTGCCATCAATAAGAGGAAACGTTTATAATTATGGCTTGCAATTTTCTAATAATTCTGATAGTTTTTGTATTTCATTCTGGATTGTCTCTGCTTGGTGTCCAGTAAAGACTTTAGTTGTTTTAGTTTTGTGTGTATAGGAAAAACTCATGTTTTGTCACGTATCCTGCGCTTTTTTTTATCTTCAAAATTCAGAGAAAACAATGTGTAATTTTGGAAAAAAAAGGGGTGCCCGTAGAAGCGCGTCAAACACGGGAAATTTTTGCTCGGGCCTCTGATTCTCAGGAGGAAGAAAATGTTGTGTTTCTCTTCCATCAAATCCTTTTCAACGGAAACTTTGGTTTAAGGCCTGGAGATTTTTTAAGAACGAGAGACTCAGTCACTTGGAGGGATGAAATTCAACCGCATCGTGTCTAACCCGGAGTGTCGACGCTGCTTTTTCACGAATAGTGTTGTTCCGTTGTTCGAAGATCTCAGTAGGAATGATACAGTTCCTGTAACTTTTGGTGCCTTTAAAAACTTGGTGTGAGTAAAACTGGCTCCCGTGGGAAGCCGAGCATCCTTCCATAGCGCTTGGGTTGCTCGAATTCCTGCCCCACACATTTGGGGGGAAGTTCCCGAGGACAATAGACCTGTTTTGGTCGTTATCACTCGGTCGGGGGGAGAGGAGCGAGACGTCCCCCCGGAGGGGGGACGTCTCGCTCCTCTCCCCTCGAATTATGCACAACGATAAGGCGTTCGAAACAGTCAACTCGGGGGGAGAACAAGGGAAGTTCGCTTCACGGTTGTTCCCATGGCCTCCCCCCGAACATGATGAACGCGAAAACAAAGCCGCAGCGTATACGGTGATGCAGACGGGCTAGTCGCGAGGTGGTCTCGCACTTCGCAAGTTGAGGGGGTAGATCTGCCACTCAAGGACTACGTAAGGCATCTTTGCCTGGTTTTCAAAGGAGCTAATAAGCTTCTATATAACCTTAAGTCAGAGGTGAATATTTTTGGACCGATCGCAGTTTCTCAGGAACAGGAGACTGTCGAAAACAGCGAGTTCTAGCAAGCTGATTTTTGATCAATCATTGAACAGTGGAAAGATCTGCAGTCGGGAGAACAAGAGAACTCCTGCTGTGGGAACTTCCCCATTACTCTGCTGTCGAGACGTCCCTTCGCCTCCCCGATTCGGGAAGTTCCCCAGTTGTTTCGAGGGAAGTTCTGCCGTCGTTCTCGGGAACTTCCCCACGAATATCTGAGTGCTCTTCTTTTTTGACTGGTCAGCTATTGTTTCGTCTCAGATGGTTACATTATGTATACTTTTGATTACTCCGTATGAGGGTCTGCTTGGTGTATATTTCTGGACCCTTCACTGCGTTTTCACGAAAACCACGTATCCGATTTGCTGCAGCCAACGCGCGTAACACATCCTCCGTGCTTTGGCTGGTACCACATGGGGGCAGCAATAAGGAGGTTTTGCGCACCTTGTGTTAGATAATGTTACAGCTTATTCTGGAATATGGAGCCCCGTTCTGGTCTAGACACTTGTAGCACATTTCTTGGAGCAATCTACAACGAATGCAGAACTTTGCACTGCGTATCATCACTGGCAGCCCTAGGCCCTAGTTATACACCAGCGGAATGAAAACGTCCCGCAACGACATTGCGGCCGCTTGCTGCGTGAGTCAGGGACTCGTCTGCAATATTGCGTCTTTTACGTCTTTTCCGCAGTAATGCAGACTAAAAATTTCCGGGCATTTCAATGGTATTTTATCGATATTTCACGCCTCTATCACTTATTTATTGCAGAAAGTCATTGGAAATGTATTGCTCTTGTCATAGAAGTGCTCATAATGTCGTTTTGGTGATATTTTAACAAATTTAGATCTGAAAAATAATCAGCCGATGGAAATCGGCAAAAGTCCAAAAGTGTAGGTCCCGCCAGGATACAGTATACAGTGCCGCGGCGTGTATAACTACCCGGTGCGGTTTTCCTTTTTCTGGGACAACTGTTGCTTTTGGCATGCCTCAGCACAGTTGGGACGCACATCAGTAGTACATTTCCACAGCTTGCCGCCGGTGTATAACTACGGCCCTAGATCTATACCTGCCGTCTTCACTGAAAAAAGTGAATTACCTCCTGTAAGGTAACACTGTGAACTGTAGTCCCAACAGTTCCATATTGGCATAGTCAAGAACGCCGCACATCCTACCTTCCCCCCTTTAGCATTCGATCCCCACCCATGTATTATTCGAACGTCACTGCATGCCGCTAGCTCTGTTTTTGACCGTCAAAAATGGGCCAACGGAGCACCGACGCCGCAGTCCTATCTTATAACGTGCCGGGCGGCATCGTCCGGCGAACTGTGAAAATCGCTTAAGGAGTGATTATGGTAGCGAAATTCCGGTTCTCAGTTCCAGCCAACCTATTGTAGCAGCGCGCAACCCGATAATAATCGTGTTGGGACTAGGGATGTGCGGAAATTTTTTTGGAAACAGAAAACAGAAAATCCAGTTTGACAGAAAACAGAAAAAATCTCCAAAAATGGGCAGAGAACAGAAAATTCTTCAAAAATCAATAAGTGTTCAGCGTACAGTACTTGAGATTTTTACAGCGTTACTTTTTTTACAGTTCTTTCTGTGATAGATGGTTCCTTTGTACTACATACAAAACTAAAAGTTGACCAGACGAAGGAATGTAACATCGGCATGGATCCTGAAGAGACTGCGTTCCCCATTAGAGGCTGGCGCAAACTCGGTGCACCTATGTTATAGCATATGGCACCGAGTTTGCGCCAGCCTTCAACAGTGAACGCAAAGTCTTTTCCGGATCCTGCCGACGTTAGACATCCGAGAGAGGCGGATGATAAGTGCAAAATGCCCCTCTAAACTCCTTTTTTCCTGAGACAGTATCACTCGATTACTTGATCAGAAGCTCAATATCTGCCAAGAGTACATAAAATTAGACGGAGCAGACTTGTCCTTTCGTAGTATACATGTTTTGACGATAATTTCGGAATGATTGGTGTTGAATATACTGTACCACCCCTCAATGCCCTAGAGTCACGCGCGTTCGGCGCTGGTGTGCCGTGTGGGTATAAATGTCCTAGCGCGCCGCTCGCTCCACCACGGCGGTTTCTTTCGTAACTCTATAACAGTTTCAACAACTACATCGCCGCCCCATCATCAATTTCATTGCACTTCATCTTATTCGAATTTGGTATCATCCTGAGCAGGAATGAGTTAAAACACGAGGTTAAAGTTTGCGTGAATGACACAGTTGGAGCAGAACTTTATCCCACCCCACCTTATCGGTGACACTGGAGTTTTTTCAGTGTCTTCCCACGATTAGAAAATATTCCTACTCGAACGCCGGGCCAGTGAGGGTATCGTTAGCTGGCGCTAAGTAGTATTGAATCTCATTATTGTTATTATACAATGAAGTTGGAGTTTTCGCGTCATTTCAACACCCCTTCTGAAGGATTCGTCAACGGTAAACCTCTGCGTAAGGGGTTATCACTATAAGATAAGGATGAAGACTCGCTGGTGCCGAGATGTCGTACGTTCACGCCGTGGCAGTGTGGAGGAAAGAAGATCACCCCTATGCAAACCGACGTCACCCCCTCCACGAAGAGGGTTTTTGTCATGGGAGAGCTGCTGGCCGGCCGCGTCTTTCCTTCGGATTCTCCTGCTAAGGGCCGGCGTGGAGAGGAATCATGGACCCGTTCAGAAGACCCATTAGCCACATGCGACAGAGGTGTCACTTGGATCCCATTGTGCATATAAATCTCAACGGCCTTCGTGCCAAGCTTTCTGAGCTTTCTCTCTTTGAACGTACTTACCATCCAGACGTGATCATGGTTCAAGAAACCAAGCTCTCTCCAACCCCTACCTATCCTCATCCTAATATCCCGGGCTACACTGCCTTCCAAGCTCCAATGCGCACACGTTCTGCTCGTCCCTCGGTTCTGATGCTAGAGGAGAAGAAGTAGAAGAATGGGCTGAGGAGTGCGACCTGGTCATCTTAAACGATGATCAGCCCACTCGTCTCCCTGCCAACGGCCGATCTTCTAGCCCACACATAACTCTAGTCTCTTCCAACCTTTCCAACGCTTGCTCATGGTCTGTAAAGGTTTTAGTGTGACGATACAACGGCGCGATAACACAATATATGTGAATGCACTGGGATGAGGAGGATGTGACCCCTAAGGATTCCCCTTTAATTTCCCTTCTGTGATCTCACGAGAAACCCTGACAAAATATTCTAGCGGGAGAGTTTACCCGCACTGTAGTAACTCGGTCTCCAAGTTTCTTTTCCTCACCTGAAAATACGGATTAAAATGAAATCAACACAATGTTCGCAAGGTATCCACGGTACTCAAACCGGTAGTTTCACAGGACACAGGTTGTATATTTGTTTACTTGTCAAAACTTCAAAAATAATGGATGAGATACTAATTGAGCAGTTATGAAATTATTTATAAAATTACCCCGAGCAAACTAAGAGAGATCAATGAGGACCGTTCAGCCTAAAAACAACCTTGCCGCTGTGGGTTTACCAACTAGGCGCGCGAGCTGGAACTCAAAAGAGTATTGTGTGCGAAACGCCACTGAAGACTGTAAAATTGGTTGATTTTAGGCTAGTCTTCCCCTTCTGATGTTTTGGCCGCTCCCGGCCTTTGGTGGTTCCCGATGACGAAGTGGATCTCTCCACCAATCTGTCCTTAAAGAGTTATCGGGGGTGTTTTTATATGGATGCGAGTGCTCCACCGTGATTGGCTGGCCCCGCCCATTTCTCACGCACGAGAGTGTCGATAATCACGTGAACGGCCGAACGGTCATCGATTGCGCAAGAATGATGCAATACTGGAAATGAGAGAGAACGAAGATATGATTATACATAAAGAAGGAATAAAGCACATAATGAAGAATACAGAATGAACACAAAGAAAAACACATTCAAGACACTACTGACAGGTCTATACCCTGTCCCAAACGAGATGGCAAGCCTAGAGTCCAAAGAAGCAGCGCGCCGCCCTCTGCGTCTCTGACATCATCAGCGACCTGAAGCACCTGGATCGATGTTAAAGTTGTCTGAGACACTATAGAGACTGCAACCAAACAATGAAGTGAAATAATGGCCTCAGACAAGTTAAAACAGCTCGGTTGTATCGAGTCTACGGTTAAATCGACGAGTTAGGCGTCGTTTATAATTCCGCCGCCAAGCGGCGCGGCGAAGTGCAGTCGTATAATATCGATCGTGCCGCGCCGCGTGATCAATATTACAGAAATGCACTGTGCCGCGCCGCTCGGCGGCGGAAGTATAAACGACGCCTTAGACGACTCTGTGCGCTCCGACCTGTTATCCATATCCTTAAAAACTTTCCCTGCCACGTGAAGAACAAAATATGTATCGAGAGTGAATATCACGAGCATTTCGAGAGAAAAGAACGCAAAAGAGCAATGGAGTATGTAAGAAAATGAAGCGAGAAAGTTAAAAAAAACGTCCAAAAATAAGAAAATGTCAGAGACGCAGAGGGCGGCGCGCTGCTTCTTTGGGCTTGCCATCTCGTTTGGGACAGGGTATACCTCAACAACATTGTCTAGTGATCATGTTCCCGTCTTTGTGCACATCGATCTCTCAAATTCCCTTGCTCCTTATTCTGGTGTTCGTCAACGTTCTTATCTCAATTAAGGCCAAGTAGACTGGTGCCTGTTCAGTGAGGTTGCGCTACTCCTAGCGGCTGATTACCCGTGGAATGGCAATGTGTACCAGAAGGAGCATCACTTGTCTGATGCAATTCGGCTTAGTCCTCGCAGACGCCTCGGTCATCGGGACTCACGCGTAAAGTAAAATGCGGGTGGTGTAGGCGCACACAACACACGCGCCTTCACGCGCAAATAAGAAAAAACAAAACTGATTTTTTTAAAAGCATGGATAAAGCTTTAATTATGCGATGAATACGCGACAGTGCATTAACATACGTATATGACTACGACAAAACAGCTCCTTTGAATAAAAGTACTGTATTTATAGGATTGAGATTTTCACCGTAACTCTTCTCTTTACATTACGAAGCTAATTTTCCCTGTTTGCTTAGCTACCGTTCCCATCACTTCTTTCCAGCACAAAAGTTTTCTGTGGGTTTCCGGGAATAATGCGCCAGCTTTTTGAGTTTTCAGTTCGTACTGGGCCTTTTTCATTGATAACAGACGCCACACACCATTCCACTATTCACAGCTGTTCTACTTCTGGAACTTTAATTGTAAGAAAGCGTAAAAAAATTAAACATCGACTATAATTCTTTTTCAACCACGATCACCCAGAGTTTTCTTTCAGATTTTCGTATGAATGTGGGCTCAATGAGATATACCGGGCGGTGTGTATATGTAATTCATAACAAGAACAATAATTTTCAGTATTCCCTCGAGAGTTTACCTATTTAACATAAGCGGTCGGCGATGTGGCAATGCAATTAGTATCACCACTTTATGCAACCTTGGCAATGTGTACCGCTCGGTACTTGGAGATTACAAGAGTGCGGTAGGCCACCGCAAAAATAACCTGGTACTCTAAAGCACCAGACAAGTTCTCCAGGAAGTTCCTAAACAAGCTCACCACGAGTCTTTTCCAGTTTTCCTCAGAACCTCGATCCGCGTTGCCATCCGTGAAATCCTTTTTTTGCAACCGTTCTGCTTATCTAATGTAGCCGCGTTTGGCATCCTATGTATTCAACAATTAATTGTCCAGTCTCCATTGTTGATGGCAGGGGAGCAGGATGCCATCGTCTGAATCTGTGCCTCTGTTTTGGTTATTCACCAGGGGAGTGCGGCAATTGCCGTTTGCCGATTGCCGTTCGCCGGCCACTTTTGGCGTTTACCGTTGCCGTTTGCCGAAAATTTCGCTTGAAACGGCAAACTTTCGGTAAAAATTCGATTTTATTTCTGCTAGGTAATCAGAGGAATTCGGTCAAGTTCAAAGCTGTTTGGGAGTCTTCAAGTGTGTTCTTCAAATCATCAGATTCTTAACCCCTTAGAAATGCCGAAATTTCAACAACCCTCTTCCTGAAACATTCCGATTACTGCAAGCTCCACGGTTACAAAGCCAAGAGGTATCAAAAGTGGAGCGTGAAAGCATCCTTCTTTAGACGTATAAACCAGTTAAGAATTCGTGTAGCCGTTTTTCGCCAGTTCCGCACCTGCTGGACGTTCCGAAACGCGCTTTAGTCTTTGAAAAATTTGGAATCTGACCTCATAATCGTGTCCAGCGCCCAGAATAACCGCGTGATCAAAGTTCAGGTGAGAGCATGTTTTCCGAACTTTGCACAGAGTGAAAGCGTTTTCCACTTGCACAAGGCGTTTTTTCATATTCTATACTCCAAAAGCGCATTACTTTTACGAAAATCCGGAAAAGGATCTTATAATAGTGTTTAGCGCCCGAAACACACCCCCCCCTAAGCAAAGTTTGGGTGAAAGCACATTTTCCGAACCTTCTGCAGACTGATAGCGTTTTGGACTTGAACGGATTTTCGGTTCAGCGTTCAACTATAACAATACGGGGAACAAAAAGCGTCGAAGAAACGTATTCCACTTTTTATCATCAATGGGTTCAGCATGATCATCAAGTCAATGATGCAGTATTGAATATTGTCTGCCCTGAATGTCAGGAAACGTTCCGTCATTACTCTGACCTCGCCAGGCACTGCGAGGAAGCTCACACAGACGAGGAAAGGAGTAAATGATTTAGCATATGTTCTTAACCCTCTAACGCGAATGACAGTACATCGGTTTCGTATCACAAATTCCTTATCACAGTGTTATTGTCCAGCAGATCACATGACTTTCTCAGCTTTGTGCTTCTAAAGACTATATATCCCACGTTGGTCATCATCAATATTAAAAAAATGACTTTAAAAAGTATAAAGAATATATCACAAGTGAATATATGATAACTGGATTCCGTACCACATGAAAAAATGAACTATTCCAGTTGTATTACTTGAGTGTATTTACAAGACAACTGGTTTTCGTATTTAAAACGATCTTCTGTAAGAAAAACTGGCCGCAAAGCTCTTTTTGATCTGAATTCGGACTCTAACGAACTTAAATCCGAGAAACGGTGAGTCGGTGAAATTTTAGCGAATTGCGCGTAAAGGCGCGTGTGTTGTGTGCGCCTGCACCACACGCATTTTATTTTACGCGTGAGTCTTGATGACCGAGGCGTCTGTGAGGATTAAGCCATGCAATTCGCAGGGCCATTAAGGCGGCAATCCATGTTGGCCGCGTTAAGACGTTCTATCCAAACATCACCAGAGAAATTCTTCAGAAAATCAGGACTAGAGATGCCAGAAGAGCAGTTGACCATCTAGACCCCTGTCGTCGCTCAACTGGATGGTGAGATCAGAAAAGATCTTGACCAGCACAAGAAAGAACAGTGAGAAAAGTTCACAGAACAGTTGAATTTCAAGACGGACAGTGGAGTTACTTGGAAGAGGCTTCGGAAACTATCGGGAAAGAGCTGGCCAGCCACCATCTCCACTAATGAGTTCGGTAATAACGTTTTCAAGTCAGGAAAGGAAGCCACCTACTCTCTCGGTAAAAGTTTCTTTGTCACGAGTACAAGGCGAGGTCCGCAAAATAGAGTGATGGTAAGAGAGCTGTGCCGCCTCCCGCTCACGGCCAATGCGTTTTTGTGGCGCACGTAGGGAAGATAATAAAGGATATGCGGAACTCCAAAGCTGTTGGTCCGGACGGCATTTGTCCTGCTGTACTTGAGAAGCTCCCGGCTGAGATCCTTCTGCTCACCGTTGATATAATGAACGCTTCGTTCAGCTCCTGCACTATTCCGCAAAACTGGAAGACAGCCAACGTCATTCCTTTGCCCAAGCCTGGCAAACCTCAGTCGTCGGTGAAGGGATATCGTCCCATTAGTCTCATGTCACCGTTCGCAAAGGTAGCCGAAAAGCTCATTGTCAAGGATCTAGCGGAGCACAACGAGAAGCAGTTGTTTCAACATGGGTTCAGGAGGCTGCATTCCACAACTACGGCTTTGCCAGAAACTACCAGCTATGCTATAGACGGGTTCAACTCTAACAAGCGATTGAGAACTGTAGATGTTGCGTTGGATCTCACCAAGGCATTTGATACGGTTAACCTCCTGTCAAGCAACATATTAGAGTTGTCAATACCATCTTGGCAGAAGCGCTGGATATCGGCCTTTGTTAAAGGTCGGCGAGCAAGAGTCATGTTTCAGAACCATGTCTCCAACAGTATTCCTATGGCAGCTGGAGTCTCGGGGCGGTGTTCTATCGCCAGCCCTCTTCAGTCTGTACCTCGAAGATATGCCTGAGCCCCCACAGGACATCAAGGTCGTCGCGTATGCTGATGACTATACATTCCATCCGACGGAGTCGGTTTCGGATATCCGGGTCGGATAATCCGATCAGATAATTATCCGAAATCCGATCCGACGTCAAAATGGCGGTTTCGGATTGATCCGAAATCCGATCAGACGAAAAAACACGATATCCGAATTATCCGATATCCGGAAAAGTGAAAATCGAAGGATCCGATCAGAAAACCGGATAAAAAACGGATAATCGATCGGATAAAAATCGGATGTTTTCGGATAAAAATCGAATAATTTCGGCTGAATATCGGATAATTTCGGATGAAAACGGATAGAATTGCGCCCGCCGTAACAGCCAGCTCCGAACACGGTCGCATGGAGGTCGCGCGAATTCGCAGTAGAGCGCGCTATTGGCGGTTGCGGAATCGCTGATTAAGCATGTGTGAGGAATGGATTTTGACACTTTACTACATGCATATCGAACAAATACAAATATGTCATGGTGAAGGGGTCAGAATATCACAAAATAACTGCATACCATGTGATAGGGGGTATTTCGTGAAGTGGAGAGGCCTTATTTCGTTTTGCAAGTCCTTAGGCCGTCTTCAGAGATGGTCGATGAACTGAGTACCACCCGGTCTATACGCACCGGAATAGTGGCAGTCGGGTGCAGAAAAATCGACCCACTGAGCGACCGACTCATTGCAACCACAATCCACCCAGTCGATACGGGTGTTTCACGTTCGCACACGGGCAGATCCATTGCACCGAGGTTGGTTTTTCTGCCCCGGACTCAGTCGGACTGGGTCGGTTTTTTGACCAAGTCTGACAGGGGCCTTAGATGGGGGAAAAACTTGCAATTTGCGGTATTAATTCAATTTGTTCAATCTCATGATACACTATTGCCATCAAAAGCCATCCACACTAACTGTAAAAGGGAAGTGTAAGCGTTTCCACATTTTATATGATTCTGCGAAAGAATTAAAAGTGCTCCTGATGATGGCACACAAATGATTTTGAGCTCTCAAGAAGACAAACAAGTGTTGTATTTGCAATTTTAATGGACAGGTTTCGGAGAAATGTTTTTTGTTCAGACGCTTTATTACAACGCGAATCTGTGTTCATAACTCGGGTGACGTTCTGCAGATGGACTTAGACACGCTGACGGTTGTTCAGCGGGGTAAAAAGGCTTGTCGGTGCGACGGCGGGAGCAAAACGGGGAGGAGTCGAATTGTTGGTTGTACCGCAGATGGAGAGAAATTGAATACACGGAGATGGTTATATGGCGGTGGAAAACGGATTGACGGTGCAACGGCGGGGACGCGCTCTACCGTCAAATATGTGGCGCGTTCCGCAACCCCTAGTTTTGTGTTAGAATTAATTGATGTTGTGTCCTTCAGTTATGGTGAAGATAACAGAGGAAGTGTGCAAAAAAGAACTAGCCTTGCTTCGGCTTCGCACTTGTCCCTACCCATTTTTCCGTGTCGTAATCAAACGACTTGAATTCAGGAGGGTAGGGAAACCCTCGGTTGGTGTACTCATGATGCGGCGGCACGGTAAAATGGGCGTGGCTATGTACGATTGCACGGTGCCCCCCCGCTTGCTGCGACAGCGCTAATTCTGCAGGGATCATATAATTTTCAAGCTCAATTTTTACCCAGAAGGGGAAGTTCGTAACGAATTCGGATTTTTTTCCAAGGTTTCGTTTAACAAGGTAAGGGGTCGTAGCCCTACCGAGATTGGTCGCAACGCCCCGCTAAACCATGATTCTGTAGCAGGTCTTCTTTTTGGTCAGTTAAGAGCTCTCACCGGTTGCAGGGGAGGGCGACGTTTCTCACCCATGCGAGCAGCGTCGCGGTTGGCGAGCTTCGCGCGCGACGAGTTGCGCGGCGACGCGAGATCCCTGCTTCAGGGTGAAACCAAGTAAATTGACATGTCCAGGGGGCATAATTTGCTCTCCTGCGTTCATTTCTCGTCACAGATGCTAGCCATTTACTCCTTTAAAGCGCTGAAGACTACTATAAACGGTGGGGGGTTTTTTAGTGTTCGCCGCGAGCGCGACACTCACCGGGCCGCGACGCGTACGCACGTGGCTAGCATGCAGGTGTTCGATTGGGGAACTCCTTGCACATCCGGTGGCGATACGGAGAGCAGCATTTTGTACTCGTTGCATCTTTGTCCAGGAGGATTCTGAGACGAGATGCTGCCAAACCGGTGCGGCGTACTCCAGGGCGGGCTGCAGAATTGCCTTATACGTTGTGAGTATAGTCTCCTTGCTGCTACTCCACGAAGTGCCGCCCAGGGCCCTGAGAACGTTGAGCTTAGCTTTAACGACTGCCTGCTTCTGCTCGGTATTCTTATGAAACTTGAGTGACGGATCGAGCACAAGACCGAGCAGATTTGGAAAGCGAGCAGCAGGCAAACGGTCTCCATCCCACACGACATCCGGATGAGCGCTGCACTCGGTTGGTTCCGTCGTGAGAACGGACACTGCCGACTTGACTGCAGAGATCCTTAGCATCTTGCGGTCGAAGAAGCTCTTCAGTGTGATCAGGTACTCGTTGATCTTATTGGCGGCCACCTGTAAGTCCCGATCCCCACACATGATTGTTATGTCATCAGTATACATTCCATCCGATGGCCAAAATGGCGTCGGATCGGATTTTCGGATATTGCCGATTTCGCAAAACCGACTCACCGGATAAATCGGATACTGTCCCAAACGAGAATTTCGGATAACGGATCCTATCCGAAACCAGAATTTTGTATCGGATCGGATATCGGATATCCGATCGGATAAAATCGGATCCACCGGATAATTCGAATGAAAAATGGATAAGAAATTTTTTTAGTAGTACCGAGGATTCAACCCCTTGTATTCGAGCAAATACATTCTGTAGCCACGTGCGTACGCGTCGCGGTCCGGTGAGTGTCGCGCTCGCGGCGAACACTAAAAAACCCCCCACCGTTTATAGTAGTCTTCAGCGCTTTAAAGGAGTAAATGGCTAGCATCTGTGACGAGAAATGAACGCAGGAAAGCAAATTATGCCCCCTGGACATGTCAATTTACTTGGTTTCACCCTAAAGCAGGGATCTCGCGTCGCCGCGCAACTCGTCGCGCGCGAAGCTCGCCAACCGCGACGCTGCTCGCATGGGTGAGAAACGTCGCCCTCCCCTGCAACCGGTGAGAGCTCTTAACTGACCAAAAAGAAGACCTGCTACAGAATCATGGTTTAGCGAGGCGTTGCGACCAATCTCGGTAGGGCTACGACCCCTTACCTTGTTAAACGAAACCTTGGAAAAAAATCCGAATTCGTTACGAACTTCCCCTTCTGGGTAAAAATTGAGCTTGAAAATTATATGATCCCTGCAGAATTAGCGCTGTCGCAGCAAGCGGGGGGGCACCGTGCAATCGTACATAGCCACGCCCATTTTACCGTGCCGCCGCATCATGAGTACACCAACCGAGGGTTTCCCTACCCTCCTGAATTCAAGTCGTTTGATTACGACACGGAAAAATGGGTAGGGACAAGTGCGAAGCCGAAGCAAGGCTAGTTCTTTTTTGCACACTTCCTCTGTTATCTTCACCATAACTGAAGGACACAACATCAATTAATTCTAACGCAAAACTACGGGTTGCGGAACGCGCCACATATTTGACGGTAGAGCGCGTCCCCGCCGTTGCACCGTCAATCCGTTTTCCACCGCCATATAACCGTCTCCGTGTATTCAATTTCTCTCCATCTGCGGTACAACCAACAATTCGACTCCTCCCCGTTTTGCTCCCGCCGTCACACCGACAAGCCTTTTTACCCCGCTGAACAACCGTCAGCGTGTCTAAGTCCATCTGCAGAACGTCACCCGAGTTATGAACACAGATTCGCGTTGTAATAAAGCGTCTGAACAAAAAACATTTCTCCGAAACCTGTCCATTAAAATTGCAAATACAACACTTGTTTGTCTTCTTGAGAGCTCAAAATCATTTGTGTGCCATCATCAGGAGCACTTTTAATTATTTCGCAGAATCATATAAAATGTGGAAACGTTTACACCTCCCTTTTACAGTTAGTGTGGATGGCTTTTGATGGCAATAGTGTATCATGAGATTGAACAAATTGAATTAATACCGCAAATTGCAAGTTTTTCCCCCATCTAAGGCCCCTGTCAGACTTGGTCAAAAAACCGACCGAGTCCGACTGAGTCCGGGGCAGAAAAACCAACCTCGGTGCAATGGATCTGCCCGTGTGCGAACGTGAAACACCCGTATCGACTGGGTGGATTGTGGTTGCAATGAGTCGGTCGCTCAGTGGGTCGATTTTTCTGCACCCGACTGCCACTATTCCGGTGCGTATAGACCGGGTGGGACTCAGTTCATCGACCATCTCTGACGACGGCCTAAGGACTTGCAAAACGAAATAAGGCCTCTCCACTTCACGAAATACCCCCTATCACATGGTATGCAGTTATTTTGTGATATTCTGACCCCTTCACCATGACATATTTGTATTTGTTCGATATGCATGTAGTAAAGTGTCAAAATCCATTCCTCACACATGCTTAATCAGCGATTCCGCAACCGTCAATAGCGCGCTCTACTGCGAATTCGCGCGACCTCCATGCGACCGTGTTCGGAGCTGGCTGTTACGGCGGGCGCAATTCTATCCGTTTTCATCCGAAATTATCCGATATTCAGCCGAAATTATTCGATTTTTATCCGAAAACATCCGATTTTTATCCGATCGATTATCCGTTTTTTATCCGGTTTTCTGATCGGATCCTTCGATTTTCACTTTTCCGGATATCGGATAATTCGGATATCGTGTTTTTTCGTCTGATCGGATTTCGGATCAATCCGAAACCGCCATTTTGACGTCGGATCGGATTTCGGATAATTATCTGATCGGATTATCCGACCCGGATATCCGAAACCGACTCCGTCGGATGGAATGTATAGTCATCAGCATACGCGACGACCTTGATGTCCTGTGGGGGCTCAGGCATATCTTCGAGGTACAGACTGAAGAGGGCTGGCGATAGAACACCGCCCCGAGACTCCAGCTGCCATAGGAATACTATGGGATTTTCTGTTTCCAAAAACAATTTCCGCTCATCCCTGGCGTGTACCACCGGTAGGACACGTTTTTCAAAAATCGATTTCTCCGCAACAAGGACGACTTGCTGCTCTAGTACTAAATGTAGCTCTTCATGGCTTCTCTCTTAACCCTAACATCTAAACCAGGGATGAGCGGAATTCTGAATCAGAATTCAGAAAGCAGGATTACCCTCATCCCTGACGGCTACTTACAAATTTTATCAACGTATTTCATCGGTAAATTTTGTGCCTTGGTTAAATATTTTTAGCCATCTTATCGCACTCCCTTTTTGTGCTCTTTCATTTGATAATTAGATCATTCTTTGTTCCTTTTCTGAATCCAAATCGACACCGAAAACAGGCCTCTGTCTTTCCCCATGGCAAAGCAATTAGCCTGGGTCAGCTCGGCGTGACGACTCTCCCTCCATCATTGGGGCGAAGACCCGTTCTCTCATCGCGTCGCGAAGAGCTGGCCGCAGCGCGACGTCCCCGAGAGATAATTAATTAGGGAAGTCAATTCTACCCATAGGCAAACTATGGGTAGGTGCGAACCATCATTAACGAGGCATCCTACAATGATTTTATCCTAAAGACCACCACCCGGTGGTCGCTTAAATCCCGCTTATTTGGACGAATTGAGATCTCGCATTTGGCGAGTGTTATACACGAGGGGTCTTCTACACAATTGCACGAAAATCTCAAAATTCATATCTGAGGGTGTACTGTGCCTTTAAAGGCACAGGACCTTTCATCCTTACCTTGGAGAGGGTCACACTCTGATCACAATGGCATTTCTGAAATCGTCCAAGACCCCCTACGAACGGAGATATGGCTCCTTAAAAATGCGTGTATTTCGAGTGCAAAAATTTGGTGGGCGAGTTGTCTCAGGCCTGTATTTCTCTTGATTCGCAGTCGCGGCACGAGAGCAAAACAGGATGAGGTAATAGATCGGAAAGGAGGTGAAGAACGACGACTCGGTTGAAAATCATTCATCCATCTAGCCGCTATCAACATCGAAAATCAGGAAGGGGGCCGGGCCTGCGGTGGTGGCTGGAGGGGGTCGGGCCCTTGGTGGTCGCTTATATCTCGCATATTTTGAGGAATTGAGATCTCGCATTTGGCGAGTAATATACACGAGGGGTCTTCTACACAATTACACGAAAATCTCAAAAATCATATCTGAGGGTGTACTGTGCCTTTAAGGGATTCCGTGTAGTTTTTAACTAAGTTTGGCGTCTCAAAGTTATTGCGTGAAAGAGAAACTGAAGGCAGCAAGAATATTCACTACTCAGAACACACATCAAATTTTAATTTAGAAAAAATAGTTTTATCAGAAAATACAAGAAGTATCAGATAGAGAAGCATCAAAATCCACAAAAAAGTCAACCGTTCAAGGAAAATTATTTATCAAAACCCACAATTATTCTTGCTCCAACCAAATAATTCGAAAATAATCAAGCCTTGACGATAAATAACGAGTATTGAGAAGAGGGTGGCGGAAATTGACGATGAAAGCACAACATCTTGACCAAATAAATATAAAAATTGCCATGAAATCCGTTATACAAGGGGCTTGAAAACAGCTGTTCAAAGGACGAGAGCGCAAATTCAGCATCAGAGCGCGAAATCTCGCTGGGTAGGACGCCGTTGGTAGGTCCCTACCCGAGATTCGCGCAGGGTAGGCTTGGTAGGCTGCTACCGTGGGTAGCAAGTTTCGTGAATCGCGTCATTCGCGCGAATTTCGGTAGGAAGCTACCCTTACCCAGCCTACCAGCGCTAAATTTCGTTGATGAATCCGGCCCCTGGTGAGGTTGCGAACACGTCCTAACATACAGTACTTTGTTAGTGCTCAGAAGGTTGGCGCTCGCCACCCGCGAAGCGGAAGTCCGGTGGCGAGCAACCCTTGTCGCGGGCAGCGAGCGAGATGGCAGCAGGTGGCGAGCACTCGTCGGCCTGGGCTCGCCTCCCGCCACCCTTAATTCGACGGCGCGCTCGCCAAATCACACCCACCCGTTCGCCTCCCTCCGGTCTCCGATGAAATGGTAGCGGTTGGCGAGCTTTCCTTCGTGATTGTTTCCACTAGCTCACGCCCCGATGATTAAATTCTCATGCTCCATCGAATCTAATCTTCCTGTCTCGGATTTATGATTCACAGTTAGTTAAAATGCATTTATTATTGTGGCAATCAATATATTCACATCAACATTTGACGTCACGTATATGTTCAATCATTATTATATTCACAATCATGGTTTAACGTCTCAAATCCATATCAATAAGATCAGCATCCATTGATCCATTGATCAGCAATAAATCATCGATGAAGTAAAATTGCGAACATTCCTAAATTATTAGTTTTCCTTCAAAGATAAATATCTATTATAACTCTATATATCATATTAATCGACAAGATAAAAACATTTCACATCTATATCGCAGCACCTTAATTATTGAATTAATTCATATTTTTGATGCGGAGATTTCAGGACAAGCGAATAAAATAATTTAGCATATGAACAAGTAATTACGTCATCCACATGACACCTTTGCTTCATGCTTCTTCACGTTCACGCTACGGCGATGGCTCCTCGGTTCCTGCTTCTTAGCTGCCTTTCGGGGTTTCATGCCGCTATAAAAAAGATTTTTGTAGATTTAAGTGGTACATAAAAGTAGTAGCCGTGCACTTACCATATAAGGATTCCACTGAAACTTGCCGCTGTCCTTTCGAAATTTGTAGCTCCGAGTATCCCTTCTGAAATGAAACTGTATTACTGCTTTCGTGGAAGAGTTATCCAAGAAATTCTCATTTTCATAGATCAATCTTTTCATTTCATGGGTGAATCTTGAGTGCCCCCCCCCCACCAGTTTTGCATCAGCGGAATAAATGCGTTTGAGGCCCTTGAACTCTATCTTTTCAAAGCACATTAAAGCCCCCTTCCACACCTGCAGACTTTGTGCAAAAAAAACTACCAGAAAATGGACTGCAAACAACTGAAAAGAACATCTTACCTCCATAGGCGCTAACTACCACCTCGTGCACTGTGCGGGCAAGTTCGAGAATAATACATAGTGTAGCAATGGAAGAATTTTTCATCTGAAAAAAGTATTAGAGTGCACTGGATGAGGGTATAAAAAGTGAAGAATCATGTGCAGGAGGAAGACTTCGAATATTGGGCGAATATCAGGTCAAAATTAATCGAAAAGGGATTAATGATTTTACTATATACCAAACTTATATTCACTCATTACTTAAATTTATTTATATTTTTTACCCCATTTTTATTTTATGACTTATATTTGTTTATTTTTATTTTTTATATTTATATTCTTATAAAGAAATATGGAAAACCGTTGAAAAACCGAATAGTCACAAAGTTATTCGGATAAATTTCCGATTAAATACTTTCAACGAATAATTTCCATTTTTTGCATTCATAGGTCATTCAGAATTCACTAATAAAAGAAGAAAGATTTTCCCCAATGGATTTCTAAACCAAATACGGGGATGTACTCGATTTATTCAATCGCTCAGAAATATGCTTCGATTGCCCATATCTAGATGAAAAAGATCTTAGAGGAATAGTGCTCAAGTAGGTTAGTTGGGTTTGGCAGGAATTTTTCAAAAAAGCGTTCATAGAGTAATGGTTCACTTGTCACCATACACGAATTGTATGCGGATAATGGAGGCGAATCGAATGACTCTACGACGTGCTGATATTAAAATGCTGATAATGGAGGCGCTATGGCGCGAAAATCCCAGTACGAGTAATTAACACCTATCTGGGATACTCGTGGGTACACCTAAGGCAATTTCTTATGTGCTGCCTCCTAAATGACAATACGGGGTCGCACATTGGTCTGGCTAACGAGTCAGAGTAACCTCGGAGAACAATAGGTAATCTATATAGTATGACGAGTAGAAAACCTCACCATAGTTCTTAATCACAACAAATCAAAAGAGTTAAGGAAAGAGAAATTGTAAAGAAAGCATAGAAAACAGAAAACGACGCAGAGGAAAAAGACGCTATCTGTGGGTTTTGAAATATAGCAGGCGACTGGCTCAGAAAGAGCTCGCGACGCGCTATACCACTTCTAGTTATGCTGGCGACCCACTGTACCCGCAGCGGGTAGGGAGCACATTGAAATTAGGGGTAAGCGGGTGGCGAGCAGGGCCCGAAATGAGCGCCGGTCGTGAGCACCGAGTTCCTGAGTGGTATCACTCATTTTTTTCTTCGAAACAGCTGTGATAGATCGGTGAGTCTGTGTTTCCACCGATATGACTCCATCTGAGGAAGCAATGAAAACAAGTGAAAATGCGAGAGCAAAAATAAAAACTCACCGACCAATCTCAGTTATTTCGAAAAAATGAGTGATAACACAAATAGACTACAGTATGTTAGGAAGAGTCCGCAACCTCACCAGGTCCTACCTCCTTTGCTGTAGACTATACCTGTGCGGCGGGAAAATCGCTTCGCGCAGGTATTTCGGTGTGAACGCTGGGCGATTTCGCACAATAGCTTACGTACGGAATTTCTCGTAAATAAGAGACGGCAATTTTTTTTTCTAGCAAATAGGCCTGAGGCCCCGGTCATAGTTGGCCTTTCGGCGGAGCCAGCCCGGTCGATAATCATGAAAGACATGAATGAGATGGGGTGAAAAAACACCCGGTGTGGCCGACATTCACAGGATATGAGGTAAGAAATGAATGGTATCCATGGGATCGTTCAACATACTTCATACATATTGACCGCGTCAGCCGCAGCCGGCCACGTCGGGTGTTTTTTGTAACCTCCATGACATGTCACGGTTTTTTTTCGACCAACTATTACGGAGGCCTAGTCGGCCCGCTCACGTGGCGTTTTTTTCACCCAGCCGCCATCCATGTACAGGCCATAAAACGGCCAATGTCTCACCGTCGACTGCGTACCACGCGCTGCGCGACCGCACGTGCGTCGGAAGCAAACGAGTTTTGGCTGCCGCCCGACGAGTTTCGGTCGCCGCGCTGCGGCCGAAACGTCGCGCGGCGGCCAAAACTCGTCGCGCGGCGGCCAAAACCCGTCTGCTTCCGACGCGCGTGCGGGCGCGCAGCGCGTGGTACGCAGTCGACGGTGAGACATTGGCTGTTTTATGGCCTGTATTGCATGGATATGAACCGCGTCGGCCACTTCGGGTGTTTTCTCAACCTCGCCCAACGGTTTTTGATACGTATCGACCAGGCGGGTCACAGTGGGCCAAGGCGGGTCACAGCGGGTTCCATTCGTATTTAGCACCAACTTGACCGGAGCCTAACGAAATTACGACATGGTCGACTGCTCTGCTTATTATTCCGCCCGCTTTAAAGGCACAGTCCAACCTCAGAGGTAATTTTTGATATTTTGGTCCAGCCGCCGTCTGTAGCCACCCTGCCAAGCGCAAAATCTCAATTCGCTCAAATAAGCGAGAAAAAGCTAGGAAAAAGTCGACCACGCCCCCTTGAAAGAAAAAATGGGCAACGCCCACTGGCAGGTCTCCGATCTCAACAAGGAAGAGATGCGCGAATGATTTTGTTAAAATCTATGTTCTTCCTTTTGTTTTCGGTCTGGCTTCATATTGTGACCTGATTCAGAATGATGGCTGCGAATAACGAGAAAATACAGGCTCGAGACAACTCGTCCGCGAACTTCTACCAGTTCGAATTCAAAAAATTTGAGGAGCCGTAACTCAGTTTGGAGTGAGTTCTGAGCGATTCCGGAGATACCATTGCGATCAGCGTGAAATTTTCTCCAAGATATGCTAAAAAACGAAAAATCGATTCTGAGCTTGGACTGTGGCTTTAAGCCGATGCTGTAAAGGCCATATTTTTGACCAGATGCAATTCAGTTCTTTTTCCGTCTGTTTGAATTTTCTTATTTAGATGTTCTTCCCGAAGGAGTTGCTCGAACATCACCCTAAGAAGAACAGTTCTGAGCGTTACTTCGGGGGACAATTGCGGAATCTGAAAGACGCGGATGCGGAACGCAGTTTCCGTGTATTGGAACCTCTTCAAAAGACTCACTGTGACTACGTTCCATTGTCTGTTGTAAGGATGCCGCCGAAGTTTCAGTTTTTGGTTAGTTCGGCATTCCTTATTGCGCTGTTCAAAAAATATTATTATTTCATGCTTAAGCATGAAATTAACGAACGGAGGGCTACCGAAGAAAAGCGAGAACTGGAAATACTCGAACTTTCGGTGAGTTTTCTCATGTGTCTAATATGTATTGGCGTGACGAGCTATTTTCGAGATTATTATTTTGTTCATCCAGAACCGTTCGATTTAAGGCTTCTTTGCCAACTGCAGCTGTCCAGTTGGAAATTCGAAGGCGTGAGATAGCCGTCGAGTTCCAAAATGACTCCAAGAATCCTGACTTGCTGGATCAATATCTGAAGATTAACGTAAATATTATTGTTATTTCCAGCGTTCTCAAAATATCGCTGGCATCTTTTTGCTTTTCTAGTCTTTTGAACCTTTTTGGGGAATGAGGAAAGGGCAGTCCCACTTTTCGCATTCCGCATCGAGTTTCTCTCACTTCAACTGTTCAGGGGTGTTATTTGGGGATGCTCTTTATGAATTCGTCGTGCGTTGTCCGATTTTTCAACAAATACGGTTACGGCAACCATACCTATGTGCCTGGGCGAAACGGTCAAAATTTTTCGAATTTAAAAACTACGAATCTAATTGGAAATCAAAATTTTCGATTTTCCGAATAATTTTCCCAAATTTACAAATGATAGCTTCGATTTTGAAAATTGGTTCCGAGCTGTCGTTTACTGGTGCTATTACTGTGTAGAGATATACATATATCGGTTATACTTTGGTCTGAATCGAATAATATTCGAATAAATAATCGAGTATTCTGTTTATTCGGAAAAGCAAACTATTCGTTTTTTCGAATCTTTGATTTATTCGCAAATCCACATATTCGTTTTTTTTTCGAGTATTAAGTTCATTCGAAAAATCAAAGTATTCGTTTTTTTTTTCGAATATTTCGCTATGGACCTCAGCTGTCAAGGCGATCTTGTTTTGCTGAATCAAAGCGCTAAGGTACTTGAACTGGTCCACTTGCTCAATATAGACCTCGCGGAGGTACTGCGGCATGTGACTTATAGTTTGACAGCCCCTTCTTTTTGTCCGCATTTATCATAAGTTCATACGAGCTGGACAATGACGCAATGTGGTGAAATTATCGGTAGCTTCGACATCTTTACTGCAAGAACAACGCTGACGTCAGCGAACATCTGGTCGGTCACGAAGTGGTTTTCACCTAATTCAACTACTTACCTACCGCTGAATACCTCCCGCATAATAGCGTCACTTACAGCATTGAATAGCTACCGCTTACCCTTGCCGAGCACCAGTTCGGATCAGAAACGGGGCGGAAAGCTCTCTCTGAATGCGAGTACAACCGCGCGGGCTTGCGTAACTGTGAACGCAAAGACTGCCACAAGGCCGACCACAGAACGCTGTCCAATGCAACTCGAGAATCAGTTAAGACAACCGTACGCTTAGCGCATCGCATGCGTTCATCGAGAAGCTGGCTGATGGTAAAAAAAGTGATCACAGGATCCACGACCAGGACGGAAGCCTCCTTGTTCTTCTCTGGCTACAACTTTCTCGACGTTTCTGCAGACGCAGCTACAGAATTCTAGTGACTGTTCTGCCAGTTAGGACGGCTAGCCGATACCACTATGATCGTTGCGTAGACTGCTGTCGCCTTTTCCAGGGCCGGCACTATTATAGCTCGTTTCCACGATTCAGGGATTTTCTCGGTTCGCCATATTAGCAACTGAAGTGAGTGTAGACGGCGCTTCAAAACATCACTTCTTTTTAGAGAATTTGCAGTTCCCATATCTACGTCAGCAGGTTTTCCCAATTTTCCAACATTATAGCAGCAGCATTTCTTCCATAGTCAGCGAGGCGTTCGAAGCGATCACCTGGGGCTCAGCGAGAATCGGAGGATCAGGAGCTTGAGGCTCTTCTGTTCTGTGGATGATAGCACGAAAGAGCGGCCGGCCATCTCGATATTGTCATATGTCACCTTCGTTTTGCCATTGAGTCACCCTATTGTCAAGAAGAGGGTGCGAAAGTCGTGCCTTGTTGACGCTTGCTCCATTTCTTTGGCAAATTTGTTCTGGTGCGCCGAACTTCACCATTCAAATGAAAGTGCACCAAAGTGAAAGTGCCCTCCTAGAAGAGGATTTTTGTCATGGGAGAGGTGCTGGTCGGCCGCAGCTCTCCTGAGGATTTTATTACAAAGGGCCGGCGTCGAGAGGAATCCAGGTCCAGCACAGAAGTATCCATGTGCCACCTGCGGCGAGGATGTTACCTGGCATAAAACAAGTGTCCAGTGCTTCGGATGCCAAAGGTGGGTGCACTTCTCCTGTTCGGGCCTCAGTTCTGTGAGGCATCATGACTCATCCTTTCGTTGTGTTCTATGCTCTGCCCCCAGCAACTCTGATTCCTCAATTACCAACCGCCCCCTCTCCATTGTTCACATTAATCTCAACGGCCTTCGCAACAAGTTATCTGAATTCTCTCTATTCGCACGTTCTCATCACCCGGATGTTATCATGGTTCAAGAAACCAAGCTCTCTCCATCTACCACTTATCCCCAACCTAACATTCCGGGCTACACCGCCTATCACATGCCAAGGACAGCTCTTGGGGGCGGAGTGTCTACTTTCGTGCAATCTGCCTTACCTTCTCATATTATCCCTAATACTCCTAAGGACGGTACTCTCGAGTACATTCCTGTCCACCTCCCCCTCAAAACCCCTTTATCTCTATTTAACATCTATATTCCTCCTATATCATCTTGTCCCCCTCTTGTAATCCTATTCCCCTCCTTAAGCAGTTGTACGACTGCTCACTCTCCCCTTCAGCTGTCTTTGCGGGTGACTTAAATGCTCACACGTTCTGTTCCGCTCTAGATTCTGACGCCAGAGGGGAAGATGTTGAAGAATGGGCTGAGGAGTGTGACCTGGTTATCCTCAATGATGACCAACCAGCCCACTCGTCTCCCTGCCAACGGCCGACCTTCTAGCCCAGATATCTCTCTTGTGTCATCCAATCTCTCTAATGCTTGCACGTGGTCCACATCCACAAGTATCTCCAGTGATCACATTCCCGTCTTTGTCTATATTGATCTCTCTGACTCTCTTGCCCCTTACTCTGGTTTTCGTCATCGTACTTATCTTAATTTAGGCCTAGCAGACTGGACCCTGTTCAGAGATGTTGCACTCCGCAATGCGGTCGACTACCCATGGAATGGTGATGTTCATCAGAAAGAGCGCCATCTAACGAGTGCCATCCGCAAGGCCATGAAAGCAGCAATTCCTGAGGGTCGTGTCAAGACCTTTTTTCCAAATGTCAGCAGGGAAATACTGCAGAAGATAAGAACCAGAGATGAGAAGAGAGCCGCAGACCATCTAGACCCGGAGATTGCTGTGCTGGATAATGAGATCAAGCAGGATCTGGATAAGAACAAGAGGGAATGCTGGGAGAAGTTCACTGAAAAGCTGAATTTCAAGGCGGACGGAACTACGACGTGGAAAGTGTTGAGGAAAATTTCCGGAAGCTCCGCTCCCCCGATGAGCTCCGCTATTGAGTTCGAGGAGAACGTCTTCAAATCAGGGAAAGCGGCTGCTTACGCACTCGGCAAGAATTTTTTCATCACACGTACCAAGCGAGGCGTGCAAAACAGAGTCACGGTTAGAGAGCTGAGCCGGTTGCCGCTCATGAACGCATCTGAGGCCTTTACTCTCACACAAGTAGAGAAGGCTATCAAAGAAATGCGGAATTCGAAGGCTATCGGACCTGACGGTATCTCCCCAGCCATCCTGAAGAAGCTTCCCACGGAACTTCTACCGATGCTTGCAGATATCATTAACACTTCTTTCCGGACCTGCACTCTACCCCAAGCATGGAAGACAGCCAATGTGATACCGTTGCCAAAGCCAGGCAAGTCCCAAAACACGGCAAAATGCTTTCGACCAATAAGTCTGTTATCTCCCGTCGCCAAATTAGCTGAAAAGTTGATCGTGACGGACCTGGCTGATCAAAATGAGCGACAGCAGCATCAGCATGGGTTCAAGAAACTTCACTCTACTACTACTGCTCTATTGGAGATCGTGAGCTTTGCGGTCGATGGGTTCAACATGAGAAAGCCCCTGAGAACGGTGGCCGTCGCCTTCGACCTGAGCAAAGCGTTTGACTCTGTTAACTTGGGACTGCTGTCCGAGAAACTGCTCAAGTCGTCGCTACCATCATGGCAAAAGCGATGGATTGCAGCGTTCACGAAAGGCCGCCGGGCTAAGGTTCTGTTCCAGAATCACGTATCCGATAGCATTCCAATAGCAGCCGGTGTTCCGCAAGGCGGAGTGTTGTCCCCTGCCCTATTCAGCCTGTATCTTGAGGACATTCCCGAGCCTCCTAATGATGTAAAGATTGTTATGTATGCCGACGACATCACCATCATGTGCCAGGACCGTGACCTGCAGATAGCCGCTAACAAGATCAGCGCCTATCTCGTCGAGTTGAAGCTCTTCCTCGATAATATGATGCTCACAGTCTCTGCTGCAAAATCCTCTGTTTCAGTGTTCACAACAAACACCAAGGAACACAGTGCCCATCCAGATGTCAAATGGTATGGTGACCTGTTGAAAGCAGCAAAATTCCCCAAGCTGCTTGGCCTCTTTCTTGATCCGTCACTGAAGTTCCACAAAAACGCGGAACAGAAACAAACAGTCGTCAAGGCTAGGCTTAATATCTTGAGAGCTCTCGGAGGAACATCATGGGGAAGCAGCCGAGAGACTATATTGAGAACCTACAGAGCAATACTTCAGCCGGCTCTGGAATATGCGGCACCAGTGTGGCAGCACCTGGTGTCTGACAGCTCCTGGAATAAGCTGCAGCGCGTACAGAATGCTGCGCTTAGAATTGTTACCGGTTGTGCAAGGAGCTTCCCGGTGGAGCATCTTCACGCGGAGGCCTGCATATTGCCGGTCAAGGAGCATTGTGAACTCCAGGCACAGCAGATGTATATTAATGTTCTGAGACAGCCGAATCATCCGTCAAAGAGAATCATGAAGCATATAAGAGAGAGGTCGATTAGGACGCCGTTTGCCGATGCTCCTCGTAAAGTTGATAAACAGAGATGGGCCGACTCCAACATGGAAAGGCTTCGTCTTCTGCGTGAGGAGCACACCCAGTTTGTTCGAGGATATCTAGCGAAGGCGGCTGTGAACCCTATCTTGGGAACAGTGCCGCCTCGGGTTTGCGAGTCCGAGTCTCAACTCGGCAGACGAGCCGGATGTGCTCTTGCATCGCTGCGCTGTGGTCACTCTATTCTGCTCATGTCTTACGTCAACAAGATCGACATCAGCCGACCAGACGCATGCCCGGACTGTGGTGCTCCCGGACACGACACGGCGCACTTGTTCATGTGCCCGAAGAGACCTACCTCCTTAACCACAATGGACCTTTGGACGAATCCTGTGAAGGCCGCCCAGTTCCTCAACCTATGACAAAAACCACTTTGAGGCTGCAGAAGAAGAAGAAAGTGCAATTCGTGGTTGACAAGCTTTGCCTGGTTTCGTTTGTCAAGAGTTCCAGACATCTGTCCGAAATTCAGATTTGCCTTCGTTGCCTGAGCGGAGGACATGATTTCGGCATCGCTAGAAACTGCGCTGGAAAACTGCCATTCTTCTACGTTCACGTTATCGTGCACTGTTAACGAAGCATTCCGATTTGCCAGCTCCATATGAATTCGTTGCACACACTCTGGCTCCTTCAACTTCGATCAATCGCATTTTGGCTGTGATGCTGAGTGAGACCTAGCACGTTTGAAGCCTGAGCTGAATTTCAGTACATAGAGTATGATGGTCGGATCCATAACACGCTTCACATGCACATCATTCAGTAAGGACAGGAAGCGTGCATTAACGAGAACGTAGTCTAGCACCGCTGAGTCTGCCGTTTGGCGCACTCTGGGTGAGTTGGAGATTACGAGTACGTTGTTAATGACTGTTCTTAGCTAGTACCCTCTGGTTCCGGGCCTGATTTAGTGTGTGCAATTGCGGACTTGCGTCGTGGGGGCGCGACGCATCGCTTTCGTACAAGCTTTCGCGCCCGCCCCTCATCAGCTGATCGTGCGCCTTTTTTTATACATTTAAAGTTTTTTTCTAGTTCTTTGATCGTACGAAAGCGATGCCTCGCGCCCCGACGACTCAAGTCCGCGATTGCACACACTAAATCAGGCCCGGAACAAGAGAATAGACTACTGCTTGCTGCAAACGGCAGTGGACACGTACCGTTGTCATTCACTTCACTCAGTCCGTGTCGTGCCGACGTTTCTTCACAGCCCGACCGATCTGCTAGAGCATGAGCATTCAAGTCACCAGCGACCTTCTCCTTTTGTGCAGCTAAGAGGGCTTTGCCATAGGTTCAGAAACTGGACAAGCAGTGTTGAATTCGTCCATAGATCTATTAAATTCGACGTGGTGGGTCTTCGGACATAAGAACAAGTGCGCGGTTTCATGGCCGGGACAACCGCAGTCCGGGCGTACAACACGTTTGCTGCTGTCGATCTTGCTGACGGAGGACACAGTTGAGTCATCAGCGATTCTTATGAAACTTGTTTCTGTCAATGCTTCGATGCTGGTACAGAAGTCATCTTTCGCTTGGTCTGAGCTGTTTTCGTGGGGCAAGGGAGGGGGGCGTACACAGAGAATAATGTGCTTCTCTGGGCCAAATCCCGGTCCGCAATTGGGTCTCGACACGCTCTGCGGTCCATGCTCCTGAGTCGGAAGAGTTTTAAGAGTCGCAGCCGCCGATCTGTTGACTCTAGGTGGTTTTGGAGTCAGGAAACGAAGAAAATTGGAGAAAACGGTATAAAAAAGCCACATCGAGTCCGCTTTGGCGCTGGAAACTCGACTGAATCGAGCGCGTGCGGCCGCAATTGCGGACCGGAATTTGGCCCAGATAAGCACAGTATATGCGTCCTTTGTGTACCCACAAGCGTCAGTGCGGCTAGGCAGCTCGATGGTGGTTGCACAGCTGACACGGCATATTGTTTGCAAAGCTGGCACTTTTTAGTTGCCCTGCCATCCAAAGCAAAGCGAACACATTTCATGAGCTTCTCTCCTTTGGAATATAACAGTGTAATTCGAGCGTCTGCATTAGGAATTTACACCACCTTCCGTCCGAAGCCTGTCATTCGCAGCTTCGAGAGCGCCGCGATGGAAATGTTATACTGTGCCAATTTACGCGCCATCATTTCCTTTTGCAGAACCTGATGGCCTGTATGTACATTCCATGTTGTGAATTGGACTTCCCTCTACGGCGTGTATATTCTCTCTGTATAAGCACTCGCATAAAAGTCACCGGAACCCTGGTTACGGTTCACCAGATCCGGCGCGTCGGCTGGTCCCGGATGCGGTATGCGTAGGAGTTACAGCAACCATACGGCCCTCAACTTATCGCGTACTACCGTGACCCTTTCCAAATAAAAAAAAATGTTGGTGTAATCATTATTTCAAACAACCTATTGGAAAAGTTGAAGCCAAATCTTAAACATTGGTCCACCACGGTTACATAGCGTAACCTACTGTAGTCTTTTGAAGTACTTTGAAAGAACCTCACATTCGTAATCAGCATTCCAGATAACTCCCCTCACTACAAATTTTACACATTTTTTCGGATTTGGGGAATTTGAACTTACCAACTTCTTCTTTGCAGTAGTTTTCTTTCGATTTCACATTCTCTTTCTATGCACGGGTAATGTGGGCTCAATTCCTTCTTTATGATATGATTTCTTCCTTTTAAGGAAGAGATTTTCGATAGTCAGCTTGGACAAGGTACGACAGTTGACCGCAGAGCGCTTATCGAGCGCCAACTCTCGATAGTTGATCAGGCAAGAAACCTCTACTTTGTTATCATATATTGTTCGCGCAGCTTACGTTGTTAACCAATGAATGAATCGCAGGTATTGAATTCGCTCTCGGGAGTGGCAAAATATATTATTTTTTTTGCGCGGAACTTCATTGTTTTATTCATTTATTGATATGCTACGCTCAGATGAACGCACCATTTTACACAACATTAAGCGATTAAAGGGCTTTGCAGAGTTGCAGCGACCAGCGGCACGCCGCCGAGCGAGAGCTTTGAGGCGTGGTCGAAACCCGACGCGGCGATGAGCACAAAGACCTCGCAGAGTTGCAGCGACGTTGTCGTCAGCATAGCATTCTACCATTGCGTACGATCTCATTCATTTGACGTCACATCTAGCTATACACAGTTTTTGTTGGTTTGATATGATTCGAAACTGATGTAAATGTTTACCAACAACTTCTACAAAATACTGTGATCAAAAAGCTGAGAAAATAATTCAAGTTTACGACCAGTAGAGTGGTGCATTGATGAATAGTTTTCGAGATAATAAAATCAGTGGACGGTTTGTGGCAATCGCTTTGAAAACAATCGTACCAGACATTTAAACGAAAAAAATACCAAACAAAACTGGAAACAAAACCACCCGAGATGAAATTGCAATTTGGACAATTTGGAAGCATGCTCCAATGATTTCCCTTCAATTTGTGCTGAAATAGAAAGAAAGGACCTCAGAGGGTTGAATTCATGAAAGGAATAAGAGAAAAAGGCTCGAATCGATCGTCGGCGGCGCTCGTCGCCAGCGATGGAAATGGTCGAGACCATTCTCCGCCGCCGCTCGGTGACGGCGTCGCTCCGGGAGTCGCTGTTTTCGCGGCGGCGGAAACACTCTGCGAGGTAACCACGTCGCTGCTGCCGCGCGACACGCCGCCGCCATCCCTCGCTGCGTGGCGCCCCCCATTCTCCATCATTGCAGTGCCGCAGCGAGACTCGCCGCGGTGCAACTCTGCAGAGCCCTTAAAGGCAGCAGACACGCTCGAAAAAGTTGTTGAGATAACTACATTAGTGGGGTCGTGCAGGCCCTAGAAGAGCCCTCACGAAGTTGCAAGCGTTAAAAACGAGTCCAAATGACCGTACTTGAGCCGTAGTCAGTCACGAAATCATCCTTGCTCCGCCCATCGATACGGGCTCCGCCCCTCCATACAGGTATTCAATGCTCGATTGCGGCCACTTTAGATTACTTTTCAGGCTTCTAACGGCGTAAGCGTTCCAGTAAGGGCCGTACGAGTACATTAGCGTCATTATCCCAACAAATTTGTTGCTAGCTCCGCTATTTCAGCCATTGCCGTACAACTCGTCCATTTCTGGGCCAATATAGAACGTACCGTTATATCTTAATTTCCGTCGATTTGTTTTCGTCTTTTTCGTTATTTCTGTTTACTAACAGCTTCAGACCTTCAGTTTAATCCATAAAATTGATATCACTTTTGAGCGTGTCTGCTGCCTTTAAGGGAAACACATTTTTTGGAGATTTTTGAATAGGTGAAATAGTGAATAAGGATCAAAGAAATCGCAAAATAGTCGAAAGCACAAAACTGAAAGTCGGACGCCTTCACTAGTTAAGGTTTTAAGCTTGTAGAGAGTATGTAGGAAATTGTCCTTCACAATGGAAATTACCGGTGCCATATTATCTCGGTACGAATCACGAAATTGGATTTGGTTGCATCCGTCGGTTGTGGCATATTGATACATTACGGCTTCGAATGTGAAGTTGTACCTAACAATAAGTCCGGCAGATCAGCGCAGGTCCATGCTCGCCGCAGTCACATTGCTTCTTCATGCCTTTTATTTAGGCTATAACCTGTAATCCACGCCTGATTGACTATCGCTTAAAAAGGCTTCACCTATTGAAGGAAGTCCAGCCCAGTAATGAGCTGTTGTTCGAGTGGGAGAAGGTGTGTCATCTCCTATTTACCCTTCGGTTGGAATGACATTCTGTCCTTTTGAAGTCTTCATGTCTTATTATGTATTATGTTTGTATTATTGGTCTATCCGTTTAACATTAGCATTCCTCTCAGCTTCTTAATGCATTCGTCAACAGTTGTTTTGTTTGGGAACAATATTTGGATTTCGTGCAGTACGACATGGCTGTGTACACCACTGATGTATTGGTAAGTGATTTCCCTCCTTACTCCGCCTGTTTCTCAGAAGAGATTGTATGAGAACTCACACCCATCGTCTCCTCAGACACTCGTGACGTCCAACGGGTGGTCGACAAGCAATCACCTCACAGCGTGCTTCCCCACGACGGCTAAAAAGGGGCGGGACTGCTCCCCTAGAGTTGCCTGTCACCCCCCTCGAGTTGTCCATCACTCCCCTAGAGTTGTCCGTCGACCACCCGACGGCCGGTAGTTGGACTCTAGTCGACCGTTAGTTGGATACTTGTCGACCGGTAGCTGAATGCCTTTCGACCGGTAGTTAGATACCTGTCGACCGTTTATGGCATACCTGTCGACCGGTAGATGGATACCTGTTCACCGGTAGTTGGATACCTGTCGACCGTTTATTGGACACCCATCAACCGTTTCTTAGATGCTTGTCCACCGGTAGATGGATACCTGTCGACCGGCAGTTGGACACCTGTAGACCTCGAAGATGAATGCCGCTGGCTCTTTAAATCCGCCGCGTTGCGGCGAAAATCTTTCAAATGCTGGTAAAACACGTACAGTAACGAAATTTTATCCTAATCATTGATCAACATTTTAACAATTTAGAATGAGGGTAGGATAAGAACTCCTGATCTCAAATAACGACTGTCAATACCCAAATATGAGATAACAAGACAACATTATGACGGATGATGAACGATATTACCGAATAGTTTCCAAAAAACGAAATAACAAGAAGTAAGACCTAACGTGCACATTGTACCGGCAAAAATATGTTACTGCTTTATCAAAGCCTCAGTTCAGTCCATTTGTGGTGCTATAATGAAATGAGCCAAAAACTCCGAAAACCTTTTCCAGGTTATTTTTTGATCGACTGACTTACTTCATCAGAAATGCTACATGTTTACTCACATATATGCAAATATCTATTGATTGGACCTTGAGGGCACACTCTAACCCCGACATCGATTTTTCGTTTTTCGCTCATCTTGGGGAAAATTCCACGCTGATCATAATGATGTCTTGACAATCGCACCCACACCCACACCACCCACACCAACACCCACACCCACACCAACACCCACACGCAGCACACACTTTAAAATTTGCTAACAAGGGAAGTGTTTACAGTGGTAAACACATCTGCCAAAACGACTAGTATCGTTAGTATCTCTAGTGGGTCAATAGTAAAACTGCGCAGTATTCCGCCCGAGCTGCCGGTTCCAAAAAGTTATAAACCTAAAGAGGTCGTTTTTTGTGCTTTTTGTACCTTCCAAAAAGGGAATTATTCTTTCGAAAGTTTGGAAACGGGCCTCATAAATGTGCTCAGCGTCCAAAGCTGCCCCCCCCTGAGCAAAATTTAGGTGAAGGCGCATTTTCCATACTTTGTCCAGGCTTACAGCGTTTAGGACTTTCGGTTGGGCGAATATTTATACCGATTAGAGGGCTCTGGAAGCGTTTCAGAAAATGTTCCAGATTTGACTTAAAATTCTCCCAAGGGTTTTTTTTGGGGGCGTTGATCACGAATCTGTGGTTTATTAGTCGATTTTCCAAAATTTTCGGCTATTTTCGTTCAAAGCTTCCCAACCGGGAGAAATTTCGAGGGAAAAACGCCGCTTTCGAGATATATTTCGTGAGTGAAAATATACAAGCCTCAAGGAAGACGAGATCTTAGAAGAGCGTTCTTATGAAGCCATCAGAAAAGCGTAGTCGTCTTCGAAACTGTATCCGGAAACGTCTTTCCTGCAAATTTCAGAAATTATTGCAATATCAGTCTAGACTGAATGAAATGCATTTGGCTTACAAGACTCACCCGATTGCTCTTTTCAGCAGCGATGTCTAGTAGACTAGCTTGTCCTGTTGGTCGCCCAGTGCCTGATTTTTGTACATACCATAGAAACCAATCATAGACGCGTAGCGACTGTTTTCTGTAAAGCACATACCACTCTTGAAATTCATGATTTAACTTCAATAAGCGCACCACTTCCATGGTAATGATATGAAAGACTGGGGCAAACGGAGAATACACAATCGCCAAATGTGAAAAAATGGCCGGAGACTCATGAATTCGTTGATCATCTAAATATCCCGGAAACTTGTGGCAGATCAAGTGTACTTGATCAAAACCGCCTTAATTCTCGAACTTCGCTTTTTCGAATATACTCAAAGAGCAAAATTTTCAAATTTTCAAAATGATTTTTCAAATTTTTGATAATTTCTTCTGATTATTTGATGTTACGAGTTGACTGTCATATATGCCAATGGGGTCATTTGGAAGCAGAGGGTGTCTGCTTGAAAACGTGTCATAGCTGGAGTCCTTGGACCCATTATTGAAAAAAAAAACGCGAAGACAAATTGCCGAAATCCATTTTTTGGTCTGGTTGAAGTCCAAGATAGCTGAATTGGCGCCACTTTTTTCGTTTACCTGATAACGCACAGGCGTAAAACTTGGAGCATAAATGCGTCTGGAGGTTTACCATCGATCTGTGCACATTTTACCAACGTTTCTCAAAAATCGATCGATTATTGATTTTCTTCAAAATTAATGAAAAGTAGAGAATTCGATTAAGAAAATTTTTCCGCACTAGACCACAAAGTAAGCCGCCTGTATGTCTTCAGGCAATGCAAAAATGACGATAATGTGGGTGCGCTGAAGTTGATAGAGCCCATATATGGAACTCAGCAACTTGCCCTCACGTTCTTTTGGTAGAGGGTCTCAAGACTTGGGTAAAAGACGTTTTCAAGCCGACACCTCCTGCTTGAAAATGACCCCCTTAAAGGCAGCGTTCACGATGATCATCCTCGTTGACTTTCCACAGTGAAATGATAGGCGAGAAGGATCCTAGGCTCCCAGTGTCGAAAGAACCGTAGAAAGCCAGGAGCGGCAAAATAACGGATGCAAACAGGCGTTCTGAGGTCACACCGAAATGCCTAATGTCCCCTTAGGTAACATCCTTGAAAGCGGTCGATTCCTCCACGCTCAAAAGTCAACGCAAGCTAAAGTGGCCCTCTTTTAGCACAAAAACACGGTTTTCACGTTCCCTTCAAGCATGATTTGCTGTATAGGGCACCAGACCTTCCGTAAACGGTTGAGACATAAAAAGTGAAGTATAATGCGAACACTGCTTCAAGGTCAGGAATTTCGTTTTCGTTTAAGATTTTCATGAAAAAGACGTCGAGAATTGCTCTTTGGAGGCCCATAGTTTTTAGGCGGGAGCCAAGCTAAATTTTTCTGCTCCCTCTATCGATCCATACCAAAAAAACTGCGAATGAAAACATTCTTGGGCGAGCGGCATCATGTATAGTTCCATCCAGCAAAATTGGTTGAACTTAACCCCTGTGTAGAATCAATGCGTGTGGTTGCGTCACGGCCATTAACGTCCATTAGCGCCGAGAGACTGAGCTACTGGTCAGTGCTGACCTCGACGAGATCACTTGATGTTCGTCTCTGTGCAACGTTTGTTCCGTTTTGATCTGTGACTTGCCCACGATTTTCAACTTCTACGAATTCGGTTTTTTTTTCATAAAGTTAAGGACGACATTTGAGCCCAGAGTTTTGATGAAAAACTCGAAAAACGTGGACATGATTGTTCAGAGAACTAACGCAGTTTTGAACAAAAAGTTCACAATAAGACTTGGAGGGTGTTCAGCGCTGCAATTTTGTCAGGATTCAACACTGCAACAAGGGTAAAATTGCTCACATTGATACGTTGATTGCGTATGCTTTTGTTTCACTAAGAAAACATGATTCTGCCATTAATCGAAGCTTTTCGATTACGTTGCCTTGTTTTTTTAATCGAAGACATAAAATTACGAAAATAAGACGCTTCAAAAGACAATTTCTTTTTCGGTTTTTTTCGGATTTTTTCGAATTCAAAACCGAAAATTTTTCGTTTTTCGGTTTTTTTCGGTTTCAAAGTTTTTCGCACATGCCTGCTTCCGACACATACATCTAAACTCCGTTTTGAGCAAAAACACTAGGGAATCCTTGTAATGCGTTCACACATATCGAAATTAAGGCGCTTTGTTATTTGTGCAGGGCAATCCAGAGTTCGATGTAATCCGTTCCAACCATCTTTTGAATCTCTCCATTCGATCAGGTCTGGAGCGCCTCCGCCCATTTTCAACAAGGATAACCCAATGATTTTAAAGAGCATTTCTGACACGGGTGTGAGAAAATCTTTGATTTTTTTTTCAAGGGGTTGAATCCCCTGGGTGGGAGCATTTCTGATCTGAATTGAGCGATTGAATATTGGATTATGTCGCGTCTCAAACATAATAAATGTTGATAACCTTTCAGATCACTTACTATTATGCTCTTTCTTTCGAATTTTGTTTTCTTTAAACATTGCCTACAAAGGTCGGAATATTACCCACTCCAAGGTTTCACACTTTGCATGATCCTTAAATGTTTTAGGTCAGTACGAAGATACCCCAGTGTTTTTGCTCGAAAAGGGGTATAGATGTGTGTGCCATTAGTGATTTGTTCTGCATGATCTCCGCCGATCACTCAATCGGCCTGCTCGTTATCGATGTTGCGTGGTCGCCGCCGCGGCGTGCGCGGCACACCGTATGCCGAGGCTGCCATGATTGGCAAACGGCGAGAAGGCGGGCGCACAAGACCCGTCCCAGCACGAGGTCTGAATTAGATCCCTTATGTTTTGAATAGTTTTCAATCAGTTTATTTTATTTGCTGTTGTTTTTCCAAATGGGTCTCACTTGTTATCAATAGCATCCAGGAAAAATGAGAATGCAACGCAAAATGAAAAATCAGAAACAAAAGCCATGTAACTACTCATTTTTCCACGCAATAAAACAAAAACTTCAGAATTGTAAAAAGACAAAAGAAAGCGATTTTTTTCCTTCAGGAAATCAACCAAAAAGAAGAATCTGACGCCGAATAAAAAAAGGAAAAATTTTCTGCTTTCGTATCGAGTCAGGATGTGGTAAAGAAATAGAAAATCCCAGCAATCAGAGAGGACATGGATGAAATCGGAAAGTTTATTTCAAGATCCAGAAATCAACCAAAATTAGAATTTCGACGCCAAGTGAAGAAACGAAAAAAGTTCTTGTTTCGATATCGAGTCGGGATATGGAAAGAATCTGAAACTCAGAAATTCAAAAAGGATATGGAAGGTACTGGAAATTCTTCTTCATGAGCAAGAAATCAACCAAACCGTTATGATTGGGGAGACGAATCAAGAAATGAAAGAACTTTCCGTTGCGATTTAGAGTCAGTATAAGGAAAGAATGGGAAACTCCGAACTTTAAATGATCATAAAAAAGAATCCGACATCTGAAAATTTTTCCAAAAACAACAAATCAACAAAAATGAGAAATTCAACGCTGAATCAAGAAATGAAAAAACGTCATGTTTTAATAGCGAGTCAGGATATAGAAAGCAATCGAAAACTTGAAAATTTCAAAAAGGACGCGGAAGGAATCGGAAGTTCTCCTTTACTCTCAAGAAATCAACCAAAATGTGAAGATTGGAAAGACGAATCAAGAAATGAAAAAAAAAATTCCCGTTCCGATATCGAGTCGGGATTTGGAAAGAATAGGAAACTCCGAAATTCAAAGGGGACGTGCAAAAAATCGGAAATTTTCCATCAAAAACCAAAATTAAATTTCAGACTCCGAATCAAGAAATAAAAAAAAACTTTCCGTTTCGAATTCGAGTCAGTATAAGGCAAGATTCGGAAACTCCAAAAATTCAAAAAAGTCATGGAAAGGATCAGAAATTCCTTCCAAACAACAAATCAACGAAAATGAGAAATTATTCACCGAATTAATAAATGAAAGAAAAGCTTCATGTTTTAATAACGAGTCAGGATATAGAAAGGAATTGAAAATCAAAAAATTTCAAAACGGACGTGTAAGAAATGGGAAATTAATCCCTCAGAATCAGGAGGACAACCGAAACGAAAAATTTGGCGGTGCAGCGGGTCCGGGGGTCAGAAGTTTTGCCCGTCAATACGCGCACAAAGGTGAGAAAACGACGAAGTGACGCCATCCCATGCTACCGGCCGATGGGTGGTCGACTATCTGTGGACCTCGGTCGACAGACAGTCGATCGGACACATCACGATCGACAGACAGTCGATCCGCCCCTTGCAGTCAAACCACCCAGCGACTGGTAAGCCACAAGGGTGACGTGTCAACCACCCGTTAGACGCCACGAGTGTCTGAGTCGGGAGACACGCGACGGCAGAGGAAAAGGTTAGAGCGCAGGCGGCGAGGGTCAACGTGCAGACAGCTAGTGTTCATTCTCATTGGAGCGCGATAGACACATCGTTGTCGTTCGAAGGGCTCAGCACGCATTACGAGTTGCCAGTTTGAGCTCTTTCCAAAGATGATAGAGGTAGGCATGCTGTTTTCGAGTGGTGGGCAACCTGATTTATCTAAACAAATGCAAGCGTAGTGGAGTAAGAGGCAAATAACAACGATCTAACAAGAACAACTTCGAGAAGCATTTACTACATCTGTCATCTAATCTATTGGCTACCAAATCTAAATAATGGCTGGGCATTGAGATCAATAGTGAAACACTGTGTTTTAACAAGAACAGCTTTCACAAACATCCACTACATCAATAAGCTGATCTTGCGGCTATATAGTTTAGATATGGATGACATTCTGCTTCTGTAGGAGGCCTATTCACGGTGTTTACAAACATATTGTACCCATGGAGCTCTTCAGTGATTTCATAGGTATATATGAATCCTGCCTGGTTCTTTTTCTTGGTGGGTATGTACCTCTAACCATGTTCATCGTTAGATAGTGGCAAAGTCTTAGAAAAAAATCCAGTATGAAAACGTTCTTTCGAAATACACTGGTATACAGTGATTAGTTCTATAAGTCTCATCTTCTTCTTCTTTGCAGCCACAGAGAGGGGTTCTGTCATAGGTTCAAAAACTCGGCCACTAGCACTGGGTTCGTCCACAGATCCATTGTCGTTAGTAAAGTCGGTCTCTTCGGGCAATGGAACAGGTGCACAGTAGTATGCCCTTGACTACCGCTATCAGGACACTCGTCAGGTTTGCTGTTGTCAATCCTATGCAAATATGACATAAGCATGGGGGAGTGTACACAGCGTAACGATGCTAGGGTGCATCTGGCACGCCTCCCAAGTTCCATCTCTGTCTCGCTGACCTTCGGAGGTGCGACTCCCAGGATGGAGTTTATGGCAACTCTGCTCAAGTGTTCCTTCACGAATCAGGTATGCTCCGCGCGCAAGAGACGGAGGCGTTCTTGTTGTGCTTCGGTCCATCTCTGCACATCTACTTTCGACGGAGCATCAGCCCCGTCGAAAGTCTCATACTTTTGACGACTGGAATTATTTTGTGCAAGACTTCGTTGGTTGTTGAAGGCATGATGTAGTTGAGAGCCTATGCATTGAAGGTAAAGAAGTTACATTACAACTAAAATATTGCCATTTTTGACACTAAAATAATCGCTCGATATCAGGCTCGTGAATGTGTTCTTAACTCGAGTGACTCCCTAGAATTGAACCATGAATATGAAAAGTTTGCGATTTTAGAGGAGGCACAATCCATGTAGTAATTATACATCATTTAATACATTATACAGATTTGATGGCATCCATATTACTCTCTCTGTCACCAGTTACATCCTGCACTTCTGATATTCACACCCTGCGATGTATTCAGTGGCTCATTTCATCCCTAGTATTCCCCCGTTTGCCGTCCCGGGTGAACGGCTGCGAAGGTGAGAGAGGGAGAGTGCACGATAACGAGACGCTCGCCGCCGCCTGTGACGTCATCGCGCTGTCTCGGGTGCGCTGGGGTGTGAGTTCTCCGGCAACCCTCAGAAGATAGTGGGGTTCATTTTATAATACCTCTTCCAGAACAGAGCATTTGATCGTTGTTTCAACAAGCTGGAGGCAATACTCACTGGAACGTTCAGGTAGTATTTCCTATATACTGAAGTATTTCCTACGCGAGAGGTACCAGACTACGACTAGGCTTGAAATGTTGCGGATCGAAACCCTACGATATCGGAGAACTGAGTTCGATTTACTCTTATGTTATAAAGTCGTTAACGATCTTCGCGACATCCCATTTGAGAGTGTTTTCGTGTTCACCAGCCTCTGTACTCGCTCCGGCCAGCACTCTTTTAAGCTCGCACGTAGATTTACATCGAAGTCCAACGTGCTGCATTCCTTCGCATTTAGAGCCATCCCAATTTGGAACAAATTACCTTCAGAGATCGTTGAGGCCGCGCATTTCTTTTTTTCAAAAGCAGGCTGTCCCAATCCAATCTCAGGCCGTTGCATGGGGCCGATGGCCGTACTTTCTGCTAGAGCTTCAAATTCAGGGTGCTCTTATTCGTACGAGTGTTTTCTTTGCCTACTATTTTGTTTGCCTGCATGACCAGGCTGTCTTGTTTAAACCTGTCTCACATACATTTTGTATGTTTCTTTGTCGCCCTTCACAGCCATTGAATTGAAAAAAAATTGAATTGTAGTTTCCCTCATTGCGCTGGATCCTGCGTAATGTGGTTAATTCATGTGTATATCCGATAGTAATGCTGAAATAATACGAAAACTTCTTTAAGTATTTCATAGGAGGATCGAGAACACCAGTTTTTCACAATGTGAACGGCATTGCGCACCTGAAATCGGCACGCATTGCACTGATTCTTCAAGCTCCCTATTAAGGGGTAGTTTATACTCGCGCCGCTCGGCTTCGGAACTTAAAACGACGCCTGATAATGATCATGCAGCGCGGCACGACCGATATTGTAGGGTTGCTATTTGCCTTGCCCCTCGGCGACGGGAGTATAAACAACCGTTAACAGCTAGCACAAACTCGGTACTATACTTCGTTATCTCGAATTTTTTTTCGACCAGCTTTTTTTTTTAGATTTTCGAATAATCGGGTTCTCGACAAGCTCGGCTTTTCAGATTTCCGATTAGCCGAGCTTTCAACTAGTTCGATTTTTTCATTTTTCGAATAATCGAGTGTTCGGCTAATTTAGTTTCTCAAATTTTGAGAATAGTCGAGTTTTCCACTAGGTCGACTTTTCAAGTTTTTGTGTAATCAAGTAGTCGAATGACTCGGTTTTTCGAATAATCGGATGATTTCCAACTAATTCGATTTCTCAAAATTTTGTATATTCGAGTTTTTGAACACCTGATCTCGACTGTTTTACCCAAACCTTTTTTTCTATTCCTTCAAGTCTTTGAACGGCACGCGCAGGGCGTGCGGTGGACTACGAAACTTTTTACCGCGCGGGACGCACGTGCAGCTCATCCAGCACCGCCAAAGCACTTTCACCCTTTGCATAGTATCAATTCAAGTCCACTCCGTCATAAATAATTCTAGGATTGTCCCACACTATCGTGAGTGCAAAGGCTAGTGTAGAGTTTCTGTGCATTGTACAGTTAACACTTAACACCTAAGAGACCGCGTGCTCCACGGCGAATTACCGCAGCGGACCGGTGCGCTCTGCGGCCAATCCATATAGTGAGTTATTGAACTGAATTTTCGTTGTAAATGATCATGTAAAAAGATATATGTAGATGGTGCTTAGTATCTGCATACCAGTTATGCAAGTTGTTCTAAGTATGGTTATTCGAGCAGTGATGAAAGGAGTCCGATTTTCTCTTAGTAAAACAAAAAAAGGACTTCATGGCGTGGGTGCGCAGTGTAGACGCGCGATACGAGGGGCAAAACAGCGGTGGGTGCGCAGTGTGGACCCGCGGTCTTTCAAGTGTTGATAGACCGCGCGCTCCACGGCTAATCGACGCAGCAGACAGCACGCTCCATGGTCAGTCAGTTTAGTGAGTTTTAAACCGCAGTTTCCGTTGTGAATGAACCCGTATGAAGGAATCTATAGGAGCTTGATGTTCGTTCACCAGTATAGAAATTCTATCAATACTAGTCTCCCAGCTATAATGAGAAGGAATCCGTTTTTTGTTCTGAAGAAACAATAGAAAATCGACTCCATGGTTGGGTGTGCGGTGTGGACACGCGATCCCAGAGTCAAATAGCAGTGTGTCAGCAGTGAGGACACACAGTATAGTGGATGTACTCTCTATAAAACGTCGTAATTCCCATCATTCGAGACGCGAGCGGCGCGCACGACGTCTCAGCCTCCGTCTGCCCTCCGCTCTCTCACTGCCTCTAACCTCCGCTCTGCACCAGCATGCGCTGGAACAATGAGAATTTCGCCGTTTTATAGCCTGTATCCAGGTCAGGGACCGATGCACAACGCCCTGCCGCTGGCGCTGGTGAGCGCGCTGCGAACGGGGTGGGCGCCCGCCGGAAGGGCATCGATCAACTGCCGGCCGCACAGCTGATCGGCAGCAATATATTCTCCTCATCCTCATCTTCATTTTGATTTCTCTGCTCCACTTTTTATCTTTCTCCTTCTTTTTCTGCTTATAAACTTTGCATTAATTGTTCTTATGTTTGTTCAATGGTTTTATATGTGTTCGCGTATAGACATTATGCTGTTCAAGTTTTTCTTTATATACCCAAATTCTTCATTTTCAGATTGTGGATATTCGTCCGAGAGCTCTTTGGTATTCTATTCTGTTGAACTATATTGAACATCAACTGCATTTTTATCCTATTGGAAACTGCGTTTTTTTATCGCTTTCAAAAATGTATTTTTCCATTCCTTCTTCTAGTTTTGTCAGTTTTTCGACCCGTTTTCTACCGTTTTCAAACTGTTTTCCATAAAGTTGTTAGGTAATGCATACACATTTTTTTGTTTTGTTATATTAAACGTCCCACGCCCGTCGTCCGTTTTTATTCCAAAGCTAGGGCATCGTGGTGGAAAAAAAGTGGTACATTCTGGGATTAGACGAACCGCTAGAGAATACAGTGATATTAGCAATGATTCGACCTGAGCGACCGCTCGGCTACTCACATCAACCAGCTCAGTTTGTTTGAAAAAGTCTAAATACTTCGTTGGTATGGTGGGATGAACGATCCTCAATGAACTTGTCCAGCGCGTCGTCTAATCCCAAAATGTACGAGTTTTTTTTCCACGATGCCCCGCCGCTGGAATAAAAAAGAACGACGGGCGTGGCACAATTAAAATAACAAAAAACGTAAAAATGTAAATAACTTTACTATCAAGAATTTTTTTGTGGTTTGAAAACGGTAAAAAACGGGTCGAAAAACTGACGAAATTAGAAGAAGGAATGGAAAAATACATTTTGAAAGCGATAAAAAATACAGTTTCAACTAGGATAAAAATACAGTTGATGTTCATTATAGTTCAGCAGAATAGAGTACCAAAGAGCTCTCGGACGAATATCCACAACCTGAAAAAGAAGAATTTGGGTAAAAAAAACTTTAACAGCATAATGTCTATAGGCGAACACATATAAAACCATTGAACAAACATAGGAACAATTAATGCATAGTTTATAAGCAGAAAAAAGAGAATGATGAAAAGGGGAGCAGAGAAATGAAAATGAAGATGAGGATGAGGAGAATATATTGCTGCCGATCAGCTGTGCGGCCGGCCGTTGATCGATGCCGTTCCGGCGGGCGCCCACCAGCGCCGGCGGCAGGGGATTGTGCATCGGTCCCTGACCTGGATACATCCACTATACCAGGGTCAAAACAGTAGCGGGTGAGCGGTAGAGTGAGGACCGAATATTCGAGTTCGAATAAATATTCGAATTTTTCGAACGAATTTTTATTCGAACATTCGAATATTCGAAAAGTGTGAATATTCGAACATTATTCGAATTCGACTATTCGCAAAAGGTGAAAATTCGAACATTATTCGAATTCGACTATTCGCAAAAGGTGAAAATTCGAACATTATTCGAATTCGACTATTCGCAAAAGGTGAAAATTCGAACATTATTCGAATTCGACTATTCGGGAAAGGTGAATATTCGAATATTATTCGAATTCGACTATTCGGGAAAGGTGAATATTCGAATAATATTCGAATTCGACTATTCGGGAAAGGTGAATATTCGAATATTATTCGAATTCGACTATTCGCAGAGGTGAATATTCGAACGTTATTCCAATTTGAATACCCGAGCTGGTTTAACAAAAAATATGAAAATCAGCTCTAATGTATGAAGAAATCGACATACCTTTCAAGACTGAATTCATTTTCTTCACTACTCCATTGTTCCATTTTTCCGAACGCAAGAGCTAAATTTTTGCCCACACCGTCTGATAAGGCTACTAGGGCGGTTCTAGCAGGGGGAGCCACATGGCAATCAAACTTGGCCGCTCCCATTTTTCTATGCCGCTGGGCAATGATAACACCAACCATAGCTTCGTTGGGTGGAGCCATGTACTCCACCAACCCTCACCTCTGGGCAGGTGATGGGGGAACCTCCATCATTGGGAAAACCGGTGACAACCGTTGAAGCGCCCCGAGGCACAGGAGGAGATGGGAATACGTGGGGGTGGGGTTTATCCCTCCGTTGACCAATCACCCACGTCCTAAGGGGTGGAGAGACGTCTGTCGATTGGCCGACGGAGCAATAAACTCCGCCCCGTACTCCGATCTCCCCCCAGTACGCGCCCTGAAAAAGAATGAAAGTCACCCAACACTCATGCAAGTCATTTTCAAGATTGGATGGGTGTCACTGCCGGTTTTTCGTCCATACCTTTTTTGTGCTTGGAGATAGAATTCTGCGTCAACTTGTGCTTCCAGTTTGGAAAAATATTCTCGATCCTTCAGCCTAATTCATTTTACGAAACACCGGTTTTTCGCCTATAACTCTTTAACCTGGTGAGGGTTGTTTTTGAAATCTACGTAAAATTCTGCGTCGATTGATATATCGGATTCCTAATTTTGCTCGTTCCATACTCTGAAAGAATCCCCCGCGATCGTTCACGGATAGAATCTCCGGTTTCTGGTAGGGGCCGAGAGGATTCTAGCATGGGGCTATCGCGCAACGATCGCGAAATTCTGCCAGTCTCAAACCGAGAGTGTACCGCGTTCGTTCATCGATTCTCCCACTATGCTCTATAGCAAAACCGCGAGGAGTCGAGCCTGGGCCTATCACGGAACGATTTCGAGATCCTACCAGTTTCAACCTGAAGGCAAATCTCGTCTATACATTGACGTATTCGGGGCGTTACATCGCGGATCAGCGACGAACCGAGCTTGGAACTATCGCGGGACGATCGCGAGATTCTTCCAGCCTTCTGATGGCACCGCATCCAGGCCCTCTCGATGTTTCACCCGAGCGAGTGTTGCCTATCAGATCAACACGAAGCTATAAGGTATTGCCCTCGCCGCATTTCGCGCTGCTTTACAAATCTGCACAACATGAGAACGCGGGAGCGGGGGGAGACGATCACGGTACCATCGCGGATCGCGAGTGCACCACGGTATTAGCGCGGTAAACCTCTCAACGATCGCGGTATTATCACGGCATGAGAACGAGAATGTCAACGGATGAGTCGATTGGGTAACTATCGCGGAACGAGCGCGAATCACGGAAGCATCACGATACTAGCGCAAAAGATTCTCTCAGAGTAAGCCAGCCAGGTCGGTGGAGCCGAGCCCCGTTGTTGGCTCCAGCAGAACTCTGCGCCTCTCATTTAAAGGCAGTGTTCTCGATGATTTTCATCCGCGAGTTTTTCACATAAAACAATGCGCTGGCCTCCAAGTGTTACCAAAATTACGAAGAAATGGCGAGAAACGCATTAAAACGTCGTATTTCAGTGACATTATTCTTTAACATGGGCCAGTTGTCCGGTCGGATAAACATGTTAATGGTGGATGTCGCCGTTGGAAAACTGTGTCAGTCGAAAATAGAAGAATATTTCATGCAAAGCAGAATCAGTTAGGGCTCTAAGGAAGGAACGGAGCAATATAGAGTAAAGAATTGCAAAGGACGCGTCCACAAAAGATTTCATTGTCACAACAAACAATTCTTGTGATACTTAAGAGGCGGGGTGATACTTAAAGGCAGTGTTCACGATAAATCTCGTTCTCGAGGTCTCGGTGTGACACACTAAGGTTTCAGATGCTGGAGAGGATAGGGTCGAAGAAAGCGACGAAAACTGGCCAGAAATAAATACAAATGGCTTTGAAAGCTCTCCCGGTGCGCCTACCCATCCCGGTCCGCCCCCAATCGGACGGGCTAGTGGCGCCGCACACGTTTCGATGGCAAATTGCCAAGCAACTCTGCCGCAGTTAGCATTATCGATTCGCGCAGATTTCGCAATTAGCGCGCGCTTGCCGAAATCAGCAGGGCCCATGATTCTCGTCCACGCTCTGAATTAAGAAACCGCTGTTTTGACTTATTCTGGACATTTTTCTTCCCTGTTTCTTCACTATTAGTAACCTCACGACCAAACCATCCCATTTTTAGGTGAAATCCGAGTGCGATATTCATCGCGAACACTCCCTTTAAGAATTTTGCGCACCTATGTTGCGTTTTTCTCAATTTCTACGTCATTTTAGATCTACCCGGGGGCCAGTTAATCGATATAGCGAATAATCTCAAAATTAAAGATTATCGTGAACACTGCCTTTAAACCATAGAGGCGAAAGCACCCTTTGGAGATAACTATGGAGGGCTCCACCAATCTCGCTGGCTTATGGGGCAGGCAAAGTTAGTAAGGTCCTCGAATAAGCTCCTTAGGCTAAGCTACAGAGGAAAAGTTGATTTTGTAGCATTCTTTGCGTTGTAGCCCGTACAGGTCTAGAGATGAGTCGTGCCTTATTAATTCCAATTGTAAGCGGAAATAAAGCTCTAGAAGGAGAATTCAACTTGTTAGTGCCGCTCACTTCGCAGTTGCGCGATAATGCTATGGATGCTTAAATTATTCGTCATTCGAATATTCGAATTTCGAATATTCGTTCGTTCGAAATAAAAAATGAACGAATTTATTCGAAATTCGTTCGTTCGGAATGAAAAATGAACGAATTTATTCGAAATTCGTTCGTTCGGAATGAAAAATGAACGAATTTATTCGAAATTCGTTCGTTCGAAATAAAAAATGAACGAACTTATTCGAAATTCGTTCGTTCGAAATAAAAAATGAACGGATTTATTCAAAATTCGTTCGTTCGAAATAAAAAAATGAACGAATTTGATCGAAATTCGTTCGTTCGGATTAAAAAATGAACGAAATTATTCGAAATTCGTTCGTTCGAAATAAAAAATGAACGAATTTAATCGAAATTCGTTCGTTTGGATTAAAAAATGAACGAAATTATTCGAAATTCGTTCGTTCGAAATGAAAAATGAACGAATTTATTCGAAATTCGTTCGTTCGCTCTCTTTTTAAAAAGTCCTCACTCTAGTGAGCAGCGTAGACACGCGGTCTCTAAGGTACTTCGCCTGCCCCGTCATGGCGGTGCCGCTGAAGATTTAAGTCACTTCCCGCGCGGTCAAAAGTTTTATACTCCACTCGGCCTATGGTGTTGAGGCATCCTTCACAAGGTTCACCGCAGGCCGCGCTTGCTGTGAAAGAGTTGGCCGATCGAGTGCAGACAGCCCGATCGATAATCACGAAAGACATGAGTAAGGGGGGATGAAAAACACCGGTTTGGCTGCCCTGACTGGTAAGCATATGAGACTAGATTAGACAGTATGATACCCATGATTTCATCTCACAAATTTTGTACGTATTGGGCACGTCGGCCACAGCCGGTTACACAGGGTGTTCTATCTTCATTACCTTAACTGGATTACTAGTGTGTGTGCGCAAAAAAAGTTGAGGTTCATTCAAGACCAACCAAATCTGCGATCCTACCGAAACCAGTAAAATCAACACCATGTATTCATTTTGGATTAAAAGGACGCTGAGGTCCTTGTCATAGTTGGACGGCAGTCCGTTCTAGGTCGTGTATAGGTTCAAACTGATTGAAAAGCCACTACGAATTTCATGGAGATTGATAAACCCCGCGACTTCAGGCCCCGGTCAGAGTTGGCGCTATTTGCATCTGTAATCCACCGACTCCCCTCAACGCCCACCCGGTCGATACGTATGATTAAAATGATGGGGTGAGGTTGAGAAAATCACTCGGTGTATCCAACTAGATATGACGATGATTACGTGGCCAACAGGATTGCACCTGTTCAGAGAAATAGTGAAGGAGAGTATGGTGAAGTAACGGAGGTAGCAGTAAGGTTATCTTTCTAGTGATACGCAATGTTTTATCATCGGCCCGTCCACCCGGTGATTTTCTCATCCGCCGTCATCCACGTTTTGCATGGATATCGACCGCCTCGGATTCACCGAGTGATTTTCTCAACCTCACCCCATCATTTTAATCATACGTATTGACCGGGTGGGTGTTGGAGGGATACACCGAGTGATTTTCTCAACCTTACCCACCACATTGTTCATACGTATCGACTGGGCTGGTGTCGGCGGGTGTTGGAGAGATAGGTACATCCCATTTTTGCATATCATTTCCAATGCTTTCTGTGTGTATCGACCGGGCTGGATACGTCGGCTCATCCAACTATGACCGGGGCCTCATCTCTATGATGGGTGTTGTTGTCTAGACTTGAAGCACTTGAAATTACAGTCTCGCTGAAGTTTTGATGGACTCCAGAAAGACTTAAGATCTAGCCATGCTCGTCCCTGCTACCCGTAATGTTCAGCTTTCAATTTATATTTTTGCTCAGTCGAGCGTGTAATTGTGGTTACAGTTGTTGGAAACGATTCGCAAACTGCGCATGGTAAACTGAAAACGCGAAATGCCGGACGGCACCGATTGCCAACACAGGCGTCAAATGCAGTGTTTGGTGGTGTGACTGCACAACACACTGCAGATGTTACGCCTAAGTTATTTATTCCACCACAAATCATGGGAGAACCACGAATTCATAGCGGAAACGCTATTTGTGAGGTAGATGCATTTGATACGCTACTAAAGGAAGATGTGAGAGAATGATCAAACATAAGGACTAAGAGAGAATTCTAAATATATGAAACGTGAAAAAGGAAGTAGCAGAAACTAGTAATGAATGGCTTATGCCTTGTAACAGTTTCGTAGTTTTGGCTTGAAGAATAGGCCGTCACCCAGGATCTCTCCTCCGTTGAAGCAAATAGAGTAAAACGGATTTCTACCCCCGGAATACCCGATATACGACAGATTTTGCCTCTACGCAGGGATTTCCTCTCTAGCGACGCAGGTAGCCGCAGGCTGCACCGTCCTAATAGGGTTCAAACTGACTTCCACCCCCGAAGTACCCGATCCACCACACATTTTCCCTCCACGCAGGGGCTTTCCTCCCCTAAGCGACGGTGCATCCGCAGGCTGCACCGTCCTAATAGGGTTCAAACTGATTTCCACCCCCGAAGTACCCGATACACGACACATTTTGCCTCCACGCAGGGATTTCCTCCTAAGCGACGGTGCAGCCGCAGGCTGCACTGTCCTAATGGGGTTCAAACTGATTTCCACCCCGAAATACCTGATACACGACAGATTTAGCCTCTACGCAGGGGATTTCCTCCTAAGCGACGGTGCAGCCGCAGGCTGCACCGTCCCAATAGGCTTCAAACTGATTTCCACCCCAAGTACCCGATACGACATTGTGATTTAGTCCCACGCAGCGTCCTAATAGGGTTCAAACTGATTTCCACCCCCAAAGTACCCGATACACGACAGATTTAGTCCCACGCAGGGATTTCTCCTAAGCGACGCAGCCGCAGGCTGCACCGTCCTAATAGGGTTCAAACTGATTTCCACCCCGAAGTACCCGATACACGACAGATTTTGCCTCCACGCAGGGGATTTCTCTCTAAGCGACGGTGCAGCCGCAGGCTGCACCGTCCTAATAGGGTTCAAACTGATTTCCACCCCGAAGTACCCGATACACGACAGATTTAGTCCCACGCAGGATTTCCTTTCCCTAGCGACGCAGCAGCCGCAGGCTGCACCGTCCCTAATAGGTTCAAACTGATTTCCACCCCGAAGTACCCGATACACGACAGATTTTGCCTCCACGCAGGGGATTTCCTCCTAAGCGACGGCAGCCGCAGGCTGCACCGTCCTAATAGGGTTCAAACTGATTTCACCCCGAAGTACCCGGATACACGACAGATTTAGTCCCACGCAGGGATTTCCTAAGCGACGGTGCCGCAGGCTGCACCGTCCCAATAGGTTCAAACTGATTTCCACCCCGAAGTACCCGATACACGACAGATTTAGTCCCACGCAGGATTCCTCCTAAGCGACAGCCGCAGGCTGCACTGGTCCTAATGGGGTTCAAACTGATTTCCACCCCGAAATACCCGATGCACGACAGATTTAGCCTCCACGCAGGGGAGTTCTCCTAAGCGACGGCAGCCGCAGGCTGCACCGTCCTAATAGGGTTCAAACTGATTTCCACCCCGAAGTACCCGATACACGACAGATTTTGCCTCCACGCAGATTTCTCCCTAAGCGACGGTGCAGCCGCAGGCTGCAACGTCCCTAATGGGGTTCAAACTGATTTCCACCCCCGAAATACCCGATGCACGACAGATTTAGCCTCCACGCAGGGGATTTCCTCCTAGCGACGGCAGCCGCAGGCTGCACCGTCCCAATAGGGTTCAAACTGATTTCCACCCCCGAAATACCCGATACACGACAGATTTAGTCCCACGCAGGGGATTTCCTCCCTAGCGACGGTGCAGCCGCAGGCTGCACCGTCCTAATAGGGTTCAAACTGATTTCCACCCCCGAAGTACCCGATACACGACAGATTTAGTCCCACGCAGCGTCCTAATAGGGTTCAAACTGGATTTCCACCCCAAAGTACCCGATACACGACAGATTTGGTCACGCAGGATTTCCCACGCAGATTTCTCCCTGCACCGTCCTAATAGGGTTCAAACTGATTTCACCGAAGTACCCGATACACGACAGATTTTGCCTCCACGCAGATTTCCTCTCAGCGACGGTGCAGCGCAGGCTGCAATCGTCCTAATAGGGTTCAAACTGATTTCCACCCCCGAAGTACCCGATTAACGACAGATTTAGTCCCACGCAGGGGATTTCCTCCCCTAAGCGAAGGAGCAGCCGCAGGCTGCACCGTCCTAAGAGGGTTCAAACTGATTTCCACCCCCGGAAGTACCCTGATACACGACAGATTTTGCCTCCACGCAGGGGATTTCCTCCCTGAGCGACGGTGCGCAGGCTGCACCGTCCTAATAGGGTTCAAACTGATTTCCACCCCGAAGTACCCGATACACGACAGATTTAGTCCCACGCAGGGGATTTCCTTCCTAAGCGACGGTGCAGCCGCAGGCTGCACCGTCCTAATAGGGTTCAAACTGATTTCCACCCCGAAGCATACCCGATACACGACAGATTTAGTCCCACGCAGGATTTCCTCCTAAGCGACGGTGCAGCCGCAGGCTGCACCGTCCTAATGGGGTTCAAACTGATTTCCACCCCGAAATACCCGATGCACGACAGATTTAGCCTCCACGCAGGGGATTTCCTCCCTAAGCGACGGTGCAGCCGCAGGCTGCACCGTCCTAATAGGTTCAAACTGATTTCCACCCCGAAGTACCCGATACACGACAGATTTAGTCCCACGCGGGGATTTCCTCCCTAAGCGACGGTGCAGCCGCAGGCTGCACCGTCCTAATAGGGTTCAAACTGATTTCCACCCCGAACTACCCGATACACGACAGATTTAGCCTCTACGCGGGGATTTCCTCCTAAGCGACGGTGCAGCCGCAGGCTGCACCGTCTTAATAGGGTTCAAACTGATTTCCACCCCGAAGTACCCGATACACGACAGATTTAGTCCCACGCAGGGGATTTCTCCTAAGCGACGGTGCAGCCGCAGGCTGCACCGTCCTATAGGGTTCAAACTGATTTCCACCCCGAAGTACCCGATACACGACAGATTTAGTCCCACGCAGGGATTTCCTCCCTAAGTACCGTCCAAATAGGGTTAGAAATGATTTTTAGAGAGTTTCGACCTCGAAATTCACGGATAACAGCCGAAATCCTCAATGCTATTAAAATTTTCATTCTCATTAATGAATTGCGATCAGTTAGTCTTGAATTGAGTCAGGGGGTCGTGAATTACAATATAGGCGTAGCTGGGAGCGGTGTGTGCAAGTGCATACCACGCACCACAACGCATTATTGGACGGCTATGCTGGCAATTGGTGCTGTCCGGCATTTCTCCTCCAGTCATGGTAAACCCAGTGCAGAGTTGGTCTTGTAGGTCGCACAAACCTGAGGACAACACGGAATGGTTTCTCTTTCGCGTTTATGTGCGCAGACTTTTGTGGTGGATGGAATGTGGGTTTACGAATCGGGCGATTGCTTCAATCCAGGTGGGTCTTCATTCTGTTATCGTTTGCTTGCTAGTTAAGCTGCAGTGCAGTTTCTAAAAATTATGGGTTAAAGATGGGAACGAACGTGAAGAACTGAATTTGTTACATGACGGTAAGAACAGTCGTGGGGGTCCATACTCTTGGTTGTCCAATGTACAAAGGACTGTATCACTGCCACTGCATCACATTTTGATACATCTGTATGTGTACGTAAAAAGCACTTTATTCGATGCTTTGATGGAGTATTCGGCTGGCCTTCTTCCAACTAAGAAATGGCAATTGGTGAAAATCGCTGTTTCCAAGGAATCTCCTACCAGTTAGTGTACTTCCACTGGCATTCTCAAATCCAAATTTGTAGCTGCTGAAGAGCTCTCCGAACCGAGTGACAAGCTGGGACCGGGACCATGAGTACTAGAGTGTTGCCCGAATATTCGTTTATTCGAATAATATTCGAATAATTCGAATATTCAAAGAAGTGGATTATTCGGCTTATTCGAATAATCGAATATTCAAAGAAGTGGAATATTCGTTTATTCGATTAATCGAATATTCAAAGAAGGGAAATATTCGTTTATTCGAATAATCCAATATTCAAAGGAGTGGATTATTCGAATTATTCGTTTATTCGAATATTCAAGAAAAACTATTCGTTCCAACACTCTAGTGAGTAGTGTGTTGGAACGAATGAATTTTTTTGAATATTCGAATAAACCAATAATTCGAATAATCCACTTCTTTGAATATTCGAATTATTCGAATAAACAAAGTTTTTTCTATTGCGTGCTATCCCATCCAATCCACTCAGGCAAACTGGGGCACCGACAACAGGTTGATAAGTTGTCATTTCATAAACTGCGTCCTCTTGACAACTCAAATCGATTGCATTGTAAGCCTGAAACCTGCCCGTTGCCCAGCGACGTCCGCCTGTTTTCAGGCTGTTGACATTTGGACGTGTCGCGTTTAGCCGCCTATTCAGCGGCGGTTCACATCCGGCAAGACTTTTATCTGGTTTAGGAACTACTTTGCACCGACACGCGTCGCGGTCGGAAAACCGACACGCATCGTGGTCGGCAACCCGACACGGGTCACGGTCGGCACACCGACACGCGTCGCGGTCGGCACACCGACACGCGTCGCGATCGGCACACCGACACGCGTCGCGATCGGCACACCGACAGGTGTCGCGATCTGCACAACGACACGCGTCGCGATCGGCACACCGACACGCGTCGCGGTCGGCACACCGACACGCGTCGCGGTCGGCACACCGACCTGCGTCGCGGTCGACACACCGACACGCGGCGCGGTCGGTACACCCACGCGTCGCGGCTGGGTCGCCCAACCTCTACTGAGGCTGCCCCCGGATGGGCAGGGCTTCCAGTTGCTGGGCGGGGCCAATGTACCTCATACTTGGGTAATTGAACCGGCTGCACTCTTGTCACCTAAATTCAGAATACACTCTCGTGAACGTGGTTGAGATAACTACGGAAATGGAATGGTATGGCTCATAACACAACGCCTACGCATCTTGAAGCGTCAAAAACGACCCAAAGTGACGTTACACGACTAAGGAGTCGGTCCCGCACCTGTATCTGCCCGCCCCTGTATTACCTATTGTAACTATTGTACCACCCACAAACGTCGCCGACGGTGGAAATTGACCAGCACCCCTGTTTAGGAGGGCGCAAATACAGGGGCGGGCAGATACAGGTGCGGGGCTGCTCCTCAGTCGTGAAGCGTCACTTTGGGTCGTTTTTGACGCTTCAAAATGAGTAGGTGTTGTGTTCTGAGCCATACCATTATATTTCCGCAGTTATCTCAACCACGTTCACGAGCGTGTACTCTAAGTTTTGGCCGAGAAATAGCCGCGAAATAGACGCAAAATGCCTTTTTCCCGAGTAATGGCCGCGAAATAGCCGCCAAATATGTGGCCCGCTTCGGTCTAGTTTGGTTTAGCTTAGTTGAGTTCAGTTGAGTTATGTGCGGTTTATGCCATGGCGAACTTCCTAGTGCTGCTTAGCCGTGCCCTACTCCGGAATCTCAGCGACAATTCGAAAAAACTCAGCGACATTTCGTAGTTAGTAGTTGAGATCGACACCATGTCACTGGGAACTCGCCGTGTAATATCTCGCTTCCCGGCTCCATGAGACGTCTGGGCGACAAAAGACGGATCTGGCACGAACTTTAAACTACATCCAGCTGGTCGTTCTAGGTCGCTGGAAACCATCGAATTCCAAGTCCAGCATTATGGAAGGAGAAAACATAGACTTTTCCGTCAGAATTTAGGTGAAGTCCACCTGAAAAGTAGACAAATAGCATCACCTCGAAATAGTTAGATGAAAATACGCATGAAAATGGCTCATTCTGCCCATCATCGTGAGAAATTGCTATTTTGCTCAAGTGTTGTTATACTTATGCGTCCCTCGAAATTTAAACTTTTCTCTATTAAGAAGTTATGTTAATGGAGACAAGTTACTAAGGGTTAAAAACATATTTAGTGGAAAACGTTACTAGAATTTTCGAAAAAAAATTCCAATGGTAAATGTTTGCTTCCAGAAGAATTGATAGAATACGAAACCTATACTCGTTTCGTTCCTGCCCTTAGACGAGTATAGATAGGGAGTATATAAAAGAATGAAAAGAACTTCCCCGGAACTCCTCAGTAAGGAGGGAAGTTCTTAAGAAATAGAAAAACTAACCTGGTATATGAAGGTCCTGTCGCTATAAAAAAGTAGGAATAATAAAGAATAATATAGTAGAGAATACCATTAACAGTGAATATATTCCAATCCTGAAAGTATAATTAGCCAAAACAAAAACACGAAAGAATCACAACACGAAAACACGAGTAAAGCGAGAAGTGAGAGAGAAGAAGGGAAGTGGCGAATGGCAAAAGAATGTGAACAAGCGAAGCGAGCAGCCAAATCAGAAAATACGATTATTACGCTGCATCGAATAGAGCAGAAATCAATGAGCACGGGTCAACAAAACGTAGCAGATCGCGAAATCCCACGTGTGTATGACAAGGAGATAAAAGTAGTGATTTTCCAGTGTATATAGTAATCACCCAAAGCAACCAAGGATGCAGAATTACTAGGAAGGTCAACACAAGTGTATAGCAACAATATGTGGTAAAACTGTGTATTATATGAAATTATAAGTGAATGTGAGTAACTCATACATAAATAATTGAAGGTGCGTATGCAGGATATCTAAAATAAGAGTATATAATGAGTTCATGAACAGCTAATAATGTTATAGTAAAATTTTCTAAAATAGTTTCAATACTTCACGAAGACTATTATTATTATCCAAACCATATTTATATAATATATATCTATTTTTATTAACACATTTGAAGATACATCCACTTATAAAATCTTGAGTGTAACCATTATTTAAAAGACTACGATTTAATTGTCTCATTCTATCCAAAAAATCACTGAAGAAAGAGCATGACCGTGAAATTCGTAAAGTTTCTGTGTAAATCGTTGCTTTTTTAATGCTAATGGATATACAAGAGTCTGAGTAAGGTAACCTTTTAACTTCAAAGTTGAAATTGTCTGTCTTATTGTACATCTTAGTGTAAATATGGTTATTAAAAATTTTTATTTCTAAATCCAAGTAGTTACAATTGCTAGAATCTTTGTGAGTGGTTTCCAGACTAAGGGTGTTATCGTATACTTTCTCAAGAATATTATGTATGAGGGTATCAGTAGTATTATGAATAATTAAAATGTCATCCATATATCTGAAAGGTTTAAATCTAATGCCCTGATTAATGCTATTAACAGAATAGCTATATTCAAAGAACGACATAGTAAGATCAGCTAATAAAGGACTGAAATTTCCCCCTTGTGGTACTCCCGTAACTTGTTTGAAGATAAGATCTCCGAACCTGCAGAAGCTGTTATTTAAAAGGTAGTCAACATAAAATAAGAGATCTTGTAATTTATAATATCTTGTATAATTATTAGAGCACATATCCGTATAGTACAATTTGTTGAATCCGTTATATGCAATGTATTGCTTATTGGCATTTTTGAAACAGAGATTAAGTAGTCCCGTGATATTTTTTATGATTACGCTATGGGTTAGGTTCGTAAACATGTTAGTAAAGTCTGCAGAGAACAACTTTAGGTGATGTCCATCTATATCTCCTAAAATATTACTTATGTTTATGTCATCGATTGCCCAGTAGCCAATGAAATCTTTGTTACGAGCCTTGATGGAAGAGGCTCGTTACAAAGATTCTATAACTAAGGGTGAAATGGGCATTTCTAGCGTTTTGAAAAAATCCTACGACTCCTATCCAAATCTTTATATTTATGAGGTACTGAAGAATTGTGAGATATTACGAGTCATAACGCTAAGATGTTTGAAATGTGAAATCAGGGCAAAATGGAGTGCGATCTTGTCGAACATTCAAACTATTCGTGCCTAATATTCGAATTAACAGAATATTTCACTTCTTTGAATTTTCGAATAAACGAATATTCCACTTCTTTGAATTTTCGAATAAACGAATATTCCACTTCTTTGAATCTTCGATTATTCGAATAAACGAATATTCGGGCAACACTCTTCTAGTGAGTACCTCTACAAAATTTAAAACGCATCTCATTTTCATGCTCAGCGCCTCAAATAACCCCTTTGGATAAAGTTTAAAGAAAAACAAGTGTTTAACTACCAGCGCCCCATTTTCGGGGCGTCAGAGTTCGAAGAATTTTTTGTCCAAGTTTGGCTCAGGGGCAGGGTAAGGCATGCTCTGGATACCGGCCCTTCGGAGGTGCGGCCCCCTTCATGTTGGAAATATTTGCGCCCCCCCCCCCCAACTCAAAAGGGCAGCGAGTGTACCATGCAATGAGAGTAAATTGTACTGGATTTCAATTTTGTGCAAAAAAGAGGATAATTATGGGGAAACTTCCACGAAATGGGGTCCCTTTAACGATACCTTTCTGAAATAATGCGCGTTTTTCACCTTGGGATTAACCAAGTCAAAGCTGCGTTTTTTCGAAACTTTGACGCCCTGGCAGACACACTCATCGTCCTTGGTTCGGCCGCGAAAGGTCCGCGATTGAAGCTAGGCTCAGTATAGGCCACTTTAAAACGGAAGCCACCCGTGTGGAGACTTTCACCGCCGGGCGGCGCCTCGGTTACCTGGCGTTTTTTTCGATCCCTCGTAACCGACGTCCCGTTCTCGGCTTTAATGGGACCAATCGACCTGGGACTCGGGCAGTAACTTTTTTTGTGATCCTTACAAATAAGCACTGCAGCAGCCCAAGCCGGAAAACTCGCCTAGTCACCTTTTTCAGAAGCACCAAGTCAAAACTGCGTTTTTTCGCAACTTTGACGATCCGGCAGACACACTCATCGTCCTTGGTTCGGCCGCAAAAGGTCCGCGATTGAAGCTAGGCTACGTATAGGCCACTTTAAAACCGAAGCCACCCGACTGGATGCATTTGATGATCCAAGAAATTCAATCAATCAGTGAAGTTAGTGGCTGGTAGTTATCAATAACACGTTTCGACTCGTAAACTCTGATCTTGTCATTTGAAAGGGTCAACGTTCACTATACGAAACGTGTCATTCGCTGGCAATCGCTCCATTGCTGCCATAATGGCAGCGATGGAGCGATGATGAGCAGCCATCAACAATCGCTCCTCCAGCAGCGAAGCAGTAAAACGTAGGATTTCGTCGCCGCGACCCAGCGATGTAGGACGTTTGCCACGAATCGATCACAGTTGGAGCGCTTTTCCATTACGCGCGATGAAAAGGGAACAGTTGTCCCTCGCATGGCCGCAGCGACCACGTGCAGTCAAAACATGGCTTTAAAGGCGTCAAGGTTGCACTCGTTTGCCGTCGACTGTATTTCGGCATATAAATCGTGGAGAGCTCGGGCTGGCTGCTCAGTTCTAGACATGAGCCCTAATCGTTCTGTGAATACCCAGCTTCTTTGGCTGAAAATGTCTCTCCATCGCAGTCCGGAGCTTACCATCGCTGGCTCTCGGTCCTACAAGAAGAGCTTCAAAGGCAGCATACACGCACACAAACATGATCGAGGTAACAGCATAAATCGGCCGGCATGGCCCCTACCATGTCGTCAGCACAGTTTGAAGCACTGAAAACTACAAAGGAGGTCAGTATTTGAGCATACCTGTCTCGCAAGCCTGCATTTTACCACTCCTTCGTATAATAGAATGAGAAGTGGAGCTCGAGAAAACGAGTGATAATCAAGAGTTATAGCACTGTCAAATGGGAGTCTACGACAGAAACAGCTTGATTGACTGGAATATAACATTTCTTCTTACCGATGAAATCCTCCATACTAAAAGCCATTTCAAGTGGAGCGGCATTCTTGAAAGTGTATGGAAAATAATCGGAATGTGGTCATACATTTTATATTCAGGCAAATAAAGCTATATCTCTCGTAGAGTTCCATTCGATAGTGCTATCACCCTACATCATTTCTTCTTCTGCAGCCTCAAAGTGGTTATTGTCATAGGTTGAGGAACTAGGCGGCCTTCACAGGATTCGTCCAAAGGTTCATTGTTGTTAAGGAGGTAGGTCTCTTCGGGCACATGACCAAGTGCGCCGTGTCGTGTCTGGGAGCACCACAGTCCGGGCATGCGTCTGGTCGGCTGCTGTCGATCTTGTTGACGTAAGACATGAGCAGAATAGAGTGACCACAGCACAGCGAGGCAAGAGCACATCTGGCTCGCCTGCCGAGTTGAGACTCGGACTCGCAAACCCGAGGCGGCCTTTTGTCTAAGATAGGGTTCACAGCCGCCTCCAGATATCCTCGAACAAACTGGGTGTGCTCCTCACGCAGAAGACGGAGCCTTTCCATGTTGGAGTCGGCCCATCTCTGTACATCAGCTTTACGAGGAGCGTCTGCGAACGGCGTCCTAATCGACCTCTCTCTAATGGACTTCATAATTCTCTGCCGGATGATTCGGCTGTCTCAGAACCTTAATATACATCTGCTGTGCCTGGAGTTCACAATGCTCCTTGACTGGAAATATGCAGGCCTCCGCGTGAAGATGTTCTATTGGGGAGCTCCTTGCACAACCGGTAGCAATTCTAAGCGCAGCATTCTGTACACGCTGCAGCTTATTCTAGGAGTTGTATGACACCAGGTGCTGCCACACTGGTGCCGCATATTCCAGAGCCGGCTGAAGTATTGCTCTGTAGGTTCTCAGTATAGTCTCTCGGCTGCTTCCCCATGATGTTCCTCCGAGAGCTCTCAGAATATTAAGCTTTGCCTTGACGACTGCCTGTTTCTGTACCGCGTTTTTGTGGAACTTCAGTGACGGATCAAGAATAAGGCCAAGCAGCTTGGGGAATTTTGCTGCTGGCAACAGGTCACCATCCCATTTGACATCTTGATGGGCACTGTGTTCCTTAGTGTTTGTTGTGAACACTGAAACAGAAGATTTTGCAGCAGAAACTGTGAGCATCATATTATCGAGGAAAAGCTTCAACTGGACGAGATAGGCGCTGATCTTGTTAGCGGCTACTTGCATATCACGGTCCTCTCACATGATGGTGATTTCGTCGGCGTACAAAACAATCTTTATATCCTGTGGTGGCTCGGGTAGATCCTCAAGATACAGACTGAATAGGGCAGGAGACAACACTCCGCCCTGCGGAACACCGGCTGCTATTGGAATGCTATCGGATACGTGGTTCTGGAACTGAACCTTAGACCGGCGGCCTTTAGTAAACGCTGCAATCCATCGCTTCTGCCAGGATGGCAGCGCGGACTTCAACATTTTGTCGGATAGCAGTCCCAAGTTGAAAGAGTCAAACGCTTCGGTCAGGTCGAGGGCGACGGCCACCGTTCTTAGGGGCTTTCTTATGTTAAATTCGTCGACCGCAAAGCTAACGATCTCCAATAGAGCAGTAGTAGTAGAGTGAAGTTTCCTGAACCCATGCTGATGCTGCTGTCGCTCATTTTGATCAGCCGTCTCCCTCACGATCAACTTTTCAGCTAATTTGGCGACGGGAGATACTAATAGGTCGAAAGTCTTTTGCGGTACTTTGGGACTTGCCTGGCTTCGGGAACGGTATCACATTAGCTGTCTTCCAAGTTTGGGGTAGAATGCAGGTCCGGAAAGAAGTGTTAATGATATCTGCAAGCATCGGTAGAAGTTCCATGGGGAGCTTCTCCAGGATGGCTGGGGAGATACCGTCAGGTCCGATAGCCTTCGAATTCTGCATTTCTTCGGTAGCCTTCTCTACTTGGGTGAGAGTAAAGGCCTCAGAAACGTTCATGAGCGGCAACCTGCTCAGCTCTCTAACCATGACTCTGTTTTGCGCGCCTCGTTTGGCACGTGTGATGAAGAAATTCTTGCCGAGCGCATAAGCAGCCGCTTTCCCTGATTTGAAGACGTTCTCCTCGAACTCAATAGCGGAGCTCATCGAGGGAGCGGACTTGCCGGAAATTTCCCTCAACACTTTCCACGTAGTAGTTCCGTCAGCTTTGAAATTCAGTTTTTCAGTGAACTTCTCCCAGCGCTCCTTCTTTTTCTTATCCAGGTCCCCCTTGATCTCATTATGCAGCACAACTATATCCGGGTCTAGATGACCAGCGGCTCTCTTCTCATCTCTGGTCCTTATCTTCTGCAGTATCTCCCTGCTGACATTGGGATAAAAGTTCTTCACTCGACCCACAGGAATTGCTGTATTCATCTCCTTGCGGATCGCACTTGTTAAATGACGTTCTTTTTGATGGACATCACCATTCCATGGGTAGTCGACCGCATGGCGGAGTGCAACATCTCTGAACAGAGTCCAGTCTGCTAGGCCTAAATGAAGATAAGTACGATGACGGAAACCAGAGTAAGGGGCAAGAGAGTCAGGGAGATCAATATAGACAAAGACGGGAATGTGATCACTGGAGAGAGTTGTGGATGTGGACCACGTGCAAGCATTAGAAAGATTGGAAGACACAACAGAGATATCTGGGCTAGAAGGTCGGCCGTTGGCAGGGAGACGAGTGGGCTGGTCATCATTGAGGATAACCAGATCGCATTCCTCAGCCCGTTCCTCGACGTCATCCCCTCTGGCGTCAGTGTCAAGAGCAGAACAGAACGTGTGAGCATTGAAGTCACCCGCAAAGACACCTGAGGGAGAGAGTGAGCAGTCATGCAACTGCTTAAAGGCATCGTACGCGCTGAAAACCACTCATAGTTTTTTGAGTTTGAATCATTGGCTGGGCCCGCCTGAGAACGTGGGTAGAAATTGTCGGGTCACCGACGCATCATTGGGAAGAAATGGGAGATCGAATGCCTCGAATTCCACCAAAGGGGGCCGGCCTTCCGACAGCCATGTGGCCTCAAATGAAAAAAGAAAGTAGCTTATCAAGAAATGATGCAGCAACTTCCGCTCATTTACGCGATATAGCTTGTTGAGAAGCTTCTTTCTTTTTCATTTTATGAACATGGCTGTCAAAAGGCCGGCCTCTTTTGGTGGATTTCGAGGCATTCGATCACCCATATCTTCCCAATGATGCGTAGGTAACCCGAAAAACTCTACCCACGTTCTCAGGCGGGCCCAACCAATGATTCAATTCAAAAAACGGTGAGTGGTTTTCAGCGCGTACGATGCCTTTAAGGAGGGGTATAGGATTGTAAGACGGCGGGCAAGATGATACAGAGGGAATATAGATGTTAAATATAGATAAAGGGGTTTTGAGGGGGAGGTGGACAGGAACGTGCTCAAGAGTACCGTCCTTAGGAGTAATAGGAATAATATGAGAAGGTGAGGCAGATTGCACGAAAGTAGACACTCCGCCCCCAAGAGCTGACCCTGGCATGTGATAGGCGGTGTAGCCCGGAATGTTAGGTTGGGGGTAAGTGGTAGATGGAGAGAGCTTGGTTTCTTGAACCATGATAACATCCGGGTGATGAGAACGTGCGAATAGAGAGAGTTCAGATAATTTGGTGCGAAGGCCGTTGAGATTAATGTGAACAATGGAGAGGGGGCGGTTGGTAATTGAGGAATCAGAGTTCCTGGGGGCAGAGCATAGAACACAACGAAAGGATGAGTCATGATGCCTCACAGAACTGAGGCCCGAACAGGAGAAGTGCACCCACCTTTGGCATCCGAAGCACTGGACACTTGTTTTATGCCAGGTAACATCCTTGCTGCAGGTGGCACATGGATACTTTTGCGCTGGACCTGAATTCCTCTCGGCGCCGGCCCTCTGTAGCAAAATCCTCAGGAGAGCTGCGGCTGATCAGCACCTCTCCCATGACGAAAACCCTCTTCTCGGAGGGGTTGACGTTGGTTTGCACGGAGGCGATCTTCTTTCCTCCACACTGCCACGGCACGAACGTACGACATCTCGGCAGGACCCTACATCATCACATCTTTTTTGGAGTTGCATTTCTCATTCTTTTACGTAGGCGTGGGGAAATACAGGCTTACGAGACAGAAACGTTCAAATACTGTTATTCTGTATCTTTCAGGGCTTCAGACGAGAACTTTCTCAGTTCCGTAAACTTGAGGCGAGGTTCCCCCAAAACCACTACGACGTGCCAGGTATATACGGACCGGACGTTCGTCCTCTATGGATTTTGGCCCCCCGAGATCCGCCTTCGTGCGCAACGTAGATCTTCTCCATCGTACCGCTGTGAACCAGATCGCTGTGTATGGCCTTAGTTGTCCACCATCCTTGTCGTCTTTCCCCTTTCTTCTGGCTCTCAGTGTTTGCTGGTGCTAGCGGTGCTGCTTGCTCCTTTAGTCCTTGCGTGGTTGACCACGTTCTGAAACGCAAGACCGACGTAGCAGGCAGCCGTGATTCTCTCCGTCGACCCGCCAGGTGGCTAGAAACCCTCATGTCTACCCGCCAGGTAGCCGAAAGCCTTCCTGTCTACCTGCCGGGCACCCAGGAAGGTGCTACATCGGAAACTCGTCCAACAGCGGGCGGACTTTGGACCTTCTCGGGAGGCTCTTAGTGTTTCATGAATACGGCCCCAGACCAATCGCAAGTTGACTATTGCCCGTCACAAACAGTTGAACACGTCTATCTTATAGCGAGGCGCATATAGCGTCTTTCATTGCTTATCGTTCTTCAGCTTTCCCACGCATCACACTCTACCCCGCTCAATTTTATTGTCATTACTGTAGAGTAGTTGGAAAAGCTTTTGTGTTTTTTGTATTGAGTTGTTTCTCGATCTTTGGTTTTCTGTTTGGCAAAGCGCAATATAATATAGCATTCGTGAGCATATTCTTTTCTCTATCTTTCTGTAGTTTCCATGGAACCCGATATCTGTCGAGTTTCACATTTAAATTTAGTGTCGTCCGGTTAGTGAATATTCAAAACATTTCATTTTCGTCTCCTCTCAGAGCACCAAATCAGTTCATTGCTGTTGAAGATGTGGACCATTATGAGGGCTAGATGAGAGCACCAAAGCTTTTGCATTTTTGTGAAATTTGCAACTTCAACAATTCCTTCCATATGCTAAGACTTTGAGGTTTTGAAACTCCGTGGTTGTGTACTCTGAAGAGTTCCCTGTTCTATGATGATTGAATCGCTGATTTATCGACTTTTTTTTCAAAAATTGAATAAAAATTAAAAATCGATAGTTCATTGCTGTTGAAGATGTGGACCATTATGAGGGCTAGATGAGAGCACCAAAACTTTTGCATTTTTGTGAAAATTGCAACTTCAACGATTCCTTCCATATGTTAAGACTTTGAGGTTTTGAAACTCCGTGGTTGTGTACTCTGAAGAGTTCCCTGTTCTATGATGATTGATTCGCTGATTTATCGACTTTTTTTAAAAAATTGAATAAAAATTAAAAGTCGATAGTTGAAGAAAGTCCAAGACTTTAAGGCTCAGACGAAGGAGATCTCGCCGAAACGCCCTAGCCAAATAAAGGTCAGGAACAATCTCGAGCAGGCTTCAAATAATACATACAAATTGTTGAAATTGTTGAAAAAAGTGGTCGATTAATTAATATCTCTGAATATGGAGCTCTTTGTAGCATTTAACCACAACGCTTGATGCGCTAAAGTCTTTGAAACAGAATAAATTGCAGAAAAGCAAATTTTACAAAGATGCGGGTTTTACCTCTGAAGAATTTTCGCGAACCTGCTTGGTGCTGCCATCTAGCCTTCAAAGGATCCAGATGCTTCAAGAACATTGAGTGGTTTGATGCTTCGATAGTAGGTAAAATAAGCACTGAAATATTCACTTTTTAAACCGCCCCCTAAGTTTGAATGCACAATTTGAAACGATAGAGTTTACGGGAAACAACAAAGAGCATTAAATAGAAGAAGAAATTCCCTTCATAAATCTATATTACACTCCAATGCACAAAACACAAATATCGGGAAAAATCAAATCTTTGAAAAAACGCTGTAAATTTTCCGAGCATTTTGATATTATTAATATGATAAAAATGATAAAAATAACTTTTATTGATCCGGCCTATTTATTTATATAATATTTCATAAAATCAGATTTTTTTGTACGGCAGTTTTGCATGATGACCAGTGAAGTCCCTGCGCCCCCTCCCCCCTACCTCAGGCCCCAGAGCTGCCCCCCTCCCCTTGGTTATGGTAACCGAGGGTGCTTCACCCTGCTCAGGGGTTCTATTTGGGGCGCTGAACACGAATATGAGGTCCACTTCCAGTTTATCGGACGATTACATTAGTTCACGGTGGTTCTTATGCCATTTTGGGCGCCCCTGAATTTTGTGTGCGATGGAATACCGACCAACCCATCAATATCCGAAGCCGACGTGACGTCGTTCTATTGAAGCCTCATAAATATTCTTCCCAGTATTCTTGCTGTTCTATACAAAAAGCTTCTCGAGTTTTCAAAGTGATTCACGCTCAAGTAGAAATGTTTTTAAATTTAAGAGCAGTAATTCTGAGGAAAAGCAAAAAAAGTGTATCGGTGGGGATCGAACCCCTCGTCCACTGGGTCGGAAGGGAGACGCTCGCATCTAGGCCACGGCGGCTTCCGCTGAGTAGTGACTGGAATCTGTGATGAAGAGGCCGTGCTGACTAACTTCTTACCTGGAGGTCTGCATGTATGGGGCTGTCCACGTAAGAATCGAGATAGATCGGAACACAATTTTTTTTGCCGTTTTTCAAAGTTATATCGCTAGAGCACTCCCCTCTCAAAAAAAAACTCAGGTGCTCGCTTCTAGAAATTACAGAAAACTTTTTTTATCTGATAAAATTTCAAAATTGGGCATTTTTCGAAAATTCTTCCGCCTAGATCCTCAATGCAAGGGAATTCCTCTGGTAAAACAAATTTCATTATAGGAGTCACGAGGAATATGAGGAATCGTTGCCAGATATTTAAAAATCGCATTCAGTAATGAAATTCAATTTTTCTCTGCTCAGTTCCGGCAGATGGAGACTTCTCGAAAGATGCGCCGTAGTCGTTTTGGTGTATAAAAATTATAAAATCAGAGATCGAAAGGCGCAAACAGTACTATTTTTTTGATCGAATGACGCTCACAGACGAAAACCCTCGAACAAGAGGCGGCTCATGCATTCCATCGCGCGCAAAATGGCTGTAGTAGTAACTGACTACGGGGAATCGATTGAAATAGAATTCGAAAAAAGACTTTAATCATTTTCACATCACAAAATTGTGTTTTTGGTGCACAAAAACATTTTTTTTACGACGCGTACTAAGAACAAGGTGAGGGAGTTTATTGCACACTGAGGTGGCCTAAGATGGTGTTTGGTAACTTGTGGGATGAACAAGGTATACAGTTCGTGAGAACCGGAATAGAAGCGCTCTATCGCAGACATTCGACACACAAGTTTATAGTGAAGCTATCAGTGAAGTAAATATTGTACCAGAATTTCCGCTCATATCACTCTTTCTATCAAAAGAAACAACTGCCTGAAGTCACGGCAGAGTGAAGCGGGAACATTATTTTGACACCACTGCTCCAGTGATTCTCAAACTAGTTTCCTTGAATGCGATTCAGAAACCTGCTGCTGTTTACAAATTTGTGTAGTTTAGGTCTGGTCATGGTGGGTAAAAAAGTTTAAATTGAAGTCATGGTATTGTCACGTTCTCTGTTAAACAGAAGACCGTCATTCCAACTAAGTTTTCCTGTTGATAATGCTAAGAAATGGCAGTAAAAGAAAAAAAAAAGAACTCATAATACACTCGAAAAATGTTTTTGAACAATTTTTTCTTATTGAGCCCCAGCCAGCTACTTTCACGAAGGTTTGAATATTGTGCTATAGGGGAGCTGCCAACGGACCACGACTTCCGTAGTCGGGTCTAAGATTAGTAAATACATTGAACATAAGAAAGTTTGGAAATTCTTCCTTTTGGTGGAGAAATCGATTTTGAAACGCTTGTCCCACCGGTGGAACACGCGGTCCGAAGTGGTAGTCAACGCGTGTCCCACCGGTGTGACACGTGGTCGTGAATGGGTTGAAGGCAGTGTTCACCATAATCTTCAATTTTGAGATTATTCACTGTATTGATTTGGCCCCCGGGTAGAACCAAAATAAGAAATTGGGAAAAAACGCACCAGAACTCAGAACTTTCCAACCTAGCTATTTCCGCCTTATAAGTATATAGTCTGATAGCATCATGCTACGTACCATAAAGACGCGAATACCTAGAACTAAAGACGCAGGTATCATTCCTCAAAGACGCATGTAACAAACGCTGAACACGCAGACGCCTTACATTAAATGCGCGTGTATCAATCCTCAAAGACGCACGTAACAAACGCTGAACACGCAGGCGCCTTACATCAAAGGCGCATGTATCATTCCTCAAAGACGCATGTAACAAACGCTGAACACGCAGACGCCTTACTTCATGTTTGAGTGCCCAATACACTTAAGATATCAGAGCCCTCGTCAGGGCGGTGGTTGTGGACACGAGAGAAACCACTGAACTATTTATACCAAATAGCAACAACTTGCCCTTATGAGCAGCGCCGTACATCGCGTGAGTTTGCAATCGATGTTCAACATGTGCATGATGATAACTACGGCAACGGCCCAATCTTCGTGGGCAAAAACACTAATTATCTTCGTATTTGACTACGACAAGTGCATTAATGGATAGCTTAAGGTTCCTACGTTCTTGTAGTCAACAAATAAATTAACAAAACAATATGACATTAAGATTATTACTGATTATTATTAAATAACTATGAGATTTAACCTTCTCAGGAAGATTGTTTCATACCTCGAGCTCGCAGATACCTCACTGCAGAGAAACGTTGTTACTGCAATACAGACCATAATTTTGGCGTTTTTGACCCAAAAAAAAAACTCTTAAAAGCATTTTTCGCTCTTTTTTTATACTCTGTTCAAAAGGGTTCATTTGGGAATCTAAAAAGATATTGGGAATCAGCATCGTGTGCTCTTTTTTTCTGAAATAACACATGGCTCCCTCTTCAACAAGATATGTATCCAAAATTAGACAAGAAGCAATCAACCCGAATCGCGATTTGGCAATTAAGGCATTTATGAGCGAAAGTGTCCATGCTGTTACGCCTAAATGCTTTGTACAAAGTATGCCAAATAGGGCAAATACTAAAAGAGAGTACTCTCGATCCTGATACCAAATATTTTTTCGGATTCTCAAATTGACCATCATGAACAGAGTTAAGACAAAAGGGCGTCAAAAACGCTTTTTTGCGATTTTTCGAGGAAAACGCAAAAATTATGGCCTGTACTGTACTGTCGTCCTCGAAGCCAAATTCCGGTCCGCAACTGCGGGCAACGGCGGCTGCACTACGCAACACGATGATAATCGTGCTTGGAGAAAAATGAACCGTGCCAGAACCAACTGGTCTCAGCACGATTATCATCCTGTTCCGTAATGAGACAGCCGTTGTCCGCGAATGCGGACCGAAATTAGGCTTCGAGAACGACAGTATACGTTCCATCCGATGACTAAAATAGCCGGATCGAATTCTCGGATAGAGCCGAATTCGCAAAACCGACTCGTCGAATAAAAAAGATTCAGGCTAAGAAGAAAATTCCGGCTAAGGGACTCTATGCTTAACCAGACTTCTCCAACGGATAGTATTTTGTGCATCCGATCGGATAATTGGACTTAAAAACGGATGAAATTTTTCGCAATCGTAGCGAGGTTATTATTCCGAGCTTTGTATCGAATTTCACTCCACCACTACGTTTACTCTCCATCTATCATTTGGTATGAATGAAAATCAAATCAACGGGCACAACAAATGCGGTGGTTGCGTCGGAATTCGTCCGCGCTGTGATTTTCACACACGGCGAACCTTGCACCAACAGGAGGTCTCCTTACCCTTTCAAAATCAGCAGAGTTAAAGGCAGTGTCCACAATAAAATTCGTCTTTTTTCCGGCGCAAATCGAAAATCCGGTGGTTCATTGCAACAATAGCGCCGAAAAATCAAACAGAAACAGGCCCAGAAGAGCTCTTATAAGGCCATAATTCCGGTCGCGCAAGGCCTTCCGTGAGCGAAGAAGTCTGCGCGAGCGAAATTATGGCCTCATAGTGCTCTTCTAGACCCGTTTCTGTACGTTTTTAACGCTAATGCTGCAGTGAGCTACCGATTGTTTTAATTTTCGACGAAATTAGGGAGACGATATTCACCGTGGACACGTAACTGTATTTTCGTGAAGCGCGAATCGTAATTTATAGTGGACCTATACTTTTGCACTGCGCTGTATACCAGAAAGAATCAGGTTTCTTATGTAAGTTCAAACCGAATTTCAGGGCGTAAAATTGCGGATCGCACGAATTTCTATGTAATATGTGGATTTTGAGTTTTAGATTTGACGCCGACAAAGCGTTAATGTACACGCGGACGAGTATACTCGTCGTCTACACCTCCGCGGTTTCCTTATTTTTCACGAACACCGCGAATACTTGAGAAGCCCAGGATGTGTGAAAGTCATGTCTAGGATCAATGTCCCGACTTCAGTAAGCACAAGACAGCAGTCGTACGCTACCGCCTTGTTTTGACGCTGCCCGCTTACAAAGCGGAGCGGCGTGGATGCTTGAGAGGCGCGCCACACTGCTTCACTTGTCGCCAAGCCGCTCGCCGGTGGAAGTGCACACCACGCCCAAGGCCCCTGTCATACTTGTTCGATCGACTGTAGCCAGCCAGAAAACAGACCGATCGACATACACACATACTCACATCTACACACATACATATAGCCTAGCTCGCTCGGATGAGTCCGAGCGGAGTAAGCAGCGGAGCGGTCGGTCATGGCAGAATATATTAGTGATAAGGGGATTTTGACATGAGAAGCCCTATATATAAGACTTATCTCGACCGCCTCAAAATGAGGGATCTAGGCTATATACATACGTGCACAAACATACACACATGCTCATACATAAATACACATATAAACATTTCTACACCCATGTATACTATCGCATACGCACATATATACACACGTACACTCATACACGAGAGAGAGAGAGAGAGAGAGTAAAGCAAATATAGTTAGCAGAATCACGAACAAAATGAAAAGCTGAGAAAGTTTTCTTGTCAGCGAAACACATGAACTTATCGGGGAAATGTGAAATGTAGTGGTTATCGACGAGAAATCGATCAGTTGTGAAAGACGCACTCGTCATAAACAATTTGAGTAGCTTTCTTGCCTCTAAACGGTTCGTTACTTGCGTCTTTGTGGTCTCTTCCGAAAGACGCACTTACCATACGCGCCCCCTCGTATGTTACTTGCGTCTTTCGAACGTGCTAGTGACAAGAAATGACGTTTTCGACCCTGTAAAGACGCATGTAACAAGGAATCGGGCTGATTAGACGCAACAAGCTAGGCTGGAAAGTTCTGAGAAGTACATGAAATCCTTTAATCTCCCCTTCCCCGTAAAGGCAGTGGTCGCGCTGATCGTCTTCTTTTCCACTCTTAACCCTTTTCTGGGTATAGAGTAGTAGAGCCTATAAGAAAAAATCGCGAAAAAACGCTGTTCTGGGCCAAATTTGAAGCCTGAACTTTCTTGCCTTTTGATGGTGGACGAGCTTACCCCACATCATCGGCATCGATGATCTCTAATATCAAGAACATCAGCTGGCTTGAAATTGAATTTCAATCAATGAACCTCCGGATTTATGCACACATCTAGTCAAAAACATTGACTGAAGTTCTTGCTTTCATTGTTCAACTGTTTTATTAGGTAAATTTGCCTTTATTCCTTCCTCTGAGTGTCGATGATTTTCAACTGCTTGGCATGAGACTGTGATCTTTCTGTGCACGTGTGCACGAACTGGAAATGTGGAGTCCTAATAACTCTAATTCTAGCCCGTTTTTCACCGCGCTACCTTCATAGTTTTTGAGCTGTTTTTGATCTAAGCTGATTTTTGTAGTTTTTTCGATAACGTTTTTCATCGCGATCACTGCCTTTGGGGCTGTGTGGGAATCTTTTTTAAAGAATTTTGGAAACGGAAGGAAAGTGGCCAAAAAACACCGGAAGCGGAAATGCGGAAACGGAAGAGACCGAAAATGCTGATATTTGCTGTCTCATTCTCACGCTTCGTCGCTGCTCATTGCTTGCAGCTTTCATTCAATAATCAATGAATCCTCTATCCTCTATGAATAAGGCAATTCAAAAGAGGCAATTCAAAAAAGTGCGGTTTCAGCACAAGACGCGAGAATTTTGCTGGCATCCATTCCGAGATGCGCAGGTTTCGGGGGTAGTGTAGCTAAGCGCAGGCGGCGCGGCGCATGTTATGGAAAGCGCCGTTGCGCTTGTTTTCTTTTTTTCATTTTCAGTGGGGCTTCCGAAGACGTGATCGGGGTGACGTGGGAGTCCTGTAGGGCTTCAAAATACGTGATCAAGGTGACGTGGGAATTTAGTAGGTCTTCAGAAGACGTGATCGGGGTGACGTGGGAATTTAGTAGGGGTTCAGAAGACGTGATCGGGGTGACGTGGGAATTCAGTAGGGCTCCAGAAGACGTGATCAAGGTGACGTGGGAATTTAGTAGGTCTTCAGAAGACGTGAGCGGGGTGATGTGGGAATTCAGTAGGGCTTCAGAAGACGTGATCGGGATGTCGTGGAACTTCAGTGGGGCTTCCGAAGATGTGATCGGGGTGACGTGGGAATTCAGTAGGGCTTCAGAAGAAGTGATCGGGGTGACGTGGGAATTCGGTAGGGCTTCAGAAGACGTGAGCGGGGTGTCGTGGGAATTCAGTAGGGCTTTAGAAGACGTGATAAATGTGACGTGGGAACTTAGTAGGGCTTCGGAAGACGTGAGTGGGGTGACGTGGGAATTCAGTAGGGCTTCAGAAGACGTGATCGGGGTGACATGGGAATTTAGTAGGGCTTCAGAAGACGTGAGCGGGGTGACGTGGGATTCAGTAGGGCTTCAGAAGACGTGATCAAGGTGACGTGGGAATTTAGTAGGTCTTCGGAAGACGTGAGCGGGATGACGTGGGAATTCAGTAGGGCTTCAGAAGACGTGATCGGGGTGTTGTGGAACTTCAGTTGGGCTTTAGAAGACGTGATCGGGGTGTCGTGGGAATTTAGTAGGGCTTCGGAAGACGTGAGCGGGGTGACGTGGGAATTCAGTGGGGCTTCAGAAGACGTGATAAATGTGACGTGGGAATTCAGTAGGGCTTCAGAGGACGTGATCAAGGTGACGTGGGAATTTAGTAAGGCTTAAGAAGATGTGAGCGGGGTGACGTGGGAATTCAGTAGGGCTTCAGAAGACGTGATCGGGGTGACATGGGAATTTAGTAGGGCTTCAGAAGACGTGATCGGGGTGACGTGGGAATTCAGTAGGGCTTCAGAAGACGTGATCAAGGTGACGTGGGAATTGAATAGGTCTTCAGAAGATAAGAGCGGGGTGACGTGGGAATTCAGTAGGGCTTCAGAAGACGTGAGCGGGGTGACATGGGAATTTAGTAGGGCTTCAGAAGACGTGATCGGGGTGACGTGGGAATTCAGTAGGGCTTCAGAAGACGTGATCAAGGTGACGTGGGAATTTAGTAGGGCTTCAGAAGACGTGAGCGGGGTGATGTGGGAATTCAGTAGGGCTCCAGAAGACGTGATCGGGATGTCGTGGAACTTCAGTGGGACTTCCGAAGATGTGATCGGGGTGACGTGGGAATTCAGTAGGGCTTCAGAAGAAGTGATCGGGGTGACGTGGGAATTTAGTAGGGCTTCAGAAGACGTGAGCGGGGTGACGTGGGAATTCAGTAGGGCTTTAGAAGACGTGATGAATGTGACGTGGGAACTTAGTAGGGCTTCGGAAGACGTGAGTGGGGTGACGTGGGAATTCAATAGGGCTTCAGAAGACGTCATCGGGGTGACATGGGAATTTAGTAGGGCTTCAGAAGACGTGAGCGGGGTGACGTGGGATTCAGTAGGGCTTCAGAAGACGTGATCAAGGTGACGTGGGAATTTAGTAGGTCTTCGGAAGACGTGAGCGGGGTGACGTGGGAATTCAGTAGGGCTTCAGAAGACGTGATCGGGGTGTCGTGGAATTTCAGTGGGGCTTTCGAAGACGTGATCGGGGTGTCGTGGGAATTTAGTAGGGCTTCGGAAGACGTGAGCGGGGTGACGTGGGAATTCAGTGGGGCTTCAGAAGACGTGCTAAATGTGACGTGGGAATTCAGTAGGGCTTCAGAGGACGTGATCAAGGTGACGTGGGAATTTAGTAAGGCTTCAGAAGACGTGAGCGGGGTGACGTGGGAATTCAGTAGGGCTTCAGAAGACGTGATCAAGGTGACGTGGGAATTTAGTAGGTCTTCGGAAGACGTGAGCGGGGTGACTTGGGAATTCATTAGGGCTTCAGAAGACGTGATCGGGGTGTCGTGGAACTTCAGTGGGGCTTCAGAAGACGTGATCGGGGTGACGTGGGAATTCAGTAGGGCTTCGGAAGACGTGAGCGGGGTGACGTGGGAATTCAGTGGGGCTTCAGAAGACGTGATAAATGTGACGTGGGAATTCAGTAGGGCTTCAGAGGACGTGATCAAGGTGACGTGGGAATTTAGTGGGGCTTCAGAAGACGTGATCAAGGTGACGTGGGAATTTAGTAGGGCTTCAGAAGACGTGAGCGGGGTGACGTGGGAATTCAGTAGGGCTTCAGAAGACGTGAGCGAGGTGACGTGGGAATTCAGTAGGGTTTCAGAAGACGTGATCAAGGTGACGTGGGAATTTTGTAGGTCTTCGGAAGACGTGAGCGGGGTGACGTGGGAATTCAGTAGGGCTTCAGAAGACGTGATCGGGGTGTCGTGGAACTTCAGTGGGGCTTCAGAAGACGTGATCGGGGTGACGTGGGAATTCAGTAGGGCTTCGGAAGACGTGAGCGGAGTGACGTGGGAATTCAGTGGGGCTTCAGAAGACGTGATAAATGTGACGTGGGAATTCAGTAGGGCTTCAGAGGACGTGATCTAGGTGACGTGGGAATTCGGTAGGGCTTTAGAAGACGTGATCGGGGTGTCGTGGAACTTCAGAAGGGCTTCAGAAGACGTGATCGGGGTGACGTGGGAATTCAGTAGGGCTTCAGAAGACGTGATCGGGATGACGTTGGAATTCATTAGGGCTTCAGAAGAGGTGATCGGTTACCTTTAACCTTTTTCCTCGTGTTACAATAAGTATGCTTTCATTTTCAAGCAGACTTTTCGTTACTTACCATTGCCTGAAGCTTTTTCTTCATTGGAAGCTAGCCCTAACTATATTACTACCAGGGGGCACGCGCCTCCATGTCAACTGGCTGCCACGGGCTAGGGACCCGAAGGGTCACTAGGTCAATAAATAAATTCACAATTATTCGAAATAAAATCGTGGTGAGGCGAAATACGGAATCGGAAATGCAACAGTTCCGTACAGCCCTGCTATTAAGACCCACAGGAACTGTTTGTTGTGACAACGAAATCTTTTTTGGACCCGTCATTTGCAATTCTCTACTCACTATTGCTCCGTTCTTTCCTTAGGACTCTAGTAACTAATCCTGCTTTGCATAAAATATTCTTCTATTTTCGAATGACCCTATTTCCTACCGGTGACAACCACCATGAACATGTTCATCCAACCGGACAACTAGTCTATGTTATGGAACAATGTCACTGAAATACGACGATTCACAGGGTGCGCTTTAAAGGCACAGTACACCCTCAGATATGAATTTAGAGATTTTCATGTAATTGTGTAGAAGGCCCCTCCTGTATAACACGTGCCAAAGACGAGACCTCAATTCCTCCAAATAAGCTGGAGATAAGCGACCACCACAGGCCCGACCTCCTTCGCTCACCATAACAGACCCGACCCCCTTCTGGATTTTTGACCTCGATATCGGCTGGATGGATGGATGAATTCTTAACAAATTGCCGTTCTTCAGTCCATTGCCGGACAGTCTCCAAATCCTGGCTAGCTCTCGTGCAACGATTGCGAATGAAGAGGAATACAGGCCTGAGACAACTCGTCCACCAATTTTTCACCCTCAAACTCTAGGCATTTTTGAAAAGCCATAACTCTGTTCAAAGGAGTTTTGGACGATTTCAGAGATACCACTGTGATCAGCGTGTGACTCTCTCCAAGATAAGCATGAAATCTGAAAATTAGTTCTTTGGGTGTCCTATGCCATTAACCCATTCACGACCGCGTGTCCCACTGGTGGGACACGCGTTGACTACCACTTCGGGCCGCGTGTCCCACCGGTGGGACACTGTTTTCAAAAATCGATTTCTCCACCGCATGAAGGAATTTCTAAACCTACTTATGGTCAATATATTAACCTATTCTAGAGTCGACTATGAACTTCGTGGTTCGCTGCCAGCTTCACCACTACAGTATATCTGACCCTTCGAATGCAGCTAGGTCGAAAAGCGCAATTATGAGTACAGATCGCATTTTTACAAGCAATAAATGCCGAATTTTTTCCTTTTTTCCATTACTCGAGAAACAATCCTTTCTTCTAAGAGTGGTCAGATCGTATAGCTCTATTTAATATATCACAGATATATGATTACTGATACTGCGCACCATTCCCGCTCAGAGAATCGGCTTTTCTTCCGCCCGTATTTTGTTCACAGAAATCATTTTATGCTAAGATCTTCAATGTTAAGATCATTAGAGCCTTTTTCGAGAGTCCTACTTGGTTACGGTTGGTGTACCATCGTAGGCCGGGGCTGCAACTTCGGTGAAAACTACCTTGGAGAGGAGCGGACGAGAAAAATGGGGACGTGCCAGAGCAGAAAACGACTGAAAACTTATAAAATGGTTATTACACTAATCATTCCTAGCCAGTTTGTAATAATTGAACTATTTTCTACACCTGAATGTGAAAACAAATATGCTTCTCACAAAAAAATCTCTTCCTAGAAGGCGCCGAACCGAAGGGGTGAGGGGGTGGCCGAGAAAAAAAAATGGCGAAGATCTAAAAAAAAGTCATTTCCATCAGCGTTACCAGTCAATACCGAAATTGAGGAGTATTTTCTACGTCTAGATGTCGAAAAGAATACCAAAAATGTTTACTACAAAAAACTCGCGTTGGAATGCGATAGACCGCAAGACCGAGGAGGTAGCTAACGCAAAAATTAGTGCAAATCTGAAAAATTATCATTTCACTAAGCATTTCCTGGCAACTGAAGAACAGAAGAATGTCTATCATGGTAATCTACGATAATTAATGTTTCAAACCGCTAGATCTCAACGAACTGACGTGATTTTGTTCATGTTCTTATATACGCAGTTAAAAATTTAGAAGGCCATTTCTCTGGAGGGAAAGAGTTATGGAAGCCTGAACTTTGCCATCATGGTTTTGACGTCGACAGTCGTACGATAAACAAAAAAAAAACGAAAATCGATTTCTTGGTGGCGTGCCTTTCGAGCGAAAGTGGCCCACCTGTGGGACATTGTATACGGTGATATTGCACGCGGTCCGAACGTGCAGCCACCCAAACTGGGGCGTGGTCGTGAATGGGTTAAATATGGTGAAAAGGTTTCAAATCTCCTCCCATCGACATATGTGCGTAACTAATCGGCTTCTGTGTTCTTTTCTATTCTGTTAACCTCTCTCTCAAAAACGTACAAAATTTCGTGGCGTGAAATCGTTTTCGAAATCAATGGTGGATAAACGCCTGATTGGTACTCAATTTGTAAGAAATAAATCGACTCGTAGCCATCTTCGATGATCTTCCCTACTTCCTGTATCGGACTTGGGGAACTTCTCTAACAAGAGAAGTATACAAAGCGTTGGTCGGATCTGCCAAAACGAGTAGTAGCGTTGGTCGGATCTGCCAAAACGAGTAGTTAGTATCTCCTCTGGCTCAATAGTAAAAATGCGTAGTATCCCGCCCCGAGCTGCAGGTTCAAAAAAGTTATGAGCATTTTTTAAGCCTCGCGAAAAGGCAGGGGTACCCAGGCATTTTATCAGGCATTTTTTTGAGAGTTTCAAAAAATTTTCTCGGATTTAGTTCAAAAGTTGTATGTAGAGGTAATCTAGGGTGGTGAACACGAATCCGGAGTCCCTTTGTCGAATGTCTGAGGTTTACTGTAGGTTACGGTAGATAACATGTCATTTAGGGGGCAAAACCCACCGTAGTATTTTGAAAATCGACAAATGGACGTTGAATTTGAGTTCTCCACCCCGAATAACCCCGTATACAAGTTTTAAGTAAAATTTGAGATTTTGAGCAAACTACCGTTTACCCACCGTAATCTGCAAAAAATGATAAACGGACTTCAGATTCGTGTTTAGACCTCCAAATTATCCCCAGAAAATTATTTTGAGACACATCTATCGTAGAAATCCGGACATCTCGAAAGTGGCGTTTTCCCCCTAAATTTTCCCCGGTTGGGAAGCTTCGAGCGAAATTAGCCGAAAACTCTGGAAAACGCCGAATAAACCACAGATTCGTGATCAGCGCTCAAAAAACCCCCTTGATGAATTTTAGGTCAAATCTGGAACATTTTTCTAAAACCCTTCCAAAGCCGTCTAATCGGTATAAATAAACGCCCAACCGAAAATCCGTACAAGTCCAAAACGCTGTCAGTCTGAACAAAGTATGGGGAATGTGACTTCACCCAAATTTTGGTCAGGGCGGTAGCTATGGGCGCTGAACACATTTATGAGGTGCGTTTCCGGATTTTCCGAAGACTAATGCGCTTTTTGGAATGTACAAAAAGCACAAAAAACGGCCTTTTCAAGCTTGTAACTTCCTGGAACCTGCAGCTCGGGGCGGGATACTACGCAGTTTTACTATTGAGGTACAAGAGATACTAACGATACTAGTCGTTTCGGCAGATCCGACCTACGCTTTGTATATTTCCCTTGTAAGGGGGTCGTTTTAAAGCAGAAGGTGTCTGCTTGAAAACGTATAATTGCTGAAGTCTTGAGACTCAAAAAGAAGGTGAGGGCAAGTTGCTGAATTCCATACGTTGGCCCTGTCAATTTCAGCGCGCATATTCGTTTTTTTGCATTCTTTGAAGACATTCAGACGGCTAACTTCGTGGTCAAGTGCGGAAGAACATGGTTCATCGAATTTTGTAATTCTCATTGGTTTTCAAGAAAATCGATAATCGATCGATTTCTGAGAAAATTTGGTAATATGTGTACAGATCAGGGCTGTGCGTAACTGAATTTTATAATTTCGTAAATCGTAATTTTTCAAATTCCTCGTAAATCGTAATTCGTAACTATTAATGACTAACAAGACCACACATACATATCGTCGATCACTGCTCGAGAGATCGCCGCGTCGAACACATGGGGCACGCACGCAAGCGAGGAGGCAGTGATAGGATCATTACCTTCTCGCTTGCGTGCGTGCCACATGTGCTCGACGCGGCGCTCTCTCGACCAGTGATCGACCATAGCCCTAACCTCATTCGATGTAAACTCCACTCCGTTCGAGCGCCTGTCCGCCCACGCGCTCGGCGTAAGCGCCGAACGGCTGTCGCGAAGGCATTTTTCGATTTTGGGATTCTATTAGCAGGAATACTTGACGAATGGTGATTAATATCCCAATCAGCTGTTTGCGACCATGCGAAGACTCATCCGAAATGAAGCCCTTGCAATTGCCGCTCCACACGCAAGCTGACCGCGTGTTCGGACAGTCCTATTCAGACAGAACTTGGAAGCACCTGAGCAATTCAGTGATGAGATGTTTCTATGATGAAAGAGATCCGAGGTTGGGCTGCAAAATAACACTGTTTTAAGCAAAACATGAAGAAAATGTATACTTAAAGCCTACCTCGCTCGGATGAGTCCGGGGGTCGTATTCGCCATGAACCCGCCGGTTAGTCGAAGGGAATATGAGGTGAATTTTCAGTACAAAATGCGCGCTCCATGGCCACCTCTAGCCTCCCTTGGCTTCCCTCGCCACCGCCGTAATTTTTCGCATCGCTTCGCTAAAGAATAGTCGCTTCGCGATGAAATCTTAAACTGTTCGCAGGGATATCGATACGAAACACAATTCTCATTTCCATCTTACCTAGTGTAAGATGGGTTGATCTGTTCCTCTACCGCTCGCGGTATCATCCCTTGCGGTTCCTTTCGACTTCTCTCTGCGGGTTGTTGGCGAATACGACCACGGGAATAGCAGGCAGCGGAGCGGTCGGTAATGGCAACATATATCAGCGATAAGGAAATTTTGACATGATAAGCTCGGTAAGTCTTACTTCGACCAGCTCAAAATGAGAGAGCCAGGCTATACGTGTGATAGAAATGAACCAAACCTATGCCGCGTTTTTCTCATCTTTTGAGTACGAAAACAGAGAATCATCGCTCTACCAAACACAGTTTAATGCAAAACAAGGAGTGCAAAACTTTGGAACAAAACTCGCGCTTTGATTGTTTCAGGCTCAATCTTTCAATGTAAATATATTCGGACAAGGTATCCATTTCAAACGAAATAATACCCCCCGCTAAGTTTTGTGAACTGGGGAGCTTTTGCCAAACATAGCAAAAAAAAGTCCGACGCTTGCAACTTTTTTGAACCATCCTTTTTGGATTCTAAAAACGTGATCGTACTTCAAGCCTGAATTCCTACCTAATGATGCGCTTTTTGGACCGAAGTCTCTCAAAAATCGCTTTGTTTCGAACGAAGTTTTTGCTGTAGTTTCTCAAAAACGTCGCGCGCAGCAAGGCGCGGCGAAACTCTGAGTAGAAATCGTTCAAGTGGTAGAAGGGCAATCTACGTTGAGTAGAAATCGTTCAAGTGGTAGAAGGGCAATCTACATTTTCCTAATGAACTAGATGCAGGCGAGGCATTCTCAAGATTCGTGCAGGTGAAATTTTGGAAATTCTTCTCAAACACGCTTCGGAGCTTCCTGTAAAGTAAGACTTGTGTTGCGAAGGCCCCATACCGTTATATGAAAAATTTCGAAAAATCAACCTAAAAAAAAACAGATTTTTCTGTCAGCAGTTGCGGCCGACCACCGCAGCTTGAGGATAATCGCGCTCGGACAAAGCTTAATCGTTCCAAGACCTCGTGGTCCCAGAATGATTCTGTTGGCACTGCGTGTTGCAACAGCGGTTGTCTGCATTTGCGAACCGGAATTTTGCTCCGATATGGACAGTAGCTCCAGCAAATGTCTGCGTCGCTCGTTCTATTCATGGGACTAGAGCATTCCATGGAGATGCTTCACTGTGGAGGTGGGCTCCATCGGCGCCAACTCGCCTTTGGAGTAAGGAGAGGTTGGAACCCAATAATAAGTTTCAGCCGGTTACTGTGAGCAGCGGAGCGGCTGGTCATACGGTCTACTGTACCTGATATCTCACTATCAATAAATATATATCGCCATGACCAACCCCTCTGCTGCAAATTACTCTCGACCGGAAAGGTCAAGGAAAGTTTCCACCGAAAATTGAAAGTGGAAAGAATAATCAAATATCAGGAATATGAGAGGTGGAACTTAACGATGCTTTAGATCGCAAATTCACATTGTTCTCTCAATCGCAAATTCTAGATTTGTTACGATTCGTTACGATTTAGGGCCGAAATTTCGTAAATCGTAAAAAAGTGCCAAAAACGGCCGTAATTCGTAATTCGTAATTACGCACAGCCCTGGTACAGCTTGATAGAAAATTTTTGGGGGCACTTATGCTCCAAGTTTCACGCCTGTACGTCATCAGATAAACGAAAAAAAATGGCACGAATTCACTTTCACATGGGTGAACGAGCAGCAATTACCGAAGCCGACTCAATGCCGAGTTCTACTGTGGAATATCAGGGGCACTTCAGGCCTTCGTTCACCATTTGCTTCAAAAACTTTTTTGCGCTCCGAAACTTTGTGCATTCGAAGAGAGAGGGCAGGTGAAAAGAACAGACCATGCAGGGTGATTAGCGGCTCACATATGTCGACGGGATGAGATTTAAAACCTTGTCACTATATTTAAAGCCCACCCTGTAATACGTTTCTCGCCGTTTTTTCGTAATTCTGGTAACACTTGGAGGCCAACGCATCGTTTTATGTGAAAAACTAGGGGACGAAAATCATCGTGAACCTTCAAGGTAAAGATTTTTTAGGATTGAAGTTTTTCAACGAAATTTTATTGTAACTTTCATTTTATTTTTGTAAATAACGTGACACTCTCAGCCGACAGGCCTCTAGGAGTGTCGGCCTAACCTTCATTGGGAGCTTCCTCAGAAATTATTAATTTTTGGCTCGACTTTTTACGTCCCCCCCGCCCCACCTGCGAAAGCCCATTTTTTACGCAACTTCCATGTTCCCCGCGGGACATTAATCGCTTGACCCTGACCACAAATCTTTCATGCTTCACGATCTTTGGCGACTTGTGTAATACCTGTTGAATGCTGTTGAATGACGTTGAATGACCGTAACGGTTTTCTTCTTTTAAGGCTACCATAGAATACAACACGCGTCAACCGAAGCCACTGATGAATGAGCCCGAAAAGAGAAAGCTGGATGCTTTTGCGAAATTCTGGAGAAGTTGTGTTCCACGATTCGGCGATCGAGGGGCTAAAGGTTTGTGAACCAAATATTTCACATTCTGCAACAAAGACACTGTGCAGCCGAAACCGAGATTAATAGTGTTTGATAAATTGTTCTTATGGTGATCCGCTATCAGTTGGTGACTATTAGTTGATCGTCCGCGGTTAATTTTCCAAATCTTGAAAGTTTTTTCTACACCAAAAACTACAACAAAATCTAAAGTTCTCAGCATGAAATTAGCGTTTATAGATTCAATTTTCGACGTAGAATTCGAATTTTTACATTGCAAGAGCCGTATGCAAGAACGCAGCGGTTGGGGCAGAGGCAGTGCAGTCGGCGGCTTTGAAGATCGCCGATGCTTACAAGACAGGACACGTCTATCGTGGTTGGTTACAAGTTGAGACACAAATGTCGTGCCCTCTCGCTGTGCCCTAGCCGCCCCAGCTAGGAACTTGGAGCGGCTGGGGACAGCAAGAAAGACTGCTGGGGCACGACATACGTGTCATAACTCGTAACCAACCGCGATAGACGTGTCCTGTCTTGTGAGCAACGGCGATCTTCAATGGCCCCGACTGCACTGCTCCTGCCCCAACCGGTGCGTTCTTGGTTCTTCTTTGATACTCGAGTGTAGATTACGATAGGAATATGGTATATTGGCTGCTACAACATAGAGTAGTTCTCCAAAAAAAAGAGCTTTCTCTTGAGAAACTATGTGTTTGTGAATTTGCGTCAGATCAGCCTAATTTTTTTGAGGCCGTGATCTCTCAATCAATATTGATTTTCGTCCGCCCGCTCTCACTCCAACCTGGCTCCTCAAGCGATTCTTCTTGTAATTTTCTGCCCACAGCTTGTATTAGCACATCTAGTAAAGCCTGGTTCAGTACTATTTCTTCCCTCAATTAGTAGGCCTGTGTGATTCCAATGATTGTTTGAAAGTCCGCTTTATTCGTTGTTCCCATTGTGAGACGATCTTTTGTTTTGAACATTTTGTGCACAATTACCACATGTGCTCGTCGCTAGAGATTTGGGGCAAGTCCAGATATTTTCACAGCAAAACACCAGCCGCGGGAATCAGACATTCACGTTTAAAACGCTTCATATTCTTTCGAAAAAGTCTCGTGCCATAAAACTACTAATCATCAACTTTTTACGAGATGGAAGCGGGTGTTTTACAAGAGTTCAAAAACTACGGGCCCGGCATGAATTCGAATCCGTGACCTCGTCCCTCGCAGCTAGAACCAATGTCACTACGCCAACCGGTCACTGCTAATGTGGCTCCAACTTCGTATGTAACGGCACGCCGCCTCGTTCATTCATAGCAACATACATATTTCGTCTTTACAACACATGTAAAAATCACATCGGTGTCTCTCAGGAGGCGACTAAGACTCACGGATTACACGTTGTGATGCGTCTACGAATGAAGCGCTAAAAACGCATGTAACTCCCTTCAGAGAAACGATTCGCTGCTGCAATGTGAAAATTCGAATTCTACGTCGAAAATTGATCCTAGAAACGCATATTTAGTTTTTAATGGCCACAACATGTAATGATCCTTCCCTTGTAAGACATCCTTCAAGTGGATAATGGCTGAACTGTTACCTTGGGCGTAACTTGTTTGTTTGTAAACTGTCTCGGAATGTGCGTGCCTTCATTTTCCTCGATTCTTGTGTCTTATTATTATCTCACGTGTGCCTCAAAAGTATAGAAAAATACAAAAAAAAGCATCGAACAGCTTGTCCAAAAACTTACGTTTATCAAGTCCAACCCAGGGTAAAGCCCCTCGGTTATCATAACCAAGGGGGAGCCGCAGCTCTGGGCCTTGAGAAGGGGGGGGGGGCAGGGTTATGCACAGCGGTGGTCCGGGTCGTCCTGAACTACGACCCCCCCTGAGAGGGACATTTTTTTGGCTAAAAAACGACCCTCCAGTAATGGTAATGGTGACAAATTTGAAGACGTTACTGACTCTTTTGAGTTCGGAGTTTTTTTCGATTTTTGGGGCCTCACCATTCCAAAGGGGATGAGTAGCATTTCATGCGCTGCCGCTATTGAAAGGCTCCAGCCGGATGGGAAGCTGAAAAGCTGGAAAGTACTTTATCTTCGAAATCTTCGCCGTCCGTTTTTGGCCACGGTGGTCTGGTGGAGCTTTCGGACCACCGCGCCTTTGACCGGCCATAACTCGGCTCAGATTCGATTTTATGAGCTCATCTCCGGAACTTAAAATCTCCCAACATCTGCCTACAGTTTCCGCTCTTGCACTAGGTCCCGCCCCTCTGCATGTATATAGACGACCCTTTTTCGGTTTTTGGGCCGATTTTTTCAATTTCCCGAGGGGTTACAGGCGAAGTTCAGTTTTTGGAAAAGGTTATTTTTTCTCCTATCTAGAAATGACTTTTGGAACATTTCCATTCGATTGGTACCCTCGTTCCGGGTACTTTTATCTGAAACTGACTTTCGGCCAATTCCAAACTCGCTTCATTTCGGCTCGCACGATTTTGAACTTGTTTCGAATGTTTGAGTGCTAAGGTTTTTTGATGACGGATATGTTGTGTGCTATCTTTTTAAAGTGGCGGAGCAAGAAATGGCATTCCTGTGTTATTTTCGGAATATTTTTACTTATCTAAGAGCTCCAGCACCCAAAGGTATGAGGTGTTATGTGAACCAAACAGAGCAAAGCTCTAGATGATTCAGCTATAGTTTAAGTTTCGCTACCGACTCAGAATTTCTGGTCGCGGTCTGCCACAGAATAGGCATGGCAAGCTTCGACCTGACGCAAAAAATATTTGCAGACCTTATGCGAAGGGTGCAAAAAATTGAGTTTAAAGAGAATGAGGTCGTTCACACAATGAGAGCTCAATTGCTGAAGCTTGCGACAACGCTGTAGGTCCTAGCAGAGATAGACGAGATATGCTGAGAATTTGAAAGCTTCGGATAAATTTCATGAGGGGTGAGGCGGCGTTTACGCATAAAACCGTGCAGGGTTTAGCGGGGTTGTGAAATTTCGCAATGGGGGAGGAGGGGGGGGGTGGCAAAATTTTCGGCCCGAAAATGAAAATTAGTGAGGGGATCGCAAAACAATTCTCTCTTATTGGGATGGCAATGAAGTCCGATGCGACGCCTGCTGAATCGCATTACGATCCCACATCTGCGAAGCGTATGGTCAAAAATTTTGCTCAGCACATGAAGTTTGATTTGCTGGAATATTTAATGGAAAACTACTTCCCCTTCTCTCTGTTGACCGAGGGAGCTTTCGACACCGATCGCAAATGGATTGTTTGCGATAAGGATTCTCTCCCCCTCCTACACACCCGTAACTTTCCACTTCTCGTAAGTAGAAACAGAAAGCGAAAGTCCGAAGACATCGTCGACGCATTCAAGATTTCTCTCATTGAGAAGGATCCATGGGCAGACATGCAGGAAGGGTTTTCTCACCAGCCCTTCGCGTTTGCCATAAGAAAGGTGATGGCCCTGTCTTCCGACGGTGCATCTGTGATGACAGGGCACATAAAATGCTATGAAGATACTGCTTATAATATTGGCGATGTAAAGCTTGAGTCCATCACTGAAATTAGAGATCTAGGCTATCTTATCACAAACAAGTTGAGTTTTGCAAATCATTATGAGTCAATTCGCTCTAAGGCCCTATATAGAACCTACAATCTTTTCAAAGCCGTAAAATCTAGAAATCCTAAAACTCTTCTTAGAGCATATAAAACGTACGTTCGTCCCCATTTTGAAAAGGGCACCACTGTTTTCTCTCCATATTTGAAAAAAAGATATCAACTTATTGGGGAATACCCAAAATAATTTTACACGTAAGCTGGTAATGCGCTGCTCGGGCATTGGATATCAGTTCATTCCGAATGAACTTGAACGGCGCCGATTATTTGCATTGCCAAGCTTGGCTAGTAGAAGAAAAAAGAACGATCTCATCGCTGCTTTCAAGATTTTATCAGGAAGAATTGGGTTGAGGTGCGGACATTTTTTCACTAAAATACCATCTAGGACTAGGGGTAGCAGGGTCAAAATCAAGATCCCAATTACTAGAACACAGATTAGGAAAAACTTCTTTTCCATCCGGGTTTTATCCGTCTTGAATAAAGTTTACAGCGAAGATCTTGAGCAAATGCCTTTGCCATCATTCAAACGTCTAGCCGCAGAACTGGTTGATTCTGAGGTTACCTGATGCTTTCCTGCTCTTTCCCTATCACCGTTTTTGTTCACTTTTCATGCGTACTCCTTGTTACTATTTTTCTTGAGTTATTTCTTTTTCTGTCTATTTTAATATATGCTTTGTTGTTTCACGCGGGTTATCCTGCGTCAACAAAATAAATAAATAAACGGCGTTCACGCAAAACTTCAGCGCATGGTAGATGATGAGACAACACTCGATGGAACTGTGAGAGCAGGTGCGAATCCAACATGACTAAAAGAAGATTCAGGTGTCTAAATATGTTTTGTTTTAGGGTTCCTTCTTAGCGTCTAGGCAGCACATACACTAAATCCCGTCGTAACTGCTCAGAACAACTATGCGTATCGGCTCGCTTAGGAACAGATGAACTTTTTGTGCCTTGGAATGGGGACGCTACATGAGTCCGCTAGTCGGCCAGCATGCAGCAAGCGCTAGCAATGATCCTTCGCAACTACCCCTTTGATGAGGTGCCTTCAAGCCTGGGCGAACGAAGATGCAAGTGGAAGTATCAAAGCAAAAGCTGTGGCTGCTGCGTGAATACTCCTAGATGGACGCACGTTTCTAATTCTTGACCACGTGAGCCACACACTATCCCAGCTGACATCTTTTTCAGGGGAGCTACAATATGAAGAAAGTCTCATGGTAGATGTTGTGTCTCGCTGGCGCTATTTCGGCCACATCTCATGGTAGATGTTGTGTCTCGCTGGCGCTATTTCGGCCACATGATGGGAAACAACGGCGGCAAAATGGCAAATGTTGCAGAAAGATTATTGAGAGACAAGAACGTTTTAAAAATGAAGAATCCCTTGAAATTAAGGTACGAAAGTGTGACCAAAGTGTTTCTCGATCGGCACTCTACCTCTTTTGGAGGCCCAATATCTGAGCACCTGTTGTGTTATGATCCTAAGACTTGTAGGGGCTTTGATAGACCGACGTCGCAAAACCATGAAACGCTCTCAACTTCGCAGTCCTGGAACATGAAGCCAGAAAAACAGAGATGAGGAGTCACAACCCGTCAAAGAGACCAAGACAACGCTTATCGCTACAACGTGTTTTTGGCATCGAAGCTCTTACCTATCCTGCCTTGGGTAACGTGTATAACGAATGTACATCTGTCGCTCTGGCTAGCACCCACATCTCTGAGTTCTACTCCAGCTATACCAATCAGATTCAAGGGTATCCCTAGGAGATGACGCTAACGCAGAAAGCAGGAGGACTTCCCCTATGCTTTGGGTCGTCACATACTGCTGGAGATGATAAATTGTGACATAGCGAGTTATGAAGACTTCAAAATGTATAAACCTGCAAACGCCAAGTTAAACACCAAAGGTTTTCCCAAATATATGGACGACGCGAACAAGATACAGATCATACAGTACGTCAAGATTCGATAACGAACTCAATCGCCGTACGCCAAAAGTACTGTTCTATACAGGATGCAGTGCCATCGTTCAAAACCTTCTACGCTACCATTGCTAGTTCTGCACGAAGTTTGCAGTCGTGGCCTCACACTTCCGAAGCAATAAAAATAGTCTCCGCTTTAATCGGATCTTGCTAGAAAACCACGAAGTAATGTCTATTCCAAATGTTGTAGAAGGGGTAATGTTGACCCAGGACACGTTTGATGATTTACTCCATTTTTCATTTCAAACCGCTCTTGTTCCATCGATAATGTTTACTATTCCATGGTAAATAATCATAGCCCCAGACAATTTTACCTCAAGATTCGGTTTTTCAGCGATACAGACATTATTTTAGATGTATCGAAAAAAACGACCCCCCCCAAATTTTCAAGTGTTCCCAAAAAAATGACGATCCTCCCCCCCCCTCGGTTCCACGGTGGTCCCCGGACCACCGTGAGCTTGACCCTGGGGGGGGCGCAGGGCTTTCACTTGTCATCATGCAAAAATTGGGACTCAGCCTTACAAAAAAATCGATTTTATGAAATATCATATAAAAATTAATAACAGACATGGAATAATAAAAAATATTATTATTATTATTATTATTATTATTATTATTATTATTATTATTATTATTATTATTATTATTGTTATTATCATTATTATTAGCTCCCAACTACGAAAGAACTCCACGCATCAACAATCGCAACGAATGCCCATTAATAATAAATGACTTTTTGCCTTATATACCACTATGCGAGCTGTAGACCGACCATTTATCTGAGTGTTGAGCGCGATTTCATGTTATGAGCCCTGCACTGAATCAAGTTCATTCCTTACTTGGTCAGTCGAGAGTGGTTTTCCTGTGTCACCGGTGGAATAAAGAGTGAGTGCCTCTTACAGATTGAGAGGTTTTTCCGGCTTGGGTGTGAGGGCACATCGAAAACGCCTCGGCGGTTTGGGAGCTTGATCGGGTAGTTCATGTTCTAATCTTGCGTCACGCTAACGCCTCTGAAGACGACGGTAACGTCGAAACGTCAGGCCGCTCCATAAAGTTTCATCGTAAAAACCTCGCAAGGCAGAAGTATAACAAAACACATTATTATTGTTATTGTTGGTAGTATAGAGCTGTCTCTGAGCTTCATTTAGATATAATTTTCGTACAGTGATGGAAGCTCTGATGATCTTTTTATTGCGGCGGTGAGCTTTCGGCTATAAAGCCGTCATCAGACCTTAAACAAAATTTTCTTCGCAATACATAGTTGAACAGTAAATGCAACATATTACTCAGGCAGACTGGGGCGTCGACAACAGGTTGATAAGTTGTCATCTCATGAACCGCTCCTTGTTGACAAGTCAAATCGCGCGTATTGTCAGCCTGAGACCTGCCCGTTGCCCAGCGACGTCCGCCTGTTGTCGGGCTGTTGACAACTCGATGTGTCGCGTTTAGCGGCCTATTTAGCACCAGTTCACATCCTGCAGGACTGTTTCATTTAGATTAGGAACCACATTATACCGAATACGCGTCGCGGTTGGCACACCAGCACGCGTCGCGGTCGGCACACCAACACGCGTCGCGGTCGGCACCCCAACACGCGTCGTGGCCGGCAAAGCGACATGCGTCGCGGTCGGCACAGCGACACGCGCTGCAGCTGGTCGCCCAGCCTCCACTGGGATCACTACCGGATAGGCAGGACCTCCAGATGCTGGGCGGGGCCAGTGTACCCTAAACTTGGGTAATTGAACCGGCTGCGCTCTCATCATTCGCAGCATGCCTGAAAAATGCGTCGTATACTTCCCTATCTAGAGCGCTAGCTGTGCAACAGCTCGACATCGACGAGATCATAACTCGCAGCCGTAATTGCTGTGCAACAGCTCGACATCAACCAGATCATAACTCGCGGCCACGGCTCCGCCGAATATCGGCGCATTGGCCAGCGGTGACTCATGGTGGGCGGATCAACCTGTTTTCGACGCCCCAGTTTGCCTGAGTAGGTAAACACGAACCAGAGTTCCCTTGACGGTTGACGTCAGGCCGCTCCATAAAGTTCCCTTGACGGTAAACGGTCAAGGGAACTATATGGAGCGGCCTTTGAGCACTTCATGATTTTCCTCGCTGGGTCGTTTATCATACATCATCCCTTGAGCGCCTGGGTCTTTAGCAGCCACTCCAACCGTCAAGGGAACCCTGGTTCGTGTTTATCTAATATGTTGTATTTACTGTTGAACTATGTCTTGTGAAGAAAAATTTTTCAAGGTCTGATGACGGCTTTATAGCCGAAAGCTTACCGCCGCAATAAAAAGATCATCAGAGCTTCCATCACTGTACGAAGATTATTATTATTGTTATTATCATCATTATTATTATATTAATAATAACATAATGCTAGGAAAACGGCGGTTTTTTAGAGATAAGATTTTTCTTTTGATGTTTTCTATTTTGTTTGGTGGAGTATAATAAAGAGTTATCCTCTGGTTCCGAGTCAGATTTTTTCTGTTCCCTCGCGCGTTTGTGCGGAGCGAGATAGTATGGGAAGAAGGAGACGGAGCGTACACGCCCCGACGCACGCGAAGGACGGAAATAAATTACACTCGGAAAAAGAGGATATGAAGAGCATTTTTTCCTATGTAATGCTGTTTGTTGTTCCCCGTAAAACTCTGTCGTTTCAAATTTTGTATTCAAAGGGGTCCAATTAGTGAATATTCATAAGTGTTTATTTTCGCCTACCATTGAAGTACCAACTCAATGTTGTTGAAGCATTTAAATTCTTTGAAGGCTAGATGGCAGCACCGCGCAGGTCCGGCGAATTGCCTTCTGATCTCTCTCTCTCTCTCTCTCTCTCTCTCTATCTCTCGCTCTCCGACGGGGTTCAGAATTTTCCAAGAGGGGTGGTTGGGTTGTTTGACAATATTGTTAAAAAGCCTGGAGCTGAGAGTGCTCCTTTCACTGCTAATAATCGGCTCTCAGTATGCAAGTGCTCGACTGGGGAATTTCTCGCACCACATTCGGTGGCGATACGAAGAGCTGCATTCAGCACACGTGTTACATCTTGGGGCAGGAGGTTTCTGGTACCAAGTGCTGCCAGGCCGGTGCGGCGTACTCCAATGCAGGCTGAAGTATGGCCTTGTATGTCGTGATAATCGTTTCCTTGCTGCTGCCCCATGATGTACCGCCCAGAAGACTGATTCATCATTGCATAGACCCCGGATTTGACCATTTCGCTTGGCGATGACTGTGGAAGATCAGGAAACAGCTATTGCAATGTGCAAGGGAGACGGCTACTGCTCGAAGTGTCAGTGTTTTTTGGGAACTCCCGAGAATTCGATACATTCTGATCGGTATTTGATTCCTTGGTTCACAGCGACTCGGATCTCGGTGACCGAGAGAAGTTTCTATTCATGAAACAGGCGCTGAAAGGAAAGGCTGCGGCCTCAATTAGCAGCATCTCTGTCTTTGGTGAAAAAATACTACATTGCTGTGAACATTCTTAAAAAACAGTGCGACGGGTCCGTTTCTAATTTTTTTGGATGAATATTCGCTTATGCGGTGCAGAAACACAGGCCCCATACTCCAACACAGAATGGGCGTAAATCTTATATGCTTTGGTCAGTAGCTGCGGACCTTTAGATCTTAAGGACTTGAATAATAAAAAGAGCCTCTATTGCGTTTTAGCAGCAATGTGCCTGAAATGTTCTTCAAACGAGAGTTTAATATCGGCCTTGAATCCAAGATCGTAGTTTTGTCAACCGCCTGGATCGCTGCATTATTAATTTTGTAAATGGCCTGTTGATTGAAATGTCACAGGTGCTAGACATTATTTTCACGACCGATAGTGAAAGCCCCAAGATAGGGACCAGCGATAAACCGCATCAATACCAGCAACTTAGTCCCGTCACCGCCATATTTGGGGAACCTCACTTGGCGCACTTCTACTGCCTGAAAGGGAAGAATTCACATGAGCCTGGAAGGTTCTATTCGTCAGAAAGGCTTTAATCCAGCTGACAATGCTTTTGTGGATGCCAAGTTGATCAAGTCCGGCTTGGTGTTGTTAACTTTGTTTTCGATAGTCTATATATAACATCTACATAATTTTCTCCTTCTAAGCTAGAGGTCACCGACTAAGCGTTTCGATCATCTGGGTGACGGTAGACTTGCCCTTCCTGAACTCTTCTTTTCGATCGGCTACTAAGGCCCCGGTCGTAGTTGGCCGAAAGCCGGCCGTCCTAGTCCCACCCGATCGATATCTATGAGAAACACGCAAAACGGAAAAAAATCAAGTGATAAAAATCATTCTCACTTGATAAAGTTTAAACTTTTGTATTCCGTCCTTGGTCGTGTCAGGCGGATTTTTAACATTCGAGACGGTTTTCATCAGTTGAGGTCGATTTTTATCAGGTCATAGGATGATTTTTATCAGTAGAGAATGATTTTTATCACTTCATTTCTTGCCATTTGCGTGTTTCTCATACATATCGAACGGGTGGGACTAGGACGACCGGTTTTCGGCCGCCTATGACGGGCGCCTTATACCTTAGAGATAGGTTACAATAGCCTTTATCAGAATGTTGTCAAATTGTGTACAGAAAATTGACTAGACTTGATAGGCGTTGCGTGCTTTACTTGCATATCGACTGGGTGGGACTACAGACTATCGCCCAACTGTGGCGGGGGCCGTAGAGTTGAGTTGGAGTTCACAGTGTCTTAGGTTGTTTCCACTATACTAGATTCTGAAGATACTCATAGTTTTTTAAACTAAATTTTTGAAGGTTGGAATCACTATTTTGACTTGCATGAAACACTGGATGAAGAGAATGACCCTGAAAAGCTGGAACAAGAATTACAGTTACAGAAGTTATTAGTGATGGAGCAAAGGTGAGCCAGATTTACATTCTGTTAAGCTGGGAACTACCTGAAAATGCTGCTATAGCTTACGGTGGTCCGCGCGGAACAGGCATCGGAGCGGCTGGTCATGGCAAAATACAGTGCGTTTTATAAACATAAGGTCACCCCTAAAAACAGCGTTCCCGTACAAATTAGAACTCCGATTCAATCGTGGTGAATATTTTCGGATTCCTCGTTTAAAATAGTAACGGAGTACTTGTTTAGGGATTGATACCTCGATTTGTAGTTTCACAACTACAATCTATCGATAAGCACACCGTTTCATAACTATAAGATCATCCATAAAAACAGCGTTTCCGTGCAAAGGAGAACTCCGATTCAATCGTGGTTAATATTTTCGGATTCCTCGTTTAAAATAATAACGGAGTACTTGTTTAGGGATTGATACCTCGATTTGTAGTTTCACAACTGCAATCTATCGATAAGCACACCGTTTCATAACCATAAGATCATCCATAAAAACAGCGTTTCCGTACAAAGGAGAACTCCGATTCAATCGTGGTGAATATTTTCGGATTCCTCGTTCAAAATAATAACGGAGTACTTGTTTAGGGTTTTATACCTCGATTTGTAGTTTCACAACTACAATCTATCGATAAGCATACCGTTTCATAACCATAAGATCTCCAATGTAAAACAATTCCTCTTGTCTAAAACGACGACAACACGGAACCTCAACAGTCTACTGTGGCTTACTCTCAGCAAGGTTTCTAGTGCGGAAGACCAGATACCGCTGCAAGCTCCCTCAATGGTGATCTTCCCCTTTAAAACCGAAGAAAACTGAAGATTCATAGCTTATTTTTTTCTTGCAAAATTGTCGCAGAGTTTTTCGACAGTGTTGGGGCCGAGTCTGAAAGCAGGTCACGTCAGGGTAACAGCTTCACGCGACAAGTCGGTAGTGAAGGCGCGGGTCACCACAGCACTTTATGCATCAATGTTGCGCGCACTAAAGTTCATTGTTTCAAACTGGATCTTTAATCATTTATATATTGAGCCACCTGATTTATCCAAGCTAAACCTATTTTTTATCGGAAAACGCCGTCACACCACGTATTTTACCCACCTGAGAGCCTTTCCTACTACTATAGGGTGAAATCCCCCAAAACTGTAGATTTCTGGCTAGGTTACACCTGGCAGATTCAAATCTTGCTGCTCGTATGAACACTGATAGTTTGTCGAAGGCTTATGGTAGGATACGGTAGGTAATATGCCATTTAGGGGGCGAAACCTACCTTAAATGTTCGAAAATTGGCAAATAAGCATGAAATTCTTATTCACCACCCCGAATAACCCCCGCATACAAGTTTTGAGTCAAATCTGAGGCTTTGCTCAAACTACCGTACACCCACCGTAATCTACCGTAATCTGTAGAAAATCGGCAAGCGGACCTCAGATTCGTGTTAAGCACATCAATTTACCCCCAGAGAATGATTATGAGGCACATCTGTGAAAGAAATCCGGAAATCTCGAAAGCGGCGTTTTGCCCTTGAAATTTTCCTGCTTTGAGCGAATTAAGCCGAAAACTTGGGAAAATCGACAGATCAACCTCAGATTCGTGATCAGCACCCCCCAAAAAACCCCTGGGAGAATTCTAAGTCAAATCTGGAATATTTTTGAAGCGCTTTCAGAACCCCTATATGATATATGTAACTGCTCAACCGAAAATCCGTACATAAGTCACCGCTAAACCGAAAATCCGTTTAAGTCCAAAACGCTTTCAGTCTGGGCAAAGTATGGAAAATGTGCCTTCACCCAAACTACTCGGAGGGGGGGGGGGAGTAGTTTCGGGCGCTGAACACATTTATGAGGTTCGTTTCGCGATTTTCCGAAGACTAATGCGCTTTTTGGGAGGTACAAAAAGCACAAAAAACGACCGTTCAAGCTTTTGACTTCTTGGAACCTGCAGCTCGGGTCAAGATACTCTGCAGTTCTGCTATTGAGGCATAAGAGATACACGTTAGTACGCTACTAGTCGTTTCCGCAGATCCGACATAGTTATGCTTTGTATACTTACCTTGTTAGCTGACTACCTGGCAAAACTACAAACCCATCTGCTTTCTAATCCGGCACTTCCAGCTTGAGAAGACAGGGTTTTCCAGTAGGGCATTGCCACTATCCACGTTAGCCTACTAAAGCAGGAAATGTTCAATTTCTTGCTTAGGTCGGTCAACGAATTTCGCGCAAAGTTATTACCCTGACGAGGCCTACTCTCAGAATTAGCTCCGATCCTGTGGAAAACCTCTTTAACAACGTTGCAAGGAAAAGTTATGGTCATAATCGTCAGTTTCAATTAGTTTTAGAGATGAAGATCGCAGTTGAATAACCTTGAAGCAGTTTCTGATCATCCGTATTAGAAACCTTGCTGGGAGTAGGCCTCAACAACACGATGCTGCTGTTGAACGTGGAGGACCAATGGAGCTCAGAGGATTCTGGTTTTCCTCCTTGCTTACAAAACATATATCCGACCCAGTCTCGAATCTGGTACAACAGTGTTCAATCCTTCCAAAGAGAATGATATATTTGTATTAGAAAAGGATTCAAAACAATCATACTCGCAAGCTGCTACTCAGAACTGGAGTTTTATATGCTAGGATACCAAGGGCTAACATCAGCAATAAATACTTCGGCCTTCCATCACTAGTCACTCGCAGGCAACTATTTGATGTGGTTATGGTCCATAAAATTCTCCTAGGTTAATTCAAGCTCAGCAAGGATCATTTCTTCAAATTACTTCCGTTCACCACTCGTGGTTAGGGAACAAGATTTGGTTCGGGAGGGCTAAAGCCTCCATAAGATCTAATAATTTCATAAACAGAGCTGGCTCCATTTACCTTAGGGTGACCAACACCACAGTTCTTCCGCATTATTTGAATCTTTTCAAAGAATACTATTTCTTCTTCTGTTTTGAAGCCGTAGTTACAATACTTTATCTTTTTTCTCTTCATTTTGTCTTGGTGAGAGCCTCAGGGCATTGCTGATTTGTGTCTTACTCGCATTAGTTTTGTTGGGTTAGTTTTTTCTCTCTTTTTTTCCTATATTGCATATGCCTTATGCAGCGTAAATAAACATAGAATAACATAACATGTTACACACGCTTCTTGCTATAATCAGGCACGGCGTGTTGATACGCGCACCGCGCGGAAATGGAGACGGCTCACGGCGAAGAAGTCTGCGGTGTCCGTTCACTATTGACTGGGTTTTAACATCTTCAGCTGGATTATTGCCTCTCAAAATTCGTTTTTAGGATAACCTCGTCCTCTGATGATGTTGTTAAGTGTTGGGTTGAAATGGAGCGAGAGATAGACACCATTGAAAGCCGTCCCAGAAGACGCCCACCTATGGTAATAGTATTGATAGAATGTAAAATTCATAGTGCAGTCGTTTTCCATTTGCAGGGATTCGGCTCTAAGGGGTCGTTTATACCTTCACCGCCGAGTGGCTCGGCGAAGTGCAATCCTGAAATATCGATCGTGCCGCGCCGCCTGATCGGTAGGACAGAAATCCACTGCGCCGCGCCACTTGGCGGCGGGAGTATAAAGGACCCCTAAGTGTTCAATATTTGGTTTTCAGCGTGATGCGACAACATTTTCGCCGAAACCTGTCGAATTTTCCGATCTCCGATTTCTGACGCGTGTCGCTGAAAAAATTGGTCCGCCTATTGTGGTGGCTTTGCTTCTTCGCAATCTTGGTGTGAAGTTCTCCCGAGTTATAGAGACCAACATGTTCAACGCTAAGGTGAAAGTACCATTCCGTATGTTTATTACCAATGTTTTTGAGTGGCATATTTAAGATTATGCCGTGTCTTCCAACATTCTGCTTATTGGAGGGATGGGATCTACTGCCGCCATTGAGAAAGATGTTCTCGATTCCCACCACTGGTGCCAGAGATATTGCATTGATGTTGATCCACGCCGTCACCAACTCTTATCCATCAATGGAGTTCGTCTATGCACTTTTCGAAACGTATGATTTCACTCATTACTGGATTGGTTAAATTCCTTGTCAACTGCCGCGTTGGAAGGGTTCCCGCGTTTCGCAAATGTAGATCTTTGCGTTCCTTACAAGGGAAGTATACAAAGCCGCAGGTTCCAAGAAGTTACAAGCTTAAAAAGCTCATTTTTTGTGCTTTTTGTACCTTCCAAAAAGCGCGTTATTCTTCGGAAAATCCGAAAACGGACCTCATAAATGTGTTCAGCACCCAAAACTACCACCCTGAGCAAATTTTGGGTGAACGAACATTTTCCGTACATTGTCCAGACTGACAGCGTTTTGGACTTGTACGGATTTTCGGTTGGGCGCTTATTTCTACTAATTGAGGGCTCTGGAAGCGTTTTAGAAAAACTTCCCAGATTTGACCTAAAATTCTCCTAGGGGGGTTTTTCGGGGCGCTGATCACGATTCTGTGATTTATTAGTCGACTAGTGGCCCGTGGACCAACTGTGAGTGCGTTTGAAAGTAGGTTAATACAATGAACTGAGCATAGTGTAGTGTAGAAAAACGTGCACATTTATCTAAATGTGTATAAACCAGCTGCTCACGCCGTCCAGCGCAGCTGGAGGACCGGCACCGCCGGTTCTGTGGTTCCTGTTGCCGATAGCCCATTCAGATGAAACAGAAAATGGGACGATTCTGTTACTAAAGAACGGTTTTGCCAGTGAACACGATATATCTTTAATCAAAGCATCTCTGCTGAAAACAGTTTCCACGACGTCGGACTCTGGGTGTTGGCTTGGCCAAACGATAGGCCGGCTTTCCTCCTTCAACCATGTATAAAATTCGCTTGACTTCGCTTAACTACAGGCCGGCTTCTCTCCATTGACAATGCGTAGATTCGCATGAGTTCACCCAACTATAAGCCGGCTTCCCTCCATTGACCATGTTTAGCATTCGTTTAGCTTCGCCAAACGATAAGCCGGCTTGGCCGGCCTCACCCCCCATCAACCATGTGTAGAATCCGCTTCATTTCGCTTGACCCTAGGCCGGGTAGAGTCGGCACGAACCGCACTGGTCGTTTGTTTCCCTCTTGATAGTGTAGTTTGCGTCAGCTCAGACCGTGTGCACGTATCTCTGAACATATGTCCACCAAGATTTCGCCAAAGAAAGGTGAACCAAGAGAAACCAAAGCGATCAGTGCGATCCGTGCCGACTGAACCCACCGACGTCGCGTAATCGTGGGACGCAAAGAATGTACAGGCTAAAGAACTGCGAAATTCCATGGTTTCTACGCGTAATTCTCACGACTCATGGCGCGAGCGGCGTGCGCGATGCTGCTCTCCGTCATGCGCTCTCTCGCTGTCTCTAACCTCAGCTCCGTTAGAGACAGCGAGAGACCGCATGATGGACGGAGCAGCATCGCTCGCGCTATGAGTCGTGAGATTTACGACTTTACAAAGGATAGGTGAATTGAAACAGATTGAACCAACTGAACACCTTCAGCACGGAGGAGGAATCCCTGGAAGTCAGTTCCATTGCACATGTCTTTTAATCAAATTCTAATTATTTATCCAAATGCACAATAATACAATGAGGAAACAAAAATATATCACTGGATTACACGTGAACTATCATCTCCGTTGAAGTCACATCAGCAGTCTCTGATCCACCTGGAATGAAATGCATGTTAAAAAAATTTATGTATTCCCTTGAAGCTTCAATATTTCCAATAGAAGCAACTTTGTCATTCATGAAGAAGAATAGATTGAGATTGTAGAAGTAACATACTGTCATTATCAAAGCGAAATTCCGGTCCGCATTTGCGGGCTACGGGTGTTGTATCACGCAACACTATGATAATCGTGATGGGTTCCGGCAGGAATAACCTTTTTTTCAGCACGACAATCATCGTGTTCTTAGTTGCCGCAGCGATCGTCCGCAAAAGCGGACCGGATTTTCGCTAAAAACGATAACACCACCAACTACTCCCATTCCCACACCTGTTTCGAAACCGTACCCTCCGACTCTTGCTGGTCACAAGAATCTCTCCGGACACCTTTTCCATAGTGTGAACTCTAAGACACCTAAACCGTCCTACGGTTGTTGTTGTTGCGCGCTTCAGCTTCTACCACAACACTCCGTTTCTGTGTCCCTCCCTCCTCTTCGCATTGCAATCGCGCAGGTTAGGATTATCACAAGAAACCTACGTCAAAAAAATAATTTTCCTATGTAACACCAAAACTCGGGAAAGTCGCGTTCTGAGCGAAGTGCCCGTAATCCCCTTCCCCCATAGACACCTGCATCTCTCTCTCTCCTTCTCGTTCCCATCTTACCTTCGGATAACTTCAGAAAGGATAAGGCAAGGCATACCGTTACCAGTTTTTAAGCCGTTCCCTTAACTATGACTTCTGACCAAAAATATGAAAGTAAACAAGAAGAAATGCGGTCAATCAGTACCAGGAGCTGCGCGCTTGGCCACGTCAGAAACTGTTATGACAATTTTTCGAAATAAGCTAACCAAACATAATATTTTCAAAAGAAGGCTTACTTTGACTTTAAATAGTTATGTGAATTATGTTAAATATGTATGTGAAATCCTGTTTCCTCTGCGGTAGTTCTCCCAGGGTTCACCTCATTTTCCTCCGCATAATGCATTCCATGTTAGAGTGAGAAATGAGCTAATGCACCTGAATGATCCAAAATAAGCTACAGTAGAAGTAGACATGGTACAGACTTAATTTGAGCTGCCTTTGTGTATTACCGGGGCTGTAAATAGCCCATCGACCGAAACTAATTATTTTCATGCCGCTAGCCCCATAAAGATGCCGAGTGGAATTCCTAACGACACAATCCTAAGCAAGCTCTTGAAAAAGAGAAATCTAGATAACACCGCGTAGAGGGTGATCTTATTATTGGCTGAAATTCGGAGTGGTTGCGTCAATTTTCGGCGGAGCTTCGTCCCCCTTGTACACCAGAATTTTTTCACATTTTCCAAAGTTTAATGATCCCCGCACTGAATGAAAAATTCTTTCAGCTTTTTGAGAATGACAGAGTTGGGAAACATTCAGAATAGTGGTGGTTCAAGACAGTTTCTCCCCAAACTGTTTACCACCCCCCCTCCATTTCAATTTTTACAAAGCTTTTCCAAAAATTCTACAACACCCGTTGCGCAAAGTCGCAGCACTGCTTCGGCTGCACCGCCCGCCCCGCAAAGGAAGAAAACCCCGGGTGTTGGCTCATCTTACTGTTGGCTAACATTCGGTGTGGTTCAAGTCACTCGAAACCCAAAATGGACGTCCGGCAAGAGAGAAGAACCCCGGGTGTGGGCTCACCTTACTGTTAGCTAAAATTCGGTGGGGTTCAAGTTACTTGAAACCCAAAAAGGACGTTTGGCAATGGAGGAAATCCCCGGGTGTGGGCTGGTATTCCCGTGAAGCCAAATTCTAGGAGGTGGAAATCGGTTGAAACCCAGAATAAGCAGTGCAGCCTGCGGCTGCACTGTGGGCAGGGGAAGAAATCCCCGGGTGTGGGCTGATATTCCCGTGAAGCCAAATTCCAGGAGGTGCAAATCGGTTGAAACCCAGAATGGACGGTGCAGCCTGCGGCTGCACTATGGGCAGGGGAGGAAATAACCGGGCGAAAACTGATATTCCCGTGAAGCCAAATTCTAGGAGGTGCAAATCGGTTGAAACCCAGAATAAGCAGTGCAGCCTGCGGCTGCACTGTGGGCAGGGGAGGAAATCCCCGGGTGTGGGCTGATATTCCCGTGAAGCCAAATTCTAGGAGGGGTAAATCGGTTGGAACTCAGAATGGACGGTGCAGCCTGCGGCTGCACTGTAGGCAGGGGAGGAAATCCCCGGGTGTAGACTGATATTCCCGTGAAGCCAAATTCTAGGAGGGGTAAATCGGTTGGAACTCAGAATGGACGGTGCAGCCTGCGGCTGCACTGTAGGCAGGGGAGGAAATCCCCGGGTGTAGACTGATATTCCCGTGAAGCCAAATTCTAGGAGGGGTAAATCGGTTGGAACTCAGAATGGACGGTGCAGCCTGCGGTTGCACTGTGGGCAGGGGAGGAAATAACCGGGTGTGGCCTGATATTCCCATGAAGCCAAATTCTAGGAGGGGTAAATCGGTTGGAACTCAGAATGGACGGTGCAGCCTGCGGCTGCACTGTGGGCAGGGGAGGAAATAACCGGGTGTGGCCTGATATTCCCGTGAAGCCAAATTCTAGGAGGGGCAAATCGGTTGGAACTCAGAATGGACGGTGCAGCCTGCGGTTGCACTGTGGGCAGGGGAGGAAATAACCGGGTGTGGCTTGATATTCCCGTGAAGCCAAATTCTAGGAGGGGTAAATCGGTTGGAACTCAGAATGGACGGTGCAGCCTGCGGCTGCACTGTGGGCAGGGGAGGAAATCCCTGAGTGTAGACCGATATTCCCGTGAAGCCGAATTCTAGGAGGGGTAAATCGGTTGGTGTAGACCGATATTCCCGTGAAGCCGAATTCTAGGAGGGGTAAATCGGTTGGAACTCATAATGGACGGTGCAGCCTGCGGCTGCACTGTAGGCAGGGGAGGACATCCCCGGGTGTAGACTGATATTCCCGTGAAGCCAAATTCTAGGAGGGGTAAATCGGTTGGAACTCATAATGGACGGTGCAGCCTGCGGCTGCTGCCGAGATGTCGTACGTTCACGCCGTGGCAGTGTGGAGGAAAGAAGATCACCTCTATGCAAACCGACGTCACCCCCTCCGCGAAGAGGGTTTTTGTCATGGGAGAGGTGCTGGCCGGCCGCAGCTCTCCTTCGGATTCTCCTGCAAAGGGCCGGCGTGGAGAGCAATCCTGGACCCGCTCAGAAGTACCTATGCGCCACGTGCGGCAAGGATGTTACCAGGAGACATACCAGCGTCCAGTGCTTCGGATGCCAAAGGTGGGTGCATCTCTCCTGTTCGGGTCTCAGTTCTGTGAGGCATTATAACTCTGTTTTACGCTGTGTTTTATGCTCTTCACCTACCAACTCTGATTCCTCTTCCTCAAATCGCCCCCTTTCCATTGTTCATATCAATCTCAACGGCCTTCGTACTAAACTTTCTGAGCTCTCTCTCTTCGCACGTACTTACCATCCAGACGTGATCATGGTTCAAGAAACCAAGCTCTCTCCATCCCCTACCTATCCTCATCCTAATATCCCGGGCTACACTGCCTTCCATCCTCCAAGGTCAGCTCTTGGCGGAGAAGTCTCAACCTTTGTTTTATCCTCTCTCCCCTCCCAGCCATACCAAACACCCCCACGGATGGTACTCTCGAGTACCTTCCAATCCATCTCCCTCTTAAAACACCCCTTTCTCTTTTCAACATATATATTCCCCCTACCACCTCATGCCCCTCCTACAATCCCATTCCTCTTCTCAAACAACTCAACGATTATTCCCTCTCATCATCAGTTGTTTTCGCGGGCGACTTTAATGCCCTCACCTTCTGCTCGTCCCTTGGTTCTGATGCTAGAGGAGAAGAAGTCGAAGAATGGGCTGAGGAGTGCGACCTGGTCATCTTAAACGATGATCAGCCCACTCTTCGTCTCCCTGCCAACGGCCGATCTTCTAGCCCAGACATAACTCTTATCTCCTCCAACCTTTCCAACGCTTGCTCATGGTCTACCTCAACAACATTGTCTAGCGATCATGTTCCCGTCTTTGTGCGCATCGATCTCTCAAATTCTCTTGCTCCTTATTCTGGTGTTCGTCAACGTTCTTATCTCAATTTAGGCCAAGCAGACTGGTGCCTGTTCAGTGAGGTTGCGCTACGCCTAGCGGCTGATTACCCGTGGAATGGCAATGTGCACCAGAAGGAGCATCACTTATCTGATGCAATTCGCAGGGCCATGAAGGCGGCTATCCCTGTTGGCCGAGTTAAGACGTTCTATCCAAACGTCACCAGAGAAATTCTTCAGAAAATCAGGACTAGAGATGCCAGAAGAGCAGTTGACCATCTAGACACTGTCGTCGCTCAGCTGGATGGTGAGATCAGAAAAGATCTCGACCAGCACAAGAAAGAACAGTGGGAAAAATTCACAGAACAGTTGAATTTCAAGACGGACAGTGGAGCTACTTGGAAGGTGCTTCGGAAACTATCGGGAAAGAGCTCGCCAGCCACCATCTCCACTATTGAGTTCGGTAATAACGTTTTCAAGTCAGGAAAGGAAGCCGCTTACTCTCTCGGTAAAAGTTTCTTTGTCACGAGTGCAAGGCGAGGTCCGCAATATAGAGTGACAGTAAGAGAGCTGTGCCGCCTCCCGCTCATGAGCACGGCCGATGCGTTCACTGTGGCGCAAGTAGAGAAGATTATAAAGGACATGCGGAACTCCAAAGCTGTCGGTCCGGACGGCATTTGTCCTGCTGTACTGAAGAAACTCCCGACTGAGATCCTTCCGCTAATCGTTGATATGATTAACACTTCGTTTAGCTCTTGCACTATTCAGCAAAACTGGAAGACAGCCAACGTCATCCCGTTGCCCAAGCCTGGCAAACCTCAGTCATCAGTAAAGGGATATCGTCCCATTAGCTTGATGTCACCTTTCGCCAAGGTGGCCGAAAAGCTCATTGTCAAGGATCTAGCGGAGCACAACGAGAAGCAGTTGTTTCAACATGGGTTCAGGAGGCTACATTCCACAACTACGGCGTTGCTAGAAATTACCAGCTATGCTATCGACGGGTTCAACTTTAACAAGCCATTGAGAACTGTAGCTGTTGCGTTGGATCTCACCAAGGCATTTGATACGGTTAACCTTGGAGTCCTGTCAAGCAACATTCTGGAGTCGTCAATACCATCTTGGCAGAAGCGCTGGATATCGGCCTTTATTAAAGGTCGGCGGGCAAGAGTCATGTTTCAGAACCATGTCTCCAACAGTATTCCTATGGCAGCTGGAGTCCCTCAGGGCGGAGTTCTATCGCCAGCCCTCTTCAATCAGTACCTCGAAGATATGCCTGAGCCTCCACAGGACATCAAGGTCGTCGCGTATGCCGGTGACATAACAATCATGTGTCGAGATCGGGACTTACAGGTGGCCGCCAATAAGATCAACGAGTACCTGATCACACTGAAGAGCTTTTTCGACCGCAAGATGCTAAGTATCTCTGCAGCCAAGTCGTCAGTGTCCGTTCTCACGACGGACCCATCCGAGCACAGCGCTCATCCGGATGTCGTGTGGGATGGAGACCGTTTGCCTGCTGCTCGCTTTCCAAATCTGCTCGGTCTTGTGCTCGATCCGTCACTCAAGTTTCATAAGAATACCGAGCAGAAGCAGGCAGTCGTTAAAGCTAAGCTCAACGTTCTCAGGGCCCTGGGCGGCACTTCGTGGGGTAGCAGCAAGGAGACTATACTCACAACGTATAAGGCAATTCTGCAGCCCGCCCTGGAGTACGCCGCACCGGTTTGGCAGCATCTCGTCTCAGAATCCTCCTGGACAAAGATGCAACGAGTACAAAATGCTGCTCTCCGTATCGCCACCGGATGTGCAAGGAGTTCCCCAATCGAACACCTGCATGCTGAGACCCGTCTATTACCAATGAAGGAGCACTGTCAGCTCCAGGCCCAGCAATTCCGCATTGACATTATAAAACAACCAAATCACCCATCGTGGAGAGTGCTAAACCCCGTGAGAGAGAGAAGTATAAGAAAGCCATTCGCCGATGCTCCAAACAAAGTCAATTTGCAAAGATGGCACGACTCACAGCAAGAACGACTCCGTCTTTTGCGCGAGGAGCACACCAAGTTCGTACGGTGTCATCTTGTGAAGGTGGCCATAAATCCTATACTAGGAGATATACCGCCCCCCGTCTGCACCTCAGAGTCTCAACTCGGAAGAAGGGCGAGATGCACGCTCGCATCATTACGCTGTGGTCACTCTACAATGCTAATGTCTTATGTCAGCAAGATTGACAGCAGCAAATCTGATGTGTGCCCGGACTGCGGTATCGTCGGCCATGATACCGCACATTTATTCAACTGTCCGGAGAGACCTACCACGCTGACACCAATGGACCTATGGACGAATCCACTGCTGGTCGCCCAGTTTCTCCGCCTATGACAAAACCCTCTATGTGGCTGCAAAGAAGAAGAAGAAGACAGCCTGCGGCTGCACTGTAGGCAGGGGAGGAAATCCCCGGGTGTAGACTGATATTCCCGTGAAGCCAAATTTTAGGAGGGGTAAATCGGTTGGAACTCAGAATGGACGGGGCAGCCTGCGGCTGCACTGTAGGCAGGGGAGGAGATCCCCGGGTGTAGACTGATATTCCCGTGAAGCCACATTCTAGGAGGGTAAATCGGTTGGAACTCAGAATGGACGGCAGCCTGCGGTTGCACTGTGGGCAGGGAGGAAATAACCGGGTGTGGGCTGATATTCCCTTGAAGCCAAATTCTAGGAGGGGTAAATCGGTTGGAACTCAGAATGGACGGTGCAGCCTGCGGCTGCACTGTGGGCAGGGGAGGAAATAACCGGGTGTGGGCTGATATTCCCGTGAAGCCAAATTCTAGGAGGGGTAAATCGGTTGGAACTCAGAATGGACGGGGCAGCCTGCGGCTGCACTGTGCAGGGGAGGAAATAACCGGGTGTGGCCTGATATTCCCGTGAAGCCAAATTCTAGGAGGGGCAAATCGGTTGGAACTCAGAATGGACGGTGCAGCCTGCGGTTGCACTGTGGGCAGGGGAGGAAATAACCGGGTGTGGCCTGATATTCCCGTGAAGCCAAATTCTAGGAGGGGTAAATCGGTTGGAACTCATAATGGACATTGCAGCCTGCGGCTGCACTGTAGGCAGGAGGAAATAACCGGGTGTAGACTGATATTCCCGTGAAGCCAAATTCTAGAAGGGGTAAATCGGTTGGAACTCAGATTGGACGGTGCAGCCTGCGGCTGCACTGTGGGCAGGGGAGGAAATCCCCGGGTGTAGACTGATATTCCCGTGAAGCCAAATTCTAGGAGGGGTAAATCGGTTGGAACTCAGAATGGACGGTGCAGCCTGCGGTTGCACTGTGGGCAGGGGAGGAAATAACCGGGTGTGAGCTGATATTCCTCTGAAGCCAAATTCCAGGAGGGGTAAATCGGTTGGGACTCATAATGGACGGTGCAGCCCGCGGCTGCACTGTGGGCAGGGGAGGAAATAACCGGGTGTAGACTGATATTCCCGTGAAGCCAAATTCTAGGAGGGGTAAATCGGTTGGAACTCAGAATGGACGGTGCAGCCTGCGGCTGCACTGTGGGCAGGGGAGGAAATAACCGGGTGTGGCCTGATATTCCCGTGAAGCCAAATTCTAGGAGGGGCAAATCGGTTGGAACTCAGAATGGACGGTGCAGCCTGCGGTTGCACTGTGGGCAGGGGAGGAAATAACCGGGTGTGGCCTGATATTCCCGTGAAGCCAAATTCTAGGAGGGGTAAATCGGTTGGAACTCATAATGGACGGTGCAGCCTGCGGCTGCACTGTAGGCAGGGGAGGAAATCCCCGGGTGTAGACTGATATTCCCGTGAAGCCAAATTCTAGGAGGGGTAAATCGGTTGGAACTCATAATGGACGGTGCAGCCTGCGGCTGCACTGTAGGCAGGGGAGGAAATCCCCGGGTGTAGACTGATATTCCCGTGAAGCCAAATTCTAGGAGGGGTAAATCGGTTGGAACTCAGAATGGACGGTGCAGCCTGCGGTTGCACTGTGGGCAGGGGAGGAAATAACCGGGTGTGGGCTGATATTCCCCTGAAGCCAAATTCCAGGAGGGGTAAATCGGTTGGAACTCATAATGGACGGTGCAGCCTGCGGTTGCACTGTGGGCAGGGGAGGAAATCCCCGGGTGTAGACTGATATTCCCGTGAAGCCAAATTCTAGGAGGGGTAAATCGGTTGGAACTCTTGGCAACTGTGCTGATAGGAACATCTACTACCTTGGAGAGTTGGAACTTGACAGTACTAAAACCCTGCGAGATCTGGGGTTTATTCTAGACGAACAACTAACCTTTACGGAGCACTGTGACATGATAGCAAGTAGGGCAGATAGGGCCATTCACAACCTGTTCAAAGCTCTGTCCACGAATTCATTTGAACACCTTATACTAGCCTACAAGTCGTACATTCGTCCCTTATTGGAATATGGTACTACCGTATTCAGCCCAAACTCAAAACGATGCATTCAGAGACTTGAAGCAGTTCAAAATAACTTTACTAGAAAGCTTTGGATGAGAATATATGGGTGTGACTACACTAAAACTCCATCAGCTTCTGTCCGTAATAAGTCGTTCAAGGTTCCCACCCTATTATATCGGAGAAAGAAATATGATCTCATTATGATTTACAAATTAATCACCGGTGCAGTACCCATTTGCATCGACACATTTTATAGGTTCTCCTCTTCAAACACGAGAGGTGGCTCGTCCAAGCTTAATTTTTCAAGAGCCAAAACCTGTATCAGAGCCAACTTTTTCACTCAAAGAGCCGGCTCAGAATTTCTGCAGCTATCCAAGAAACATCCATTGCCAACTACCCTAGCCCAATACAAAAAGCTGATCGACAAGTACCTCCAAGAGACTGCTTAGTTTGCTTCCCGCAGGCTTTGTGACTCATTTGTATTGACCTAATTGAGATATTCTTACATTACAATACTTTCTGTTTCCGTGTTATATGTTTATGCCTTGAATTTCCGCTTATCTGTTCACGCGTGGTGTTCCACGTATAAATAAATAAAGAATAAATAAACTCAGAATGGACGGTGCAGCCTGCGGTTGCACTTTGGGCAGGCAAGGAAAACCCCGTGTGTGGCCTGATATTCCCATGAAGCCAAATTCTAGGAGGGGTAAATCGGTTGGAACTCAGAATGGACGGTGCAGCCTGCGGTTGCACTGTGGGCAGGGGAGGAAATAACCGGGTGTGGCCTGATATTCCCGTGAAGCCAAATTCTAGGAGGGGTAAATCGGTTGGAACTCATAATGGACATTGCAGCCTGCGGCTGCACTGTAGGCAGGGGAGGAAATCCCCGGGTGTAGACTGATATTCCCGTGAAGCCAAATTCTAGGAGGGGTAAATCAGTTGGAACTCAGAATGGACGGTGCAGCCTGCGGCTGCACTGTGGGCAGGGGAGGAAATAACCGGGTGCGGCCTGATATTTCCGTGAAGCCAAATTCTAGGAGGGGCAAATGGGTTGGAACTCAGTATGGACGGTGCACCCTGCGGTTGCACTGTGAGCAGGGGAGGAAATAACCGGGTGTGGCCTGATATTCCCGTGAAGCCAAATTCTAGGAGGTGCAAATTGGCTGGAACTCAGAATGGACGGTGCAGCCTGCGGCTACACTGTGGGCAGGGGGGGGGGGGGGAAATCCCCGGGTGTAGACTGATATTCCCGTGAAGCCAAATTCTAGGAGGGGTAAATCGGTTGGAACTCAGAATGGACGGTGCAGCCTGCGGTTGCACTTTGGGCAAGCAAGGAAAACCCCGTGTGTGGGCTGATATTCCCGTAAACCCAAATTCTAGGGATGCAAACCGGTTGAAACGCAGAATGCACTGTGGGCAAGGAAGGAAAACTCCGGGTACCCGGGTGTTAAAGTCCTCCCTACCTTTGGCAAAAGGTTAGAACCTCGGGTGGGCGAAACCAGGGCATGGTTGCGAAATATTTGCTCAATTTCTACTCACGTTGCGCGTGTTTCCTACCCGTACAAGAAACCTTCCCAGACTTTCGGTTGGAACCTCGGGGAGGGTGTCATCTCCGGTGCCAACATAGCGGGGGGGCACTATGGCGCGATGCACTTGGCCACGCCCATTTTATGGTGCCGCACTAAAGTTGAGCACATACCCGGGATTTCCCTCCCCTGCCGAAATCAGGAGAGTCATTGCGCCACGAAAATATGGGGGTGGTCAAGTGCAATACAATAGTGGTCCCCCCACTGCAATAGCACCTCATCTCCTTCACCCTCCCCTCCAAAAGACAGGCCCAATTCAGAAGCACCAATCTTTCTCGGATGTTCTTACGCTTCTACAAATGGCAATGAGTAACACCCCAACAGAACAAAACATACATAAAAACAAGAATTGTAAAGGAATAGCCGCAAATGAAAGCTGACCGACTGACCTGACATTATGTGCCTAACAAGGGCATTCAGATAGACTATGCGGATGATACTTATTGCATCGGCTGTGAGATTGTCATCACGCTGGGCCAGACTCTCACAAAATTGACAGAGCAATCACCGCTTGCATGGATTAAGATCCTCACTGAAAATCTGAAATGGATCAAAAGCGAAATCGTCGAAGTTGTGGTGACGGGAGTGGGAAATCACGGGAATGGCAATAGAAGCGAATTTCAGCAACTGAGAACAAAAAAGAACAAGTAAGAAAAAGAAAGTCAAGACTTTAAGAGCAAAAAAAAGTTGAAGCTCGGGCGTCGAATTCGAGACGTGGAACGTTTACTACGGACAAAACAATATGAAAATCGTCTGTACAGTTGACTGGCGCGCCCCAATGCCAATGTACATAAAATTCAAAGGACTTTTATTTTTTTACATGCCGGAACTCGTCCGCGCCTACATTTTTTGTATGAAAACTGCGGGTCGACGCAAAGTTTCGGACGAGTTCCAGTGCAGCCTCCGCTCCTCCTTCTTTTTCGGTTCTTTATTAGTAGAGGTCGATTTTCAAAAGTTTTCGGCTCATTTCGTTTGAAGCTTCCCAACCGGGGAAAATTTCGAGGGAAAAACGCCACTTTCGAGATTTCCGGTTTTCTACGATAGATATGTCTCAAAATCTTTTGCTGAGGGTTGTTTGGAGTGCTAAACACGAATCTGGAGTCCGTTTATCGATTTTTTGCAGATTACGGTAGATTACGGTGGGTATACGGTAGTTTGGTCAAAATCTCAGATTTTACTCAAAATTTGTATACGGGGGTTATTCGGGGTGGAGAATACGAATATAACGTCCGGTTGTCGATTTTCAAAATACTAAGGTGGGTTTTGACCCCTAAATGACATGTTACCTACCGTAACCTAAAGTAAACCTCAAAATTTCGACAAATGGACTCCAGATTCGTGTTCAACACCCTAGATTTTTCCTACATACAAGTTTTGGGCTAAATCCGAGAAATTTTTTTGAAACTCGCAGAAAAATGCCTGATGGGTACCCTTGCCTTTTCTCCAGGCTTAAAAAATGCTCATAACTTTTTTAAACCTGCGGCTCGCGGCGGGATACTGCGCATTTTCACTATTGAGCCAGAAGACATACTAACCATACTAGTCGTTTTGGCAGATCCGACCTACGCTTTTTATACTTCCCTTGTTAGTGCGAGTCTATCTATGTAAGGCGAGCCGCGAAGATTTATTTGCAGATTAAAATGCATCTGCTATTATTTTCAGGTTGCTTTATATCAACTACAGGGTGTACCAGTTTACTGCGACGAGCGTGCCCACGAGAAAATGCGAATTTTGTTTTCAACGATCTCAGCATTTATCAGAAAGTCGTTAACTTCTCTTGATCACTTCGAATACTAGTTATTTATTTAGAAAACTTATGTCTAATTAGAAAAGTCAATTCTGAGGTCAGGCAAAAACTGAAAGATATCTAGAATGGCGAGATTGTAAAACAAAGAGTTGATAGTGTAAAAAAGATTGAAACATGCTAGGGTCGAAACAAACAAATGGGAAGCTTTCAAGAACCAGCTATCCAGGTACTAGGACAAACCCTAGAACCAGCAGATTAAAAACGCGCTAAATGCTAACAGTGGGAGTGCAATTGGACGATTTAGCCGCTTGCAGCGCACTTTGTACGCATCCATATAGACTCTGGTTCATTCCAAATGAACTTCTGTTTTCTGTTATCACAGCGCGGAGTGGTGGCTTTTCCTCGGAACCTCCTTATCACTAGTTATGTTTCACCGAGGCTCACCGCTCCGCTGCTGATGATGATCGAAATCCGCAGGTCACTAGGGATTTGCCAGAGTCTACCTGTATTGTAGTTTCTGAATCCAAGTTTGCTGCTGCAGAACAACTCTCCCAATCGAGTTACGGATTATGGAGAGGTTTTCTTGCAAGGCAACTGTCTATAGCTTCAAACGCATCCGCGGAAACGAATCGCAATGTTAGTCACAAGGTAGCTGGGTTTAACACAAAACTTAGGTGTCAGGCAGGACTTAATTCCGCATCGCATCGCTTTCCGAAAGAGAGTTACCATTAGACCACTGACACCGCTCAGCATTCTTCAGCTAATTGACACTTGAACTGTGTAGGCACAACAGCAATCACCCGATAACGGGTAGAATCTGGCAGGGTAAGGCGTAGCGGTATGATCGATCCGTGAGAGGTGCCCCCCGCTCCCATCGAGGTTGTGGCTTTAACCCTTGCTATGAACCCATTTCACAGAAGTCAGTTCCGAACAATGCTTCCAAACAATTTTTATTCTGGGACTCTGCCAATAATTTTTTAAATGGTTTTCTTCAATGCAAACACTGCAGCAGCCCTATCTAGAAAAATTATTTTTTCGCCCTCTCCAGATGTCCAAGTCTAAACAACGATTTTCTGACTTTCCATCTCTCCCCCCGATTGTCAACTGCTTGGCTGCTGGAAGGCTTAACCAAGTAGTATTTTCACTTACCGACCTGATTAAGCTTGAAAAATTTATGTAGAGGTTCTGATTTCGGAATTCGCACGGTGTGACGAAGCCTCTTTTTTAAGGCCCTAATCACGACGTCTTATTTACGGCAGTCACACCGGCCGCTCTCGGCTCAAACTGATCGGATTGACGTGAGACTCGGTCGATAACTTTTTTAAATGGTTCTCTTCAAAATGTACTCAACAGCAGCCTGGTTCGGAAAAATATTTTTCCTCCCCCTCCAGACGTCCAACTCCAGACCACTTTTTCAATCTTCGGTTAGTATCTCGGATTAGACTGAAATTTATCCTAGGGGTGAGATTGAGGGTGCTGAGCAGGGATGTGCGTTATAGCAATTTTATAATTCGTTAGTCGTTCAACCGGCCGAAACCCTCGTTAGTCGTTAGTCGTTAAAGTCTGGGCCTCGAAAATAAGTACAGTTGAGGCAGAGAAAAGCACTTATTGAATATAAAAAGAGGGAAGGCATGAAGAGATGTATGTTTTCCAAACACTGAACACATTAAGCACACAGATATTGATCATTAGAGAACCTAGTTTAAACTTCAAGCTTACATATACATATATGTACATAATTACAAATATGAATGAAAGTCTACTCGAGAGTGTTTGTTTGACGCTGTTTGCTTTTTTTCGGTGATTGAGGAAGCACTATGGGAAACCGAGCAAACCTTGAGCATTTCGCTTTTTTCAGTGCGAAAATTGCCATTCTGCGCTATATGATGTTATACGAGACCATGGTGGCAACACGGAGAACTGCACCAACTTTGCACTTGTTGATTGTTCAGAACGGCAACGTTTTACAACGCATTGTTGACGATCCCCATCACTTTGGCGTTATGGTGATTGTTGACACCACTATCACGCCAAAGGGATGGGGATCGCCAACAATGCGTTGTAAAACGTTAACGTTTGGTTGTCCTTTTCCCAGCATCGCGCATTGAACGCGCGCGGGGTTTCGAGCTTGTTCCTGTAATGGGGCAAAGGTCGGAGGAAATCAGAATCGAAATGAATATTTAACCCACTGAGAGGTCCCAGCACCACTTCACAGAAATCCCATATCTCGAATTTATGACCGAAAATCGGAAGGCGGCGCGCTTTACCATCCAATCATCCGATACAGTTCCCGTCGGTACGCAGTTGTGACCTACAGACACCGCTCCATGTTATCACCTCTGATAGTGCCCTCCATAAAAATCTCCCCTGGAGCCGGTCAGTGTCGGAACTGGTTCAGTGAGCCTACCATAAGGTCGCGCGACCGACACGAAGTCGCACAAATGCTGCGCCCAAGGCTTAGTGTATATTTCGCGCGACGGGCGACGCGACATTGTGTTTGTCATACAAATCGACCGAAAGTCATTTTTGCTGAAATGCACTGTCGCTGTCACGCGAAGTATGCACCAGGCCTAGCTTTGCGCAACGTTCGGTTGTGGTCATAATGCGGAGTTCCAGAACTGCGAAGCAGTGCCAGTAGAAATAATAAATACTGCTGAAGGCCATGATTTTTTTTACCATCTAACTCGAAGAACCAACAGGGAATTATGTATCATATCTGATGTAATCCTTGGATCGGACTGCTTTGGAAAATATTTTTCGTTTCGTTAGACGTAACACCCAGAAAACCCGTTAGTCGTTAAATTCGTTAGTCTTTAGTCGTAATTAAGCACATCCATCCCTGTTGCGGAGCACGATGTCTTGTTTCACAGTTTCGACCTGCTACCTCAGTTATACAATGGTTTGGGAAAGACTCTTGTGGAAGTTTAAAAATTGCCTTCACGGGGGTATTTTTCAGACCTCACCGGAACGATTAACTTCACTAGATTCCTAGACACAGCAACCTGTGGCCGTATTCGTAAAATCGCAGGCGCAGGAAGCGGGCGTTACCCTTCCGTGCCCGTCGTATGGCAATCACTTTTGTGCCTCCCCTGTCGATATTTCAATAGTGGCAGCCCCCTCTTCGCTACCTGTGAGAGTAGAGACAAACATGAGTAGCCGCCAGCATAGACGGAGAGGAGACCGCCAGGTAGGAGGCTGTTGTGTCTCACCTCCGTTATCAATGAATTCCGGCGGGCGTAGTATACCCGACCTCAACTGTGCGGGTGGACAAGAGCTGCCTGCCATGGAGATATTGATCATTTTGTGAAACGTGAGATCGACGCAACAGGCAGCCGCAACTGTCTCCATCTACCCGCTGGGTGGCGAGGAACCCTCCTGTCTACCCGCCAGGTAGCTGGGAGTCTTCCTGCCTACCTGCTGGGTACCCAGGAAGGTACAACACCGAAAACTCGGTCCAACAGCGGGTGGACTTTGGACTATAGTTGTGCTTTTTGACTAAACGGACTGAATGAATGAATATATTCGACTTCAAAATTTTGGAATAAACGAATGGATTAATATATTCGACTTCAAAATTTCCGAATAAACGAATGAATGAATATATTCGACTTCAAAATTTTCGAATGAACGAATGAATGAATATATTCGACTCCAAAATTTTCGAATGAACGAATGAATGAATATATTCGATTCTCTAATTCGAATGAATGAATATCGATAATCGAATAATTTCGAATGAATTAAATAATTTAATAATTTCGAATGAATTAAATAATTTAACTACCGGCCTACCGAATTCAGAGTTTTGCGGCACTACTGCTTTGAAGAGGCAGTTTTTAAACATGGCGTCGAAAGTTTTCGAACTGCTGTTTTCAATATTCCGCTCAGGCAGGGTTTATGAGTGGCGGCACGCAGAATCGATACGTATCGTTTCTACACTAGCAGCTGTCTGATGCCACACACAGCGGCTCTAATGCGCTATTCATACCCACCAACGCCAGCGCTTCACGAGCGGGCGTTTGGTTAGGCCGCGTTCAGAGTTCATTCGCGGCACGACGCGATGTTATAATCAGCCTACGTATCAATCACGCGACGTCGCATCTTCGCGGTGCGTTCACAGTGAAGAGGACGCGCAATTCGCCTTTGCGCGACGAACATCGCGTCGCGTTGCAATGCAACGCGACGCGATGGCAAACTCGTTGCTGCTTTTCTTCAGTGTTTTTTTTTTCATTGAAACAACCGTGTGAAAAAAAAGAAAATGAAAAAGGAATGAAACAATCATATTCAGGACCACACGCACTTGGAAGAACACAAAAAAACTGTTGGTAACGCTACAAAAAATTGTCGTTGCTTGTTTGCGAGAAATTGCGTATATGCAGTTGCACGTAGTCGCCCAGCGTTCACAACTGACTACCTGCGTGACGCGATTTTCGCATCGCACTGACATGTGCAATCGCGTCGCCCGCGAAATCTCCGAACGCCGTGTTAGTGTGTGTGGCCTGAAACTCTCCCCTATGGCGGCGAGGCTCGTACCGTCTTTTTCATTGTTTTCACTACTCCTCCATCGTTTCTTCTAAATGCAATTTTTTAAAGCAGTTTTTCTCCGAAACTCAAGTCAGAGGTAGTCAGCACCGGAGCGGTTAGTTATGGCGAAATATAATTATTGAAAACGGTGCTTAGGTGTAACGGCAGATCTGCTGCTCATATTGAAAAATTTTTTAAGCCAAATTTATCCAAAATAAAAAAATCATAAAAAGCTTCTGTAGGTTGGAAACGGTCCTCTGATTCACATCGTAATAGCTATCAGTGCTAAAGGCAGTGTTCACCATGATTTTCGTCCGCGAGTTTTTCACATAAAACAACGCGTTGGCCTCCAAGTGTTACCAAAATTACGAAGAAACGGCGAGAAACGCATTAAAACGTCGTATTTTAGTGACATTATTCAACAACATTGACTGATTGTCCGGTTGGATGAACATGTTCATGGTGGTTGTCACCGGTGGAAAATGGGGTCGATCGAAAATAGAAGAATATTTTATGACAAGCAATATTAGTTAGGGCCCTAAGGAAGAACGGAGCAATAGAGAGTAGAGGATTGCAAAGGACGGGTCCACAAAAAGAGCTCATTGTCACAACAAACACTTCCTGTGATACTTAAAGGCAGTGTTCACGATGAAAAGTTTTTGAAATTTCACTAGGATTGGGTAGTGGAGGGACACTCTGTAACGTTAACGTCGAAAGAACGCATGAAAACGAGCCAGGAAGAGCCCCAAAAGAGCCCGAAGTTGCAAAATCGAGCGCATTGAAAACCCCAAAAGCGCATCACACGCCTACCGACGTGAACAAATGAATGCTCGAGATCGTGAGATGAGCGATGGTTTTCAATCATTAGCCCCGTTCTTCCCTTCTTTCTCAGCTTCTCTCTTTACTCAGGTGAGCTCGCATAGATCGGCTGCAAAAGACGAAAGTTACAAGCCTCGGACAACTCGTCCACCATGTTTCCATAGCTCAATCTTTGAGGGACCATACCTGCGTTCACAGAAGGTCTTGTATGATTTCAGAGACACCTTTGGAATCAGCATGGGGGCCGTTTTCAAGATATTCGGAAAAACAGAAATCTTGTATGATTTCAGAGACACCTTTGGAATCAGCATGGGGCCGTTTTCAAGATAGGCGGAAAAACAGAAAAACGATTTTCATCGTGAACACTGCCTTTAAGGATATCGTGTACTTCTGGTGCGTTTTTCTCAATTTCTACGTCACTTAGTTCTACCCTGGGGCCACTTAATGAATACAGCGAATAATCTCAAAATTTAAGATTATCGTGGAAACTGCTTTTCAAGGCAGGTTTCACGATGAATATCGCGTTCGAGTTCGACCTAAAAATGGGATTTTTTGGTTGTGAGGTAACTAACAAGGAAGAAACAGTGAGAAAAAACGTCAAGAATGAGCTAAACTAGCGGCTTCTAACGTTCAGGGCGTGGACGAGAATCACGGGCTCTGCTGATTTCCGCAAGCGCGCGCTAATCGCGGAATCTGCGCGAATCGATCACGCTGGACGCGGCAGGGTTGCTTGGTAATTCGCCATCGAAACGTGTGCGGCGCCAGAAGCTCGTCCGAATGGGGGGCGGACCGGGATAGGTATGCGCACCGGTATAACTTTCAAAGTCGTTTCTATTCATTTCTGATCCGTATTTCCTGCTTTCTTCGACCCTATCCTCTCCAGCGTCTGCCAACTTAGTGCTTCACACTGAAACCAGGGTCAAGCGGAGTTGCGAAATTTCGCAACGGGGGTCGCAAAAATTTGGGTCCGAAAGTGAATGTTAGTGGGGATCGCAAAAATTTCGGTCCAAAAATGAGAATTTCGTGGATATCCCATAAATTCTCGATTACTTTTAGTCCCCAAGGGTAGGATCGTAGCATTCGGTTTCAGGCGCTTGGGCTCAACTACTGAACGATTTTTCGGCGTCTGACACTTTTAGTAATCAGCTATAAACTGGCCGGACTAGGGGAGGAGGAATCGCGAAAATCGCGCCTCGGAGAGGGGGGATCGCAAAAATGTTGGATTTTGGAAAAAAATGTGACGGGGGGTCGCTCCGATTTCGAAAAAAATCGCAACGCTCCGCTTGACCCTGGCTGAAACCTCGAGAACGAGATTTATCGTGAACACTGCCTTTGAGTCAGACTTGAATATTATGAGGTATTGCCAAACCTCTACCTACGAACGTCGCTGCCAGCGATTCCATCGGTGTTACTGTCTGAGTTGGTAATAGTGTTCGCGGTATTTCTCGAAAAGGCGTGACTTCAAGCTTTCTTCGCTTTTCGTGCATTTGTTACATCAACATGTTCTGCCCTAACGAGTATGAGCCGCAAAACTTGCTGCTATGTATTTGATATTTACTTCACCTTTTTGAGAAATACTTATTTTGTCACCTGTTCTTTATTGTCCTTTTGTTATTTCGCTTTCAAAAATCGATAATAAAAAGAACAAAATCCGAATTAGCTGTCGACGACAGCCATGGAAGCACCTTGTCAAAGGTTGGGGAAAATATACAAATCTCGCCCTTTTGAGAATTCCCGTGCATATTTCGATCTAGCGCATATGTCGTGGGTTCAATTGCCCTATCAATTTTCGCGGCTTTAGCTTTGGCTGCTAAAAATAGTAGACGCTCAGTAGGCACCCTGTATTTCCATCAAATTTCGGTTTCAACTTTGGAAACCACCAAGATCGGCTGAAAACCCAAAAAAAGCGTTGGATAGAAGAGTATTTGGACTTTCTACCAGTATTGTCCTTATCAGAAGAGAATCGCGGTCCGCAGTTGTGGACAGACGCTTTTGCAGCACGTAATGCGATGAAATCGCGCTGGGACGAAAGCTAATCGTGCCGGGACTAAGTGGTCCCAACACGATTATCATCGTGTCGCGTGCTGCCACAGCAGGCGTCTGCAATTGCGGACCAGAGACTCGCTCCGATAAAAGCTTTATTTTCAAGTACTCATCGAAAACAGATGTATTTTGAAACACAGGTCATCACTGGAAAGTTGAGGCGTTTCCATGTTAAATTAGGTTTGGGGCTGTGTTTGAGCTTGTTACTCATCAGTTACCACTTACGATTTACGAATGACAAGGTTTTTTCGGATTTCCGATTTACGATTTTTAAAAATCAAAGTTTTAGTTACGCACAGCCCTGACCCACAGTAGTGCTAGTGCACTGGCCCTTCCAGAAGTTTCTGTATAGGATCCGGGAACGGCTGTGTTAGATTATTCGAATATATTCGAAGATCGAATATGTTCGAATAATTGTCAGTGTCGATAGTCGATTTCGAATAATAATCGATAATCGGGATTTTTCGATTACTCGATAATCGGATAATTTATTCGAATGTTTATTCGATTGCGAATATTCGAGCACAACTATACTTTGAACATTCCCCGGAGGCTCCCAGGGATTCGTGAATACAGGCACTGGTGTCTCGCTGAGTATTGGACATTCTGTATGATTCGTCTACTCTCGCTCTCTCCAGTGACGGGGCTTTCGTGATGACCAGTAGAATGCAAGGTATCTACTGATTATTGGAATAAGAGATGGAATCAGGAACACAAATTTGGGACACACAAAGAAGGATCTGCTGTTGTCTGCCAAGCTCACAAGTTGACCCTTGCAATCACCGTGAAGAAGATATGCAATGAACTTCACCAAGCACTTGTTGTGGAGGTTCACTTCTCAGGCAGAAACTCCGGCTGAGGGGGCAGGCAATACCGGCTGACTAAACATTGTACCCGGGCATGCCCCGGTATTCACTGCCCCCTCAGCCGGTAAATGGTGGAGCGCTCAGCCGGCAAGTGGTGGCCCCCTCAGCCCGCATTCACTGTCCCCTCAGCCGGTAAATGGCTGCCCCCTCAGCCCGCATTCGCTGTCCCCTCAGCCGATGAATGGTTGCCCCCTCAGCCCGCATTCACTGTCCCCTCAGCCGGTAAATGGCTGCCCCTCAACCCGCATTCACTGTCCCCTCAGCCGGTATTAGTTGCTTACCACGTGAATGATATCGATCTGCAAGACTAGATGAAGCCTCTAGTAGGCTCTCCCTATTCCCCAGCAAGTTCGAGGCTTGCGTTTCATTTCTCTGAAGCGGCAAGCCTTACCTTGCTTCAAAAATCAGGAACTGACCCGCTGTCACGTCCCCACGGTCACAACGAACCTTAAGGGGTGAGGGGTCAATGATCCAAATCATGTGGATGACCATCCGTTCGAATGCCAACACCCGAATCAGCTCGAAGTCCATTTCGCCCGCTCCGTACATGAGCCTGGTCCGCTTTAGTGTCTGCCCGCTCAGCCGGTAAAGCCATGCCCCTCAGCCGGTAATGCTATGTCTGCCCGATCAGCCGGTGACATGCTCCAAATTTGGTGCACGTATGGTTTCCGTATTCGATTTAGTCTGGCGCATGGAACAGGCGGCTGGTCGTGCGGTGTTGGCGGCATCACCGGCCAACGGGGGTTTCGATTCGCGCGCGGCAGCCTACCGTCGCGGCCCCGTCCATTCATCAGCACTCTGCCCGTATTCATGAAACACTCGGAGCCTCCCGGGAAGGTCCGCAGTCCACCCGCTGTTGGACGAGTTTTTGATGCTGCACCTTCCTGGCTACCCGGCAGGCGGGCAGGAAGGCTCCCAGCTACCTGGCGGGTAGACAGGAAGGTTCCTAGCCACCCGGCGGGTAGATGGAGACAGTTGCGGCTGCCTGTTGCGTCGATCTCACGTTTCACAAAATGATCAATATCTCCATGGCAGGCAGCTCTTGTCCACCCGCACAGTTGAGGTCGGGTATACTACGCCCGCCGGAATTCATTGATAACGGAGGTGAGGCACAACAGCCTCCTACCTGGCGTTCTCCTCTCCGTCTTTGCAGGCGGCTACTCACTTCTGTCTCTGCTCTCACAGGTAGCGAAGAGGGGGCTGCCACTATTGAAATATCGACAGGGGAGGCACAAAAGTGGTTGCCAAACGCCGGGCACGGGATGGTGACGCCCGCTTCCTGCGCCTGCGATTTCATTAATGCTACCACAGAGTGAACGCAAATTATCGGTACGATCCGAGCCGACTGTATGTATGACTCCGCGTCGAAAATGTAGTAAAGTGATTCGAAAAATAGTTATTTCTAAATAATGATGACCTCACAAAAAATTCAAAGTGGTCGGCATTTCCTGTGTTCTCTTTGATACAAAACTACCTGGGAGATTTGAATAGGCATTGACGCGACCCATTTCTGCTGCACAATCTTGTCCATGCCAACCTCTGCAGCAACTGGGGTTCGACACCGTAGTGAAAGTTCTCCGCCTTCCTTGATCGGAATTTCTAATGAATCCGTATCAAAGCAGCGCATCGGCCAATGAGTGCCGATCTTTTGAAATATTTATAAAGTTCGTGGTTACTTTGAATTACATTTTTTAACCACATTTTCCTATACATACTTCAAGAAATTGTAAAAAAAATTCGACTGAAACATTTTCTCTGGCAAACTGGGGCGTCGACAACAGGTTGATCCGCCCACCATGAGTCACCGCTGGCGAACGCGCCGATATTTGGCGGAGCTTGGGCCGCGAGTTATGCTCTGGTCGATGTCGAGCTGTTGCACAGCAATTATGGCCGCGAGTTATGATCTCGTCGATGTCGAGCTGTTGCACAGCTAACGCTCTAGATACAAGGGAAGTATACGACGCATTTTTTAGGCATGCTGTGAATGATTAGAGCGCAGCCGGTTCAATTACCCAAGTTTGCGGTACATTGGCCTCGCCCAGCATCAGGAGGGCCTGCCTATCCGGTGGTGACCCCAGTGGAGGCTGGGCGACCCAGCCGCCACGCGTGTCGGTGTGCCGACCGCGACGCGTGTCGGTGTTAAGTAGTGCCTAAGCTGGATGAAAGTCCTGTAGGATGTGAACTGCTGCTAAATAGGCCGCTAAACGCGACACATCGAGTTGTCAACAGCCCGACAACAGGCGGACGTCGCTGGGCAACGGGCAGGTCTCAGGCTGACAATACGCGCGATTTGACTTGTCAACAGGGAGCGGTTTATGAGATGACAACTTATCAACCTGTTGTCGACGCCCCAGTTTGCCTGAGTTATTTTTCTGCTTAGTAGAGTGACTAAGTACGCAGAAGCTGGACTTGGCATCCAATTTAATGCACAAGGTCTATTTGGAGCGAAACCACGAGTTTTGAAGGATTCGTACGCGCTTAAAACCGCTCACCGTTTTTTGACTTTGCTGTTCGGGCCCCCCTGAGAACGTACTCAGGCAAACTGGGGCGTCGACAACAGGTTTATAAGCTGTCATCCTCTAAACCGCTCCCTGTTGACAAGTAAAATCGCGCGTATTGTCAGCCTGAGACCTGCCCGTTGCCCAGCGACGTTCGCCTGTTGTCGGGCTGTTGACAACTCGATGTGTCGCGTTCACTGTTTTTTCTAACTTAGGTACTACGTTGCACCGACACGCGTCGCAGTCGGCACGCCAACACGCGTCCCAGTAGGCACACCAACACGGTCGGTAAACCGACACGCGTCGCGGCTGGGTCGCCCAGCTTCCACTGAGGTCACCACCGAACGGGCAGGACCTCGAGATGCTGGGCGAGGCCAATGTTGCGCAAACTTGGGTAATTGAACCGGCTGCACTCCTATCATTCGAAGCGTGCCTGAAAAATGCGTCGTATACTTCCCTTTTATTTAGAGCGCGAAAACGCTTGCTGTGCAACAGATCGACATCGACCAGATCGTAACAAGCGGCCACGGACCCTCGGAATATCGGAGCGTTTGCCAGCGGTGACTCATGGTGGGCGGATCAACCTGTTGTCGACGCACCAGTTTGCTTGAGAAGGTAGAGCTTGTTGGGTCCCCGACGCATTATTTAGAAGATATGGAATGCATCAAATTCCGTCAAAAGAGGCCAGTCTTCCGACAGCCATGTGGCATACATGGAGAAAGGAAAGTAGCTTATCAACAAGTTATTTCGTGTCAATGAGTGGATGTTGATTTCTCATTTCGTGTTAAGCTACCATACTTTCTCTATTCATGCCGCATGGCTGTCGGAAGGCCGGCATCTTCTGGCGGAATTAGAAGCATTCGATCTCTCATGTCTTCACAATAATGCGTCGGTGACCCAACGAACTCTACCTACGTTCTCTGGCGGGCCCAACCAATGATTCAAACCCAAAAAAATGGTAGGTGGTTCTCAGCGCGTACGATGCCTTTAACACTTTCCATTACTTTTGATGCGCAGTGTACTACAAAGTCCAGAAATACTGTCTGCGCCAACATTTTGCACTTGCGAGCAGATTTCAGTGGAACCAACTAATGGGACAGACTGAACAATTTTTTCAGGAAAGCCTCGCACTTGGATCATATGTACTCGGAAAGGCCGAAAAGCTTGAGAGTTGCGAAGTTTGAGGAATACATTCGTGAGACGATGAAAGAGTTGGAGTGTATCGACTTCAATGTATCAGTTGAAGATTTCAGGCTAGCCGTTATTACATGTGCGCTCGAAATTGTGGGTAACGTACACTTTTCTTCAACTTGTTTCTAGGTTCATTCATGGAAAGTGTAGAGTTCGAAAGTAGAAGTTGTAATGACTCTTCGAAGTATATTATTTGCTCACGCATTTATTTCCTTCCAGTTGAAGCGATGGGTTCAAAAGGATGATGAAACTAGTCCGTCTAATTCCACAACGAAAATCGACGAGGGATCAACAAAGAAGAAGAAAAGAAAGGAGGATCGTCCTCTTTCTCATATCCAGTTCATCGAAAAGATTAAAAAAGTCCTGTCAAAAGAGCTGGTCATTCCTGTTTGCCCAAAGAATCCTGTGCGATGCCAGAGTTTGCTGAAACTTTTGAAGTTATTGGTGCAGGTAGTGACCAAGTTCATTTTAATTCGAGAATATCTTAGTAGTCGGCGATGTTCCAGACTGTACTAGAAGGTGAAAATCAGAACATGGTTACTAAGGATTATGACTCTGGTCTGAAATGCATTCGAGAGTCGATCGCCAGCTTTCTCTTAGCGAAGAAGGATGAAGCGGTGAGCACACTCTAGCCTATACTCAAAAATTTGCGGTGCTCAGACATTGGTGGGGGAATTCCCGAGAACGGCGACTGAATTCCCCTCCATAAAACTGGGGATCTTCCTCCGAATCGGGGGAGGCGAAGGGGATTTTCGACAGCGGGCCTTTTCTCGTTCTCCCAAGTGCAGGTCTCCTCATGGTGTCGCAACCCAACACCAACTGCTCATGGAATAATCAGAAATCAGTTTGCTGAAATTCGACAGTTCCGTATCCTGGTATGTTACCGTTTGCGGGGGGGGGCACTCAGGATTCGGTTGGAGAATGAATGATACAGCTTTCAGGGTTCGTATTCGCCAATAACCCGCCGGGTACCCGCCGGGTAGTCGAAGGGTAAATGAGGTGAAATTTCAGTACAAAACGCGCGCTCCACGGCCACCTCTCGCCTCCCTTGGCTTCCCTCGCGACCGCCGGAATTTTTCGAATCGCATAGCTGAAGAATGACCGCTTTGCGATGGAATCTTTATCTTTTTGCAGTGATATCGATACGTAACACAGTTTGCATTTCCATCTTACATGGTGTAAGATGGGTTGATCTGCTCCTCTGCCGCGCGCGGTATCATCCCTTCCGCTTCCCTTCGACTACCCTCGGCGGGTTGTTGGCGAATACGACCCCTGAAGTCGAAGTATTTCCATGGAGTCTCCACGAAAACAATCACTGATAACGCAGTCAGGCATATGATATCAGCCCAAATTTTTATTTTCATGGATAAATCATTTCATTTTCTTGGGTGCCCCCCCCCAAACGGTTTCAATCCCCTTATCCTTATAAAGCTGAACTATGGTCGAAAATTATTACTTTTGACATCAGGTTGCGGAAAAGTTTCTATTCCTTGAAATCTTAACAGAGACTCCCTACAGAGGCAGCTGTGCTATCACGAATTGCGAGAAGCGAGACCAGTTCGAGGCTGGCCATTTTACGCCACCGTATACGTTGCGGCTTTGTTTTCGTCTTCATTATGCTCGAGGGAGGGAGGTCTAGCGGAAGATCGTGAACTTCTCTTGTTCTTCCATCCCCCCTCCTATCAGCTGCTTCAAACCTCCTTCGTTTTGGTTCATTCGAGAGGAGAACGGTGATACGTCGCCCTCGGCCGAGTGATAACGGCCAAATTAGGCTTATTCTCCTCGTGAACTTGAATACTCACACATTGGTGGGGAAGTTCCCCAGAAAGGCGACAGAAGACTCCTTCCGAATCAGGGGAGGAAAAGGGAGTTTGCCGCTGGTCTATCGTCGTTCTCCCGACTGCACGTCTACCCCATGGTGTCGCAACCCAACACCCATTGTTCAATGATTGATCAAAAACTCGCTGTCCTCGACAGTTTCCAGACTTTAGAAAGCTGAACTAGAGGTAACATTTGTTACCTCTGATATTGAATTACAGTGGAGCTTCTCATCCTATCCAAAATCCGGACAGAGGCACCCTACTCAGCCCGTCATGGTTCTTGGTCGAAGGTCCGATCCCCCTCCCTGTGCTAGATACATCACACCTCTCGCCGTAGCCTGTCCGTCAAAAATTTTAAACTACGTTCAGGCGGCCGTTTCCAGGCAGGACTCAGAAACATCCTTAGAGCGTATTGAACAAGACGATCTGTCGATGTTCTTAGTAGATGCCCAAACAGTCTAAGTCGACCATCCAGCGCCGCTTGAGGGGGAGGGGGGGCGTTCGAAGAAGCTGACACATCCCTTGTGTCAAGCGTTGATGTAATGCGACGTAACGTTTTTCGGGTTTTCGGTTTCAGAATTTTCCACCTACCCCTGATCCCAGTCCTTGTTTCATGGCATTCCTCCTAATCCTAGTAAATCTAGTCTCCCTCGTTGGTTTTGTGGCGTCATGATCTAACTTGTTTTGCAACTTCTGGGTCTGCTATTCAGTTTCCTGAATATTTTAGGGGAGTTTAAAAGGATTGAATTCTCCGCGTTGATCAGTCATCGGGGATGCGCCACACATTCGACTTCCATTCAGGGTCGTCAAAGTTTTGTGAATTTGTATAAACTCTATACAACGGCTTGCGGGGCCAATCGATCTTGAAATCAATGTTCTTATCCTCCCAGACAAGCGTGGAACCAAGTTATGAAGCCGGCGGGATAGAATGCTTGGTTGACCTTAGGGGAAGGCCGATCTCGACCATATGCGGTGACAACACCGCCTCACGTCATAATGTTGCAGCAGACTATTTTGAGATCTTTGCTAATAGAGATTTTTAGATTGTTGCAACGGACGTTCTGGCCGCACTTGATCAGTGGAAACAACTTTTTCGAACCCTTGACCCGGAAACCAAGGTTGGTAATTTCTGCTTCAGTAAATAAAGAATCATCTCGGGACATTGTAAGACCCTTAATATTGTCTTCACTGGAGTGAAATTCTGGTCCGCAGCTGCGGACAACCGCTGCTGCGACCTGCAAAGCATTCGGAATCGTGCTGGATCACGGACAATCGAGCTGGGACCGCAACGTACCTGCACGACTATCTCCTTGTTGTGCGCTGCAACAACGGTTGTCCGCATTTGCGGACCAGAATTTCGTTCCGATAGCAGTATAGATGAGCGGAATGAAAACTTCACGCGACACCGTTGCAGCAGCTTACCGCATGAATTAAGAGTTTGCGCACCATTGTTTGCGTACGCGCCATATTTCCGATGCTCCAAGCAAAGTCAACTTGCGAAGATGGCACGACTCACAGCAAGAACGACTCCGTCTGTTGCGCGAGGAGCTTACCAAGTTGGTACGGTGTCATCCTGAAAGGGCGGCCGTAAATCCTATACTAGAAGTACCGCCTCCAGTCTGCACATTCGAGTCTAAACTCGTAATAAGGGCTAGATGCGCACTCGCATCGCTGTGCTGCGGTCACTCGACAGTGCTCATGCCCTACGTCAGCAAGCTTGACAGCAGCAAATCTGATGTTTGTCCGGACTGTGGTTCTATCGGCCATAACACCGCTCATTTATTCAACTGTTCGAAGAGACCTACCACGCTGACCACAATGGGTCTATGGACGAATCCACTGCTGGTCGCCCAGTTTCTCCGCCTGTGACAAAACCATCGATGTGGCTGCAAAGAAGAAGAAGCAGACGAGAAATGGCGAGGCCTCATACTTATTTCATGGCGAGATACTATCATTTGAGACATTTCTCTATTGGGTTGACTAACCCAGTTTGGCTCAACATGATTTAAAGTTGTATTTTTATTTATTGGGTCTCATAAATTTTTTAATTAATGAATTCAATCATAAATGGCTGCTTTTTACATTGTGTAAAATTTTCGCCAGACACTCGAAAAATTGGGTAGAAATTAAGAAGGGTAGCTATACTCAGATTTTTGCTAGGAAAAACTGCTAAAATTCCAAGAAAAAAAGACAAAAAAGGTATCACTCGCCAATTGAAATTGAAACTAGAAAATCAGAGATCGCACAGAGATTTTCGGCTGGAATAGGAGAAATTCGCGGTGGTTCAGACATATCAGTTAAGCAGATTAGTGAAGAAATTGGGTAGAAATTGGAGAAGAACCAGCCATACGAAGATTTTTGCTGAAAAACTGCAAAATAATGAGTGAAATCTCCGAAAACGAATTAATGAGAATTGCGGAGTCCGTAATCTACAAATAATTATTCATTGGTTTATTTGTAGATTATCTTATGGAATTTTAGATAATTTAATAATCTATTTTTTGAACCCGTTTCGTTAAAGGCAGGGTTCTAGATAAAAGCGGTTGTTGTGCCATTTTTGTGAGAAGGTAGATCTGGCCATCACAAATGTGAAAATAAGGGAAAAGTTGTAGAAAAAACGCTCAGGATAAGTTATTGCTCGGTGTCCGCCCGCCCCCATTTATCGAGATTTCTGTAAATGCTTGTTTTGTCAACTTTTATTTTGCTTCTCAAGTAATTTCTGAGCATTACTGGAGACTAATGACTACTTCAACAGTAAAATCAAAGGCAGATAAGCAAGCATTAATAAAAATATCGTTAATTAAGGGGCCGGCCGACACCGGTAATTAGCCGTTATACCTTGTTTTTGAGCGTTTTCACCGCAAATTTCAGTTTTTTCACTCATTTTCACTTTTGTGATGGCCAAATCTGCATTCACATGAAGAGTGCTCAAAAGCCGTTTTTTTTATCGTGAACCCTGCCTTTCATTTCCGGGCAATTGCGGAAACGCGAATGAAGTACTCATTTACAAGCTTTGGTGTGCGCAAATCCGATTCAGCGCATTCCATTTCCCTTGATTCGTTTTTGAACTAGGAACTATCGATACCTTTGAAATTGGATCCACTTCGAAGTTTTAATTTCATATGAGCCAATCGATGCGGCGTCATTCAACTACGAGTGGCAGGTTAGTGACCAGGGTCAAGCGAGGCGTTGCGTAATGTTTTGAAATCGGAGCGACCCCCCCCCACCCACCATCAACATTTTCTCCAAAATCCTATATTTTTGCGATCTCCTTCAATATTCGTTTGTTCATGAAATCGGAGTATACGGTTTTTCGACATTCTGGTCGCTCAGAAAACCAAAACAATCAAATTACGTCGACTGGTGGTTTTAGATGTTTATTGGGAGAGTCGTCTCTCCAAACCGACCAGTTATGACAATGCAACCTATACAACGGAACGCCTCTCCTTAAAAAGGCAGAGGGCGGGGTCATTCGATAGCAGCATGCGCTGCGACGAGATAGTACAGCGACAGGCATAGAGTGGCGAGGAAGGCAAGAGTGATCTCCTCGCGTCCCTGCCTCTGCGCCGATTGATCGACGAAAACAACAACTAACCGAATGAAAGGGAGGAATTGGGCTAGAAAGAACTAAACAGAGAAACAACACTAATACTGCCTACATTACAAATGTTAACTAACATTAGCAGTAGTAGTGAAGCCTAGGGAAACATTCTGATCTACAATAGCCGGATCTCAGCACAATGTAACCTACAATACTTAACAATCAAGATATTTGATTACTAAGACTGTCAGACGCCAAAAATTTGTTCTTTGGTGACCAAAAATGTTACGAATTTTTGGGTTGTCGTCACCAAATTTTCGTTTTTGTCCGAAAATTTTGCGATCCCCTCACTAACTTTCATTTTCGGGCCGAAATTTCTGCGACCCCCCCCTCCACCCACGTTGCGAAATTCCGCAACCCCGCTTGACCCTGTTAGTGACATTCCTGTAGAGAGTAATGTCGAGGGGTCATGAACTGTCAATAATGAGGTACGGTAGGATACCGTGTACTATACTTGTTCCGAATCGAATGATCGGATGATTATACGACTGTTTCAGTCGGGTATAAAATTCGACTTTTTATTCGAAAAGTCGGATATTCGAAAAAGTGCGATAGCCGACTATAGTCGAATATTCGAAAACGTGTTATATCCGACTACAGTCGAAACGTCGGATATTCGAATAGTTCAAAATCCGACTATAGTCGTAAAGTCGGACATTACAACCTGACCACAAAAAACTGCTTGCTAATCACTCTCCTCGAAAATATTTACGGTCATCCGGTATTCTGTGTTTGATTTTAGTTATTCATTTGAAAATAGTATTTAATTATATTTGCTTTTGGAAGAAACTTTGTGGGTGTAAGTCAGATGGGAGCGATTTTTTTTAAAACCTTATTGCAGACAGACTCCTGCTATTTGCTGGATGACTACGGTGCGTGTCCAAACTATAGAAGCGCCATATTCTCGTGGGATAAGTAAACCGATGAATAGTTGTGGGCACCGTTCTGTGCGTCTGTCAAGTTTTCCCTTTCGTATTTAACAGCTCACAACTCTGCTCATGGGTAGGAAGATGCTTCCAAGGGAGCGGCCTGTTACGCCCTCTCATTCCGTAGTGCAGGATTTGTCGACGCTCGCTAAAACCCCCTTATTCTTGCATCAAAGGCGCAAGCGTGCAAGCTCTAAGCGGATTCCACGCAAAAACGAAGGAGAAATTCTCTATTTCGATCTCGCTGTCGCGAAGCCCGTAAATCCTCGCCTTAATTGTTGCGAGAATTTACGGGTTTAGCGACAGCCTGTGTCGAACAGCGATCTCATCCCACGTTAGCTTCGTTGAACGCAGGGATGCCGTTCGTAGTGCTGGTCCAATCATCTCTTGAATCGATTACTCGATACTCTGTGGCTGATCGTGGAGTGTGACCCCGAACCGCTCTCTGGAAGACCGTGCTAAGGATACTTTTGGCCGCGTGGATGCTGCAGGCTGTGGGAAGAAACGGCAGTGCGGTCGGTCGCAGCTGAGATTGCCCTATAGTGCTGATCATGACAGGGTGGATCGATCAAGGCAAGAACCTTCCACCTTTTTTCGCGTTCTCGGCAAGAGTTTCCGTAGTTGGTGAGGGTGACGTAGCTAAAGTTCCACCAATTGTGGCTAATATGTCCGTAGTTTTTGTAAATTCTCGCGTTAAAATTAGACTAGATTCCTCCAAAGCCCTGGGAATCTCCTGTTTTCGTGTGAGGCATCTTGCGACCCCGGCAGAGAACAGATTCTCCCAGCAAGAATTATTTCTAGCAACTTTTTGGAAACTTCTACGTCCTTACACTGTTCCCGAATTGTAGAGGCCTTTGTCTATACGGTAGAAGAACTCTGAATATGTGATACTTCATAGCAAATCAAAATGAAATAGGCTCTACCGCAGTAATCAGCTTCAAAAACGAGGTTACATATCGAATTAACCCTACTTCTTCACAAGCAAATCGGACCGCTCTGACTGATCGGCGAACGTATTCATTGCGGACTGTCTTTTTCACATTTAAATTGGAGAATACATCTCGCTAGCAGCATATTGCTACGGAAACTCCGCCAGATATAAGCTCTTAGCACAGCGACGGTGGGCTACATAAATAGCTACACGATAACGTCGTTCCAATTTAAACTTTCAAGTCGCGGATGATCCACTGCGGCAAATAACAATAATTGATTACGCTGTATAAGACAAACGTTAGAGAAGAAAACAATAAAATTGCTGCATGCATCACATGCAAGTACGGAATCCCGTGATAACTCATCAGTTATAACAAACTAGTTTCTGATAATGATTTTTGATGTCATCAGTTGGAAGCGCGATAAATGGTGGATGGAGGGGAATGGTGCTCCTCAACGATACATAAGCAGCACGTGCGTGAACTGTAAATTTTTGAGGTCGGGTTGTTGTTCTAGCCTTGAGATAGGAATTTTTTACTTTCTCTTCTCTAGTTCTAGAAGTAATGCGCTCTTGGAACGATGAACAGTATACTTGTTCCGAATCGAATGATCGGATGAGTATCCGACTGTTTCAGTTGGATAAAAAAGTCGACTTTTTATTCGAAAAAGTGCGATATCCGACTATAGTCGAAAAGTCGAATATTCGAAAAAGTGTTATATCCGACCACAGTCGAAAAGTCGAATATTCGGAAAAGTGCGATATCCAACTACAGTCGAATATTCGAAAAAGTGCGATACCCGACTATAGTCGAAAAGTCGGATATTCGAAAAAAATTTCATTTGGAACAAGTATACCGTGTACCTACCGTATGCCAGCTCTCCTCCAGGTGTACATAACATGTTCCGTCCCCATGGGTTATAGGACATCGCATCAAAGGCGTAGGAAGCCGGCAACCTCACACAACTGGTACCATAAATCTTGTGCAGACGGGGTTGTAGGTCTGGCCGAACATGGAAATGGATACAGTGAATCATGTCCAGCACATTGACAGTCGGGGCATTCATTGGGGACTGACTGGTCAATCCGATGAGCGTTGGCCCTGAGGTAGGTGGAGTGACCGCATCGTAAACCTGCGAGGATGGTTCGAGTGCGCCTCGGCAGATCAGCCTCACTATCTTGGACTCGTGGGGGCACACCGCCATATATTTGATTGGGCTGAGCAGCAGATGAGCGCGTATGCTCAGCCATCTGGAGCCTTCTGCGCGAAAGATCGGAGGTAGCCCAACGTTGTTCATTGACAGGAGACATGGTAGCATGCTATATAGAGCGGCGTGCTTGTTTCGTGGGTGGGGGTCGGACGATAGAAGACGGGGGCTGGGATGGGTCGGGCTATTGACGATGCCTAAGAGAAATTGCTGAGACAGCAGGAAGCAGTGCTGCTTCACGAGGAGTAGGCCGGTTTTTTGATGAAGATGCTCAATAGGCGTCGATTTGTGACATCCTGTTACAAGCCTGGGGCCAGTATTTCAAATTTATTATATGTGCAAGCGCATGTGACATGACATTAAAAAATAAATCAAAAAATCAACAAACTGAACACAATCAAGTCAATCACTATAAAACTAGTTGAAAAAAAGACTAAAACAAGACTAAAACACCAATGGTTCCTGTTGAAGATAACGACCGACCACCGTTTTGAAGCCAACATAGATAGCCGGCACTTGCAACTTCTTACTCAAGCTTAGATAGTCCAATTCAGCTCGAATTGGAAAGAAATGCCGCCTTATTTGAGAACGAGGCCTTGGAAGGCTAAGTTTGAACTTTTTTCCCTCTTGTATTTGAACGTATCAGCGTGAAAAACTCGGACGATTTCAAACCAACAGGCCCATTCAACATTTCAAAAACCGGGAACAAATCATTTCTCCTTTTACGTACAGCAAGGGTGTCCAAGTGCAACCTCATATTCCTAAGGTAACCGCTGGGTGTTGCGCTATAAGACAATCCCATCGCTCTTAGGAAGACTTTCCTCGTAAAACTATTCTGCACCCTTTCTATTCTATCAATAAAATTGCGCTTATGCGGTGAACAAACGCAAGTCACATACTCCACCATAGAACATTTAGTATTCTGTGAAAACGAGAATGCACATCGTATAGATGGCGAATTGGGTTCGCCATCTATACGATGTGCGTTTGTCGGTGCTGTTCACCAAGGCGACCGAAGTGAGCCAGAGTCCATAGGCTTCAATCATAGTTGGTCGAAAAAACCGCCGTGACATGCCGTGGTCGACCCGGTTGATACGTATGAAAGACATGGACGAAGAAGGTTGAAAAAACATCCGGTGTGACCAACGCGGTCGATATGTATGAAATACGTGAAATGAATTCAGGAATATTATTCATTCCCTACCTTATAGCATGTGCGTATCGGTCGGGTCGGCCACACCGCGTGTTTTTTCACCCCTCCCCATTCTTGTCTCAGAATTATCGACCGGGCTGGCTGCAGCCGACTGGCCAACTATGACCGATTCCATAGCTGGCCGCCAGCATTAAGTGGCGCTAGTGTTGGCATCGTCAACATTTGCGATTGATTCCGTTCCAGAGCTATCACTGCAGCTTCATCAACGGCTGTAATTGCATCGTAGGTGCACCGGCTGTCAATAAAATCGGCGATAATATCAGCGCTGGCTCCTCGCCGTCTTAGGACAGGCTACATGCGCCAGCGATTGAGTGTGTTCGCCAGCGTTTCGACGTCATGCCGCTGAAACTCGTAGTTATGGGTATGGTTTTGCTGCGATACCACTGGTCAAGCTTCTTCTCGGGCCACGTTGCTAGAAGCCACCTCGACCTCAAACTGGAATCTCAACCAACGGTCAATTGAGGGTTGTTAGGGAGAAGAAAAAAATAGTATCAGTTTTTAAAGCTTCTTTTTATGCGCGTGTTTAGTCCACTTCGGATCCACCCAGATCATTGAGCAAAATTTCCGAAACTGGTGATCGTTACCGTTTCTCTCCCCGCCCCCCCCCCCCCCCCACAACCTTTCCCGCGACAGGTTTAGGTTCACGCTCTGACTATATAACCCAGAGGATGAACGGCATCCGCTGTCGAAGAACTACTGAGGCGGAGTTCATAATGCGACTGATCGTTGCGCTCAACTTGCCTGTTTGGCATTGATCGCACCAGCGGAGCACGTTTATTTGGCCATCAGTGCCTGTAGATTCGTTGAGACGCGGACTTCACGTTCAGTTTTTCACGGCTCGGCGTCCTGATATGGTATTAATAATTATGTATATAAGATTGATTCCAGGGAGTTACCTGCTTCGCAAGTTCTTACGCCATGTGTTTAGCCGTGCGGATTTACTTCGAGTATGCTAAAGGTACATAAGTTCATCGTTAAGAATCAATGGCGTTGCTTTCCGAATCAAATATAGGGTAGATTTTCTCGTAGTACGAGCCAATTAGTGACACATCTGGCTTCGAATCGGACATGGTAACCGGTTCCACAGAAGTGCGCCTCTCCTAACCACTTTTGGCTTAGCACTAGTGCGGCCCCGGGTTCGACGTGAATGTGCCTCCCAGATGACTGAAATGCGTTGTTATTACCCATGAATTTACCGGTGGGTAGAAATAGTAATATTAATGTGTATTGATATATCATATAATTTTCTAAAAATAGGTATAAAGGTCTTCCAATCCCGAGGCTCTCACTTGGGCTTGCTTTTGATTTTCCGCGTGAATTTACAAAACTGTTTTTGAGAATTGTTAGGTATCCAGGATTTTTCGAGGTATTTCAGTTTTTTTAGATTTGGCTTGAAACCCTGTACGGGGCGTTATTTAGGGAGCTGAACATAAATCTGGGGCCAGTTCACCACTGTTATGAGTAATACTGTGGGTTACGGTAGGTATAATCCGCGAAGCGGCTGGAGAGGTTAGGTTTTGTCTAGGTATTGTGATCACTCAGAATTTTATAAAGTAGTTAATAAATTTTCAAAACAATTTTTCTTGAGATGCCCTTCTGGATGTGAGAGGGTCCAGGAGACATCTGCTGACAACATTGAGCCAGATTGGTAGAAAAATAGAACATTTAGGTCATTGGTTGCATAGCGAAAATTCGTGTTGTGCGCGAAACGGGTAACGTGTGTGGTGTTTCTCGTTCTTGGTTCCTCGTTCATCGCTCCTCCTTAGACAATGGTAGCGGCGGACAGCTGGCGAGTTAGTGTGTTGCCTATCAGATGGTATCCTGGACCCTCTCATATATATCCAGAAGTGAATCTCAAGAAAAATGGTTCTAAAAATTTAATAACTACTTTATAAAATTTCTAAGTGATCACAAGACCTAGGCAAGACCGAACCTCTCCGGCCGCTTCGCGGCTTATACCTACTGTAGCCTTGCTACAGTATAGGGCACCAGATTTTTGATAAACCGTGAAGATAGCGAAATTTCGCCTTTTAGATTATTCTCTAATCAGAATAATGGTCTTGCGATCGGCTGTTGAAGCGTTGCGCTAAGTTTTTTTTTTGTAATCGTTCCATGTTTTTCACTCACTGTTTTGTAGTTTTTGAGCACGTCGGCAACGGCGTAAAGTAAATAAATAAATAAATAAATTGAAATCTGTCACTGCCTCATATGAGGCTGAAAAAAAGCAAGTCCAAATTTGAAGAAGAAACAACGTACATAAACATACAATCAGATGAAAAACAAATTTTGCTGAAGATGAATGGCAGGAGTCGTACCTGCAAACCTGCCCTTTTTTCTCGTTCAGTAATTCACAGTGTTTTCTCCTCGGCCATCCCCGCTTTCTGCTTATGGCTACTTCATTCAAGTGATTAGAGAAAGGCATTTTAAATTGAGTTTAAAAACAGCGTATATCTCGCAAATGAGCCAAAATCATACCGCCAAATTTTTATAGGGCAGTTTCTTTGTGACTAAATGCGTTCCGAGCAGATACATTACTCACTCCGTCTGAATACCTTCAACCCGCCTTAGCATTATATCGCACGTAAGCAGGCTCACTCTATCGCGCGCTCACGAAGTAACCGTACGGAATTAACGGAGGGGCGCACTTGGAAATTCGATTTTTTTTCAGATATTGTAAAAAGTGTCCATAATTCACGGAGCTTCTTATCCCGTCACCTACAATACCCGCGCTAAGTCCTGTAAAAAACGGGGAGGATCTGGCAAATTTGGCAAAGAAGCGTCTGATGCATGTAACTTTTTGAATGAAGACTTTTTTGAATTCTGAAAACGCTATCATATTCACGGATTAAATTGCTACATATTTATGTGACTTGTGGGCCGATGTTCAATATAATCGCTTTATCTTTGAAGGAAATAGTTTTTGCAATCGTTTGTCAAAAAGGCGAAGTGCGGCGAAACGTTGAGCAGTATTTGTACAAGTTCTAGAAGAGCAATCTGTATGCTTTCTCCATAAATTAGGTGCAGGTGGGAGAATCTCAAGGCTTCTTTTGGTTGAATTTTTGGAATCCTTCGTTGATCACGCTCGAGAACTGCCTGAAAAGTCAGAGTTTCGTTGCGAGAAGCCCGAACTCTTAAATGAAGGATTTCGAAAATTCAACCAGCATAAACCTTGAGATTCTCTCACCTGCAGCTAATTTATGAATAAAGCATACGGATTACTCTTCTATTACTTGTACAATTACTGCTCAAAGTTTCGCCGCACTCTGCCGTCGGCCCCCAAGTCACATAGTTAGGTAGCAATTTGATCTGTGAGTATGATAGCGTTTTCAGTATTCAAAAAAAGTTACATGCATCGGACGCTTTTTTGCCAAGTTTGGCAAATGCTCCCCGTTTTTACAAATTTTAGCGCGGGTATTTTACTTGCACAATATGCCCCAAAAACACTAGTTATGTGTCGACGAAATTGTTCAAATCATTTTACTCGCTTCATTGGTGTAGCAGTTCATTACCCTTAAATGACATGCTGCTAGTTTTCAGCTTCGAGGAAATCAGATCAGTGGATCAAAGAGTGCGTTTATGTGATGCAGTTGAGCTCTAGGTGTCCGCTTCCCCACGACAAGAACGTGGTAGTTTCTGCCTACATCGATGTTCTTGAACATCATTGGGTTAGTTATCGTCGTCTCTCTTTCCTTCTCATCGATATTGAACTAACCTCTGAGGGTGATGCTGATTCAGTATGACGTTAGCGGATTCATTCATGATTACAGTGATCTCGGCTATGAGTGCATCGGTTGTTTTTCCCCAATGCAGCACAGCGTTAAAAAAATTAGAGGCTACAATGATTGCTTTCAATCGATTTGAGACTCATGAAATCAATCGGTTTCCTTTCACACGTTCATTTTTTGGAAAGCTGATTTTCTGTGTGGAATCCGCAGTTCTAAGGATGAATGGATCTTCGTGTATTATGTTTGTGTTGTTCCGTGTTACATTTACGGTGGTTGGGAAAGCTTATGCCAGCTAAGTGACGGCAAGCCTATCCGGTAGGTTTATTGACAGTTAGCTGTCGTAACCACTGCAAAGCCTTGATTCGAAGGTCAGAAAACAGACATCGTGTTCGTGCTAAGATGCGGTATTAAAGCCACAGTCCAAGCTCAGAATCGATTTTTCGTCTTTCTACCTATCTTGGAGAAAATTCGACGCTGATCACAATGGTGGCTCCAGAATCGCTCACAACTCACTGCGAACTGAGTTACGGCTCCTCAAAAAATTTGAATTTGAACTGGTAGAAGTTCGCGGACGAGTTGTCTCGAGCCTGTATTTTCTCGTTATTCGCAGCCATCATTCTGAAGCAGGTCATAATATAAAGCCAGACGGAAAACAAAAGAAAGAACATAAATTTTGAATAAAATCATTCGCGCGTCTCTTCGCTATGAAGGTCGGAAAACTGCCAGCGGGCTTTGCCCATTTTTTCTTTCAAGGGGGCGTGGTCGGCTTTGTCCTAGCTTTTTCTCGCTTATTTGGGCAAACTAAGATTTCACGCTTGGCAGGTTTACTGTAGACGGCGACCGGACCAAAATATCAAAAATTACCTCTGAGGTTCGACTGTGTCTTTAAAGGCAGTGAAATATAATTGTCGAATTTTCTTAGGTAAGTCTTTTTTAGGTTCGGTGTTGTACGACCTATACGAAAAAACACGGAAAACGGAAAGGCTCCTTCTGAAGTTAAAGGCAGTGTTCACGATAAGAATCATTTTTCTGCTTTTCCGCCTATCTTGAAGACGGTCTCATGCTGATTCCAATGGTGATTTTGGAATCGTACAAGACCTTCTGGTAATGGAGTTATGGTCCCTCAAAAGTTGAGCTAAGGAAGCATGGTGGACGAGTTGTCCGAGGCTTGTAACTTCCGTCTCTTGCTGCCGATGTATGCCAGCTGACCTGAGCAAAGAGAGAAGTTGGGAATAAGGGGAAGAACGGGGCTATTGATCGGAAACTATTGCTCATCTCACAATCTCGAGCATTCATTTATTCACGTCAGTAGGCGTGGAAAGTGCATCTGGGGGTGACGAGTGTCCAACTTTGGGCCCGTAGGGAACCGTTCCGAGTTCATTTTTCTTAGTTTTTTCAACGTTAGGATTGCGCTAGGCCCCGCAGCTGCCGATCTCCACCAAAAAAACAGACATGGTTTTTATCGTGGACACTGCCTTTAAAATAGCCATCTATTAGGTTGATGCAGAAGTTTCCGGAGTTTTTAGAGCGTTTCGAGAGTTTTTGAGATATCTTCGAAATAAGCAAGAATTTTGGTTTCATTCTTTGTATATATGTAGAGCACATCAGTGCTTTTCCATTCCTTCGGCACAATCATGGACATGTCAAGTTTTCCAATGCTGTCACGCGACCAAATTCGCACCTGCCTTCTCTACCAATCCGGGATGAAACCTACGGATTCCTGTCGCCGCATGGTGCAGTCGTTTGGCGAGGGTATTGTTTCCAAAACTGCAGTACACGATCGATTCAGCAAGTTCAGAGTTGGGCAGTACGAGGTCGAAGGCAAGGAGCGATCAGGAAGGCCATTGAAGCGCAGCAACCTCGAACTGCGCAAGCAGGTGGAAGGCGATCCTAGCCAAACCACACGGGAAATGAGCAGCAGACTTGGCTGCGCTCAATCAACGGTCGTTCATCACTTGGCTGCAATTGGAAAGGTTTCCAAGCTCAACGTTTGGATCCCCCAGTCTTTGAGCGTGAGCGACAAAATTCGCCGTGTGGAGACATGCACATAACTGCTCTCTAGAAAGCGCGCTTTTGCTTGGCTCGACGACATTTCCACATTAGACGAAAAAAAGGTGTCTGTACGTCAACATATCACGTAAAAGGACGTGGACAGACGTTGGGCAAGTAGCGCGGGCCACGCCGAAGCCGGAAGCTGATGCTCTGCGCTTGGTGGGACATTCGTGGACAAATTCACTGGGAGCTGCTTCCGCAGAACACCACAGTGACCGGCGGGGTCTACTGCTCATAGCTGGTACGTTTGGTCGAGGCGATACGCATTAATCGCCTTGGGATGAACACTGTTCGCCTTCTTCACGACAGTGCTCGGGCACACGTATCTCAGATAACCCGACAGAAACTGCTAGATCTAGGCTGGGAAGTTCCTCCTCACGTCCCATGTAGCCCAGATCTTGCCCCTTCCGACTACCATCTGTTCAGCTCGATACAGGACTTTCTGGATGGGAAACAGTTCACTAACGATGACGAAGTCGAAATGGCCTTGGAAGAATACTTCGACTCGGAACAGCCAGAGTTCTACTCGTCGGGAATTCATGATCTGCTCAATCGGTGGCGAAGGATCCTTGTATGTGATGGAAATTATTTTGTTGGGTGAGCCTTGTTTTATTTTGAAATAAATGTTTTTCATTCAGAATCGTGAATGTTAGGAAAACCGAGTACTTGACTACCGATGCGAATGAGTCTGGGACCATCAGGATAGACGGTATTCAGCTACCCCGAGCTGACGCTTTCAAGAACCTCGGATCGACAATATCATCTGACGGCAGCCTCAATCAAAATATCATCTGGCTCTGCGTGGTTGAAATGGCGTTCCACGACGGGCGTCTTGTGCTACAAGAGCATACCCGACCATCTAAAGTAGAAGGTTTACCGAAGTGTCATTCGACCGGTGGCGCTCTACGGTGCTGAATGCTGGCCTGCAACGAAGGAGGCAGATCGCCGCCTCTGCATGATGGAAACGAAGATGTTGAGATGGACGGCTAGCCTAACGCGCCTGGATCGCGTGCGGAATGATGACATTCGAGAGCGGTTCGGTGTTGCTCCGATTAACGACAAGCTGCGTGAATCTCGTCTGAGATGGTATGGCCACACTCCTCGAGCTAGCAGCGATCCCGTTTGCAGCGTTGCTACCAATCTCGATGTTCCAGGAAAACTGCCTAAAGGCCGTCCGAAGCAGAGTTGGTTCGACACCCAGCACTCTGACATGAAAGCTGCCGGCGTACAACCCGATCAGGCGCACGGTCGAGCTAAATGGCCCCAATGAACCAGAATGGCGGACCCTGCTATGGAGCGGGACAAACGCTGAGGAAGAAGAAGATTCAAAATCGTGAAAAGTCCGGAAACTTTTGCATCAACCTAATATAATCGGTCGATTTTTCGCTGGTGCACGACTCTAGTGATGTTTTGTGGTACCAGAGGTCATTAAGAAGGATCATGAATCTTGTGAGAGAGAGACATATCAAAAGGCCTTTTGCGGATGCTTCCGAGAAAGTCAATATACAAAGATAGACGGACTCCCAACTGGATCGTCTGCGCCTTTTACGTGCGGAGCACACCAAGTTCGTCAGGGATCACTTGAGTAGGATGACCGTCAATCCCATATTGGGGGTCGTACCACCCGTAGTCAGCAACACCGAGATGGAACTTTGACTAGAAGTACCCTTGCCTCGTTACGCTGCGGTCATTCCCCTATGCTGATGTCATACTTGCATAATATCGATCGCAGTAAGCCTGACGAGTGTCCGTACTGTGGTAGCCGTGGCCACACAACTGAGCACCTATTTGAGTGCCCAAAGAGGCCTACCACTCTGACAACAATGAAATTGTGGACGAATTCGGTTTTGGTCGCCCGTTTCTTGAACCTTCGACAAAAACCTTCCTGCGGCTGCAAAGAAGAAGAAGAAGACCAGAGGTCATCAACTGGTTCGAAACTGTGTATCAGTAAATGATTTCTGGTCGTCGACTCGGCCTTTATCGAGCTCAATTGTTCACATTTTGTTGGCACTAATACTTTTTTTGTTTTTTTTTTGCAAAAAAATATTTCTGTAAATTCTTAAAGTACTGTATTAGTTGCTGTGCAGGTCGCAGAATTTTGACCAGGTACAGCAGCAAATTCCACTTTCTATGGGCGGCGCTGTGCACATGTGCACGGATTTTCATCTTTATGTCTTAATAACCTTATTGTTAGCGCGTTTCTCACCTCGGAATCTTCGCAGTTTTTCAGCTGTTTTCGATCAAAACAGATTTTTTCGCAGATTTCCCAAGTACTTTTTCCAGCGTGAACTTTGCCTTTAAAGGCACAGTCCAAGCTCAGGGACGAAATCTGGGAGTTCCACATAATTGTGAAGTAAACCCGCCTATTATAACACCTGCCAAGTGCGAGCTCTCAATTCCTCCGAAAAAGCCAGATATAGGAGGAAGCCACCCTGGGGCTCCCACATCAGGAAGCCACTTTGGCACGCCCCTTTTACGATCATTCGAGCTCAATAGTGGCTAGATGAATGATGATTTTTGAACAATAGCCTCGTTCTTCCCTTCATTTTTAGCCTTTTTTTTCACTCAGGTCGGCAAGCATACATCGGTTGCAAAGGACGAAAGTTACAAGCCTCGGAAAACTCGTCCACCATGCTTCCGCCGCTCAATTTTTGATGAGGGACCATAACTCCGTTACCAGGGGGTCTTGTGCGATTTTAGAGACATCAATGGAATCAGTGTGGGACCGTTTTCAAGATAGGCAGGAAAGCTAAACAACGATTCCGAGGTTGGACCGAAATTCATATCTGAGGGTGTACTGTGCCTTCAAAGGCAGCATACAAGCTCGCAAAAGTTGTTGAGATAACTACATTAGTGGGGTCGTACGAGCCCTAGAAGAGCCCTCGTGAAGTTGGAAGAGTTGAAAACGAGTTAAAATGACCGTATTTGAGCCGTATTGAGTCACAAAATCATCCTTTCTCCTCCCATAGATTCGGGCTCCGCCCCTCAATACAAATGTTCAATGCCCGATTACGATCATTTCGACTCATTTTTTACGCTTCTAACGTCATAAGCGTTCCAGAAAGGGCCGTACGAGTAAATTAGCGTCGTTATCCCAACAAATTCATAGCTAGCTCTGCTATTTCAGCCAACGCGGTACAACTCGTCCACTTCTGGACCAATATAGAACGAACCGTTATATCTCCATTTCAGTCGATTTTTTTCCGGTTTTTTCGTTATCTCTGAATATTAACAGCTTCAGACCGTCGATTCATTCCATAAAATTTATATCGTTTTTGAGCGTGTATGCTGCCTTTAAGTATCGCGGTGGCACGCACCAGAACTAGTGCAAACGCGCTAGGCTGGGGAGGAAGAGTGCGAAGACTAAGAGGCAGACGTGGATAGTAGCTCAAAAACGGTGCTAGTGCGCGCTACCGTGATCCTTAATACCGCTACAGGGCTTCAAAAAATCCTTCTCGTGAAATTTCATCAAAAAATAGCCTCTATTTAGGGAGTCCATGGGCGGCATGCATGAACGCGCCGTGTTCGGTGGTGGGGGGGGGGGCGGGGTTTGAAGCTCTGGAGATGTGTAGAGGGTGGAGATCGCGACTAAGTCGTGTACCAGCTGCCCCAGCTTGAAGGCCAGGGGCAGCGAAAACGCTGCTAGGACACGATGTAGTCGTGATCCCCTGCCCTCGCATGGGGATCAGGGATGAGCGGAATTGTTTTCTGATTTTCGGAAGTCTGAAAGAGTTCAATTTCGGAAATCGGAAAAACCCATCGGAAATCAAATCCCGCTCATCCCTGAAGCGCGAAAAACCTTTTACTTCTCGACCGCCTCGAAAATTTCAGAGGCCTATTTGGGATCAGGGTACGGCACGAGGTGTGAGGGGTTCCGATAGTGGTCAGACCCCTCCCCTCCGAGTCGGGTGGTGGTGAAGGTAAAGAAAAAAGTAATTTCCCACCAATAAAAAATGATTTTTAGAACTTTTGCAACATTTTGGGACCTACTTCTTGAAAGCAAAAAAATTTTTTACAAAACTTTCTTTACTAAAATTATATTCTTAGTAAAAAAATTCTTTTTTTTGTTTGTTCTTCATTCTTTGTAAAAAAGATTCACCCGTGAAACTGTGACTGGGTAAGGTTTAGGTCCGGGGTAGTAATCTAAGGTACCTCACAGCCCCAGGGAAGGGCTTTTCGAAAAAAATTGCTAGGTGGGAGGGAACGACAAAATCGACGATTCCCTCACACCTAGTTCGATACATTTAGGTGTGAGGGAATCGTCGATTTTGTCGTTTCCTCACACCTAGCAATTTTTTAAAAACCTTCCCTGGAGCTGTGAAGTACCTTACAAGGGACCACTTCGAACATAAAATGGAGTTTCGAAAAACGGTTTTTTAAGAGTTGTAGAGTGCGTAAAAATGAACAATTTATGATTTTAAAATTTCACTCAGTTCTCACGGGTAGATCAAAAACCACCAAAACAATGGGTTGCGGTAGGTAAAATGCCATTCAATGCACCCTAACCTAACGAAATCCGCTAAAAAACAGGAGACGGACCCCATATTCGTGATCAGCGTCCCAAATTACCCCCTGGGGCTGAGTTTGGGCGAAAAAAATTGGACCTCTGAACCCCCAAAAATGGTCTTGAACTGCTTACCTCATGGGGCTCCAAAGGTCGAGAAAAAATTTACGACTCAAACTTCGCTTTCGGAGGTTATTTAAAGTGCTCATAACGAATCTGAGGTCAGTTTATCGATTTTCGACAGATTACGGTAGATTACGGTGGGTATACGGTAGTTGGGTCAAAGTCTCAGAATTGACTCAAAATTTCTGAACGGGGGTTATTCGGGGTGCTGAATAGGAATTTGATGTTCACCTGTCAATTCTCAAATTATTAAGGTAGGTTTAGGCCCTCTATGTCATGACAACTACCGTAAACTACAGTAAACCTAAGAATATCGGCAAACAACCTCTAGATTCGTGTTCGGCACCCTAGATTACCCCTACATACAAGTTTTGAGACGAATCCGAAAATTTTTTCCAAACCACCCTAAAAATTCCTTGATGGGTACCCTTGCCTTGGCGAGGCTTGGAAAAACGACTATAACTTTTCTTCATAAAAGTTTCTCTATTTTTCAGAGAAGCTGCGAAGGGCATACTCGGATTCTACGTCCAAAATGGTTCCAGAAAACTACATTTAATCCAGAATGGCCAGGCTGAATAAAAGTAGTTATCTTGTAAGATGCGTTTTCAAAAAAGTGGTTCTGTTCTACTCCAAATTTTGGAATTGATAACGAAACACTTTTCTTGAGACTTCGAGAAATGCGCCAAAGTATTAGGTTGCTGCAATGGATTTTGTAGTGTAGGTCAACCCACTTGTGTTCACAACAATTATTTCTAAAAAGATTGATCATTGATCAAGGAACAAGTCCACGAAGTTTCATTTTGTCCGAACTTTTTTCCAGCGTCATATATCAAAATAAGTCCCCTAAAGTGTTTCTCCGAATTAAGAACGGTTTTTCTGTAACATATGTGGGGGAGAAGGGTAAGGGTATTCTTGATATTCTAGCAATTGTCGAAACCTCGGAATTTCTATAGTTTCTAACATTGATGTGAACCGTTCTCCGTTTATATCACGTTACCTCTGCGATATAAGAAAAGAGGTCAAAAAACAAGAGACACTGTTAAAACTCAAAACAAGTAAGGTGAACACATAGAAATGTCATTACTCCCAGCCATAATGCAGTAATGATCCCACAGTATTCGAACCATCTTTCAATTGCTCCGTAATCCAATGCCTAACCGACTGACGAGGGAAGTATACAAAGCCGTAGGTCTGATCTGCCAAAACGACTAGTGTCGTTAGTATCTCTTGTGGCTCAATAGTTAAAGTGCGCAGTATCCCGCCGCGAGCCGCAGGTTCCAAGAAGTTACAAGTTTAAAAAGCTCATTTTTTGTGCTTTTTGTACCTTCCAAAAAGCGCGTTATTTTTCGGAAAATCCGGAAACGGACCTCATAAATGTGTTCAGCACCCAAAACTACCACACTGAGCAAATCTTGGGTGAACGCACTTTTTCCGTACATTGTCCAGACTGACAGCGTTTTGGACTTGTATGGATTTTCGGTTGGGCGCTTATTTCTACTAATTGAGGGCTCTGGAAGCGTTTTAGAAAAATATTCCAGATTTGACTTAAAATTCTCCCAGGGGGGGTTTTTGGGATGCTGATCACGATTCTGTGATTTATTAGTCGATTTTCAAAAGTTTTCGGCTCATTTCGTTTGAAGCTTCCCAACCGGGGGAAATTTCAAGGGAAAAACGCCACTTTCGAGATTTCCGGTTTTCTACGTTAGATATGTCTCAAAATCATTTGCTGAGGGTTATTTGGAGTGCTAAACACGAATCTGGAGTCCGTTTATCGATTTTTTGCAGATTTCGGTAGATTACGGTGGGTATACGGTAGTTTGGTCAAAATCTCAGATTTTACTCAAATTTTGTATACGTGGGTTACTCGGGGTGGAGAGTACGAATTTAACGTCCGTTTGTCGATTTTCAAAATACTAAGGTGGGTTTTGACCCCTAAATGACATGTTACCTACCGTAAACTACAGTAAACCTCTAAATTTCGACAAATGGACTCCAGATTCGTGTTCACCACCCTAGATTACCTCTACATACAACTTTTGAACTAAATCCGAGAAAATTTTTTGAAACTCCAAAAAAATGCCTGCCTTTTCGCCAGGCTTAAAAAATGCTCATAACTCTTTTGAACCTGCGGCTCGCGGTGGGATACTGCGCATTTTTACTATTGAGCCAGAAGAGATACTAACCATACTAGTCGTTTTGGCAGATCCGACCTACGCTTTTTATACTTCCCTTGTGAGCCACGGTGTGCTGCTAACTCACCCCGACTATCACATTGCAGTGATCGGTGGTTTGAATGCAACGAGCATTGTTCAGGGGATCAATGAACAAGTCATAACTCGAGAGCCTAGCTAGATTTCATCTTCAAACTTTTAGGAGAACCTTTTCAGATGATTTCAAGGCCACTGTATAGCTCACATTTGTGCTACGTCCTCCCAATCCAACGTTCTGGTTTCTTTCCTTTTCTGATCGTTTTTGATCTACCCGTGAGGACTGAGTGAAATTTTAAAATCTCAAACTGTTTCTTTTTAACTCCTCTACAACCCTCAAAAGACCGTTTTTCAAAACTCCATTTTATGTTCGAAGTGGTCCCTTGTTAGACCACTACCCGGGACCTAAACTTACCCAATCACAGTTTCACGGGCAAATCTCATTTACAAAGAATGTTATGACATTCTTAAGAGAGGGAAATTCGTTCGAAGTTTTTTTGGTGTCAAAAAAGTAGGTCCCAAAATGTTGCAAATGTTCTTAAAATTATTTCTGTATAGGTGGGACACTAACTTTTTTACTTATACCACCTTTTTTCGACCTCATCCATATACTGTGGGGTCTCTCCGCATCAACCGTTCGGCATGAAATTTTCTGTGTTGTAGCACAGGTGTACAGTCCACCGTCTAGGCCTAATAACAGTTCTCATTGCCTCGGTTCAAATCAATTACACTATCTTTTCCTTCAAAGGGATGTAGTGCAATTTCACCATACGTCATTTATCCGCCGCCGAATAACTCTCCCGCTTCCCTTGCATCAAATAAACTTTTTCCATTTTCACGTCATCCGTAGGTTTGAGCCATTTGTTTATTTTCTTGTTTAAAGGCACAGTCCAACCTCAGAGGTAATTTTTGATATTATGGTCCGGTCGCCGCCTATAGCAACCCTGCCAAGCGCGAAATCTCAATTCGCTCAAATAAGAGAGAAAAAGCATGGAAAAAGTCGGCCACGCCCCCTTGAAAGAAAAAATGGGTAACCCCCCCAACGCCAGGTTTCCGACCTTAATAGCGAAGAAACGCGCGAATGATTTCATTCAAAACCTATGTTCCTCGATTTGTTTGTTTTCGGTCTGGCTTTTTATTGTGGCCGGCTACAGAACGATGGCTGCGAATAACGGGAAAATACGGGCTCGAGACAACTCGTCCGAGAACTTCTAGTCGTTCAAAATCGAGATTTTTAAGAAGCCGTAACTCCGTTCGTAGTGAGTCCTGAGCGATTCTGGAGGCACCATTGTTATCAGTGTGAAATTTTCTCCAAGATAGGTAGAAAAGCGAAAAATCGATTCTGAGGTTGGACTGTGGCTTTAAATTAGGTTCCGTAGTATCCTCATGATCCAACTGGTTGTAAATGTTCACCAAGTTTCTGTACTGGTTGTTCTCCTTTCCTTTCAACTTGGAGTTTCATTATCTCTGCACTGGTTTCACTTAAAGGCAGTGTTCACGATAAAAGTCGTTTTTCTGCTTTTCCGCCTATCTTGAGAACGGTTCCATGCTAATTTCAATGATGTCTCTGAAATCGTAGAAGACCTTCTGGGAACGGAGTTATGGTCCCTCCGAAATTGAGCCAAGGAATCATGGTGGACGAGTTGTCCGAGGCTTGTAACTTCCGTCTTTTGCAGCCGATGTATGCGAGCTTACCTGAGTAAAGAGAGAAGTTGGGAATAAATAGAAGAACGGGGCTATTGATCGGAAACCATCGCTCATCTCACAATCTCGAGCATTCATTTGTTCACGTCGGTGGGCGTGGAAAGTGCATCTGGTGTGTGAAGAGCTGACGGGTGTCCAACTTTGGGGCCGTATGGGACCGTTCCGAGCTAATTTTTCTTAGTTTTTTTCAACGTTAGGGCTGCGCTAGGCGCCGCAGCTGCCGATCTCCACCAAAAAATCAGACATGGTTTCTATCGTGGACACTGCCTTTAATATGTCATTATTTACAAACGTTGATTTACCAACATTATTTATTACAAGGAACAAATGTCAGTAAAACATATATTCGTGAACATATATCAGTTAATTATAAAAACCACAATTTAAAAAACATGCCGTGCATGCTCACTTTCACTTCCTCCTTTATGTGATTAACTCCTGAAAAAAAATTATCAATTTTTAACATTTCAAACTGATTATTAAAGTTTTTATTACATCGCATTCCATTCTTGTGATAGTAATAGTGCTATTTTTCATGGCGAAACAAACGACGACGACCGGGGGGGGGGCGCCGGCCAAATTTTCAGTCAATTTTCCGATTTTCAGCCTCTAAGCCCCCTCCCCAGGTCACCGGAGCTCAGACCCCCCACTGTGAGACCTCACACCTCGCGCCGTACCCTGTTTGGGATTATTTTGTTGTTTGCATTCTGGGGCTGTTTGCAGCCTAGGCAAAATACCTATTTTACTGGCTTTTTTTGCCGGGTCCATTACCGCCAATCTATCGTCTAGTCTCAAAGGTATTGTGGAACTGTCGATACAGCAACTACTAGTCGTGTCTGGAATACTTGTTTACGATAGCATTCGACTCATCAATGATCTGAGATGTGATCAAGATCGTTTTGAACGTAGCAGACGTCTTGAATTTTGCGAAATATATCCTTAGCGTTTCGCCTGTTCAGAAAGATCTAGGCAGCGCATTTTAATGACGCGTATTTTTGCGCTTTGTTTGAGCATGACTGCAGATTGTAGACTTTCATAAAATGACATTACGCTGAGCATGGTTCATGCGCGGGTTCACCATTGTAATAACAGGTTTTGTTTCAGAGAAATTGTCATACTGGCAGAGCGGAACTTCTGAGGAACTTAGTCCTGGCGGTGCGTCGTTCACCGCGTGAGAGTTCATTCATGCGCAGGTGCGACACGTTTTCCCGCATCGTTTTTGAGCCATCCATTTTTGAAGGATGCTTTCGCGGTTTAATTTTAGGGCCATTAGTATATGCTCCGGAAGTCTACAGACTACAAGGATACGTCGGTTCATCGACGAAATGCGCGTCAAAGATGGTATCAGGGCTTTCGTTCTTTTCCCCCTAGTTTCTGTTCTGTACAAATCATTGGTCAGATCCAACGCTTGATACGTATCATTCTCTGGCTCTTCTCTATCTGGAAAAACATCGAACGGAGTTATTCTTGGTCAGGCAATTACTATGCATGTCTTTTTCTATCTTTGTCATATAGATTCTCTTGTTTTGTTTAGAAAGCCGGTGTCGCAATATCGAATGACGCTGTCGCGAGAATAACTCGTGCCGAAGCATCTCGTCGAAAGGATCCAGCGCTGTGGCGGCTAGCAATGCAGCAGTCTAGAAGCAAACGTTTCTTCGAAGAGGTGCTCTTATTATCCGGCCAAAATCTATTGATGTTCCTGATTTCGTCGATCCTATAACAGTGCAGGCTTACATATAGTCTCGGGTCACCATTAGGCTCCCGTCAGCGCCGACTGATCGGTTGTGTTCCATACGGTCGATAGGTACCAGAAAATCGAAAGTGGAAGGGCGGGAAATGCAGCTGAAGAGCCGGGCTGCGTCCGTCCGTAGCCCATTCGGTTGATATGCTTCGTTCCATGAATATACGAACACCCCTTTATGCGAATACTATTTTTAAACGTATCTCGGCCTGGGCTTACTAGGGAAGTGTTTAGAGTGTCATACGCATCTGCGAAAACTACTAGTATCGTTAGTATCTCTTCTGGCTCAATAGTAAATGTGCGCAGTATTCCGCCCCGACCTGCAGGTCCAAAACAGTTATGAGCATTCTTCAAGCCTCGCGAAAAGGCAAGGGCAAGGGTAAGGCAATACCATCAGGCATTTTTTTGGAGTTTCGAAAAATTTTCTCGGATTCAGCTCAAAACTTGTATGTAGGGGTAATCTAGGGTGGAGAACACGAATTCGCGGTCCGTTTGTCGAAATTCTGAGGTTTTCTGAAGATTACGGTAGGTACCATGTCATTTAGGGATCGAAACCCACCTTAGAAATTTGAAAATCGAAAAACGGACGTTAAATTCGTATTCACCATCATGAATTACCCCCGTATACAAATTTTGAGTAAAATCGGAGATATTGACCAAACTACCGTATACCCACCGTAATCTACCGTAATCTGTCAAAAATCGATAAACGGACTCCAGATTCGTGTTTAGCACTCCAGATAACTTTCAGAGAATGATTTTGAGACATCTATCGTAGAAATCCGGAAATCTCGAAAATGGCGTTTTTCCCTCGAAATTTTCCCCGGTTGGAACTGCGAACGAAATAAGCCGAAAACTTTGGAAAATCGACTAAAAAACCACAGATTCGTGATCAGCGCCCCAAACCCCCCCCCTCCCCCTGGGAGAATTTTAAGTCAAATCTGGAACATTTTTCTAAAACGCTTCTAAAGCCCTCTAATCGATATAAATAAACGCCCACCCGAAAATCCGTACAAGTCCAAAACGCTGTTAGTGTGGACAAAGCATGGAAAATGTGCCTTTATCCAGACTTTCCTAAGGAGGTAGTTTTGGGTGCTGAACACATTTATGAGGTCCGTTTCCGGATTTTCTGAAGACTAATGCGCTTTTTGTAAGGTCCAAAAAGCACAAAAACGACCTTTTTAAGCTTGTAACTTCTTGGAACCTGCAGCTCGTTGCGATCGTTTTCTCAGATGCGTTTGACACTCTAAACACTCCCCTTGTTAGCAAAAGTTCATGAAACTTTAACATGTTATAGGACTTCATAAACCTCGCCTTACTCACTTTCAAGCTTGTGTTTTGAATGTACAGTTTGAATGCGGAGGTTATTTGCAATTTCGTGGCATCAGTCCAAAAAGGGCTATTTCTTCAGAAGATGACTGTGAAAATTCCAAACACATCCCACTTGCTAGCATTAAAGGCAGTGTCCAGGATAAAAATCTTTCCGAGTTTCCACTAGAAAACGGACGTTTAGAGTCTAACTGTTTCATCACAGTGAAGAAAGAATCATGAAAAACGGTGCGAAACATCCAAAATCAGCTCTTCTTCTTGAAACCCATATTTCAACGATGGATGAGTTGCGCGGGAATGGGCCTGAAGTAGACAGCGTGCAAATGCGCCCCAATGGTAAAACACAGCCGTGCTCGCGCTCCAATGCTAATGTGGAAGCGGATCAAACTGTTCCTCGGAAAACTCGACCGCGAGCGGAAGGGCTAGCGCGAGCGGGCTTCGGAGCCGTATGGAGCTCTTTCGGGCTCGTTTTCGTTCGTTCTTTCGATCCCAGGGCTGCAATGAGACCCTGAACTTTCGATTTCCGGCCAAAAACCGAGGACGAAATTTATCGTGGACACTGCCTTTAAGAAGAGCTTCAAAACGTACCATACTGCGAGAAGATAAGTTTCTTGCACGGTTTTTCGGGAAGTGAATTCGAAATGAATCTGTGCGATTTTGCACCTGACAAGTATCTCACTTTGGCGTCAATGAAAAAGAACGAAATTTGTGTTTCAGTTGAGCATTGTCAAAACCTACAGTACATGTCTTTGAATGGTCCTGGCGCGAATAATTTTACAGTTAACAATTTTTTGAAAAAGTGACCCATTTTGCATAATTCTTGGCTGTAAAAAATCCTGCAAGAAATTGTTTTCTTACAAAGGTGTGGAAAGGTTTTGAAGGTCTTCTAATGGCAAGCAAGTGGCATGGGTTTGGAATTTTTACGGACATGTTCTAAGGAGATAGCCCTAATTTGGATTAATGCCACGAAATTGTAAATAAACCCCGTATTCAAAAGCTGTACATGCAGAACCCAAGCTTGAGTGTAAGTAAGGCAAGGTGTGTGATATAACGTGTTAAAGTTTTATCAAGTTTTGCTAGGCCCAGGCCGAGATACGTTTAAAAACAGTATTCGCAAAAAGGGGTGTTCGCATATTTATGGAACGCAGTGTATTGACCTACTACCCGCAAACCCGGCCGTGGAAAATAGAAAATGGAGGAAAAGCCTTTTTTTTGCAATTTGAATACTTGTGCAGAGTCCGCACTAGTAGTCCGCACTGCGGAACACCTTGCCCGAAAAAATAGCCAATGTTTCGGACTGCAAAGGACAGGTAAACCCTTTCAGTTTTGTATACTGAAACCACAACCCCACTGCTTCCGGGGGCGGCATGCACGTACGCCGCTGGTTAGGTTGGGGTTAGGCAGGGTTTGGAGCGTCGGCGCGTTTGATGATAGCAGCGCGATGGCTAAAAGGGGGTTATGCTAGCACTGAAAATTCGTTCCCTCGCAAACCCTAGGTAGGAGGGTGGGGCAGCCGAAACCCCGTTGAGACCCCAACTATTGATTATCTCCAGCACTCGCACAGCAATGATCAAACGCGCCGACGCCCCAAACCCTGCCTAACCCCAACCTAACCCGCCGCGTACGTGCATGCCGCCCCGGATGCGATCCTCAGTTATATGTTGTGAATAGCTATCCACCGGGTGGGAGTGCGCTGGAGTCAGACGGACCTTGACGGTTTTTTTCTAACTGCGCCGGGGTACCTGCAGTCACGTCTCCTGGGTTCCTGTCGTAGTTTGACGATGGTCCGACAAAGTTCCTTCTAGGCCTTTCGTTGTTCCTCGTGGATCTTCATGAGCCAGTCTAAGTCGCGCTTGGCCGAGTGTTATTGTTGATCCAATTCCGATCGGGTGGAACAAGAAAGGACTACGGACACACGGAACAGCCTATCGGAGCTGCCGAGATGTCGTACGTTCGTGCCGTGGCAGTGTGGAGGAAAGAAGATCGCCTCCGTGCAAACCGACGTCATCCCCTCCACAAAGAGGGTTTTTGTCATGGGAGAGGTGCTGGCCGGCCGCAGCTCTCCTTCGGATTCTCCTGAAAAGGGCCGGCGTGGAGAGGAATCCTGGACCCGCTCAGAAGTATCTATGCGCCACGTGCGGCAATGAGGTTAACTGGAGACATACCAGCGTCCAGTGCTTCGGATGCCAAAGGTGGGTGCACTTCTCCTGTTCGGGTCTAAGTTCTGTGAGGCATCATAACTCATCTTTTCGTTGTGTATTATGCTCCTCACCTTCCAACTCAGATTCCTCTATCTCAAATCGCCCCCTTTCAATTGTGCATATCAATCTAAACGGCCTTCGTGCCAAGCTTTCTGAACTCTCTCTCTTCGCACGTACCTACCATCCAGACGTTATCATGGTTCAAGAAACCAAGCTCTCTCCATCCCCTACCTATCCTCATCCCAATATCCCAGGCTATACTTCTTACCATGCTCCAAGGTCATCTCTCGGCGGTGGAGTTTCTACTTTTGTTCTATCTTCACTTCCCTCACACCTCATTCTTAGCACCCCCACGGACGGTACTCTCGAGTACCTCCCGATCCGTCTCCCCCCTAAAAACACCCCTTTCTCTTTTCAACATATACATTCCACCTACAACTTCATGCCCTTCATCTTACACTCCTATCCCACTTCTCAAGCAGCTGAGCGACTGCTCCCTCTCATCCTCGGTCGTTTTTGCGGGTGATTTCAACGCTCACACCTTTTGCTCGTCTCTCGGTCCTGATGTTAGAGGAAATGACGTCGAAGAATGGGCAGATGAGTGCGATCAGGTCATTTTAAACGACGATCAGCCCACTCGTCTCCCTGCCAACGGCCGATCTTCTAGCCCAGACATATCTCTTGTCTCGTCCAACCTTTCTAGCTGCTGCTCATGGTCTACCTCGACGACTTTGCCAAGTGACCATGTTCCTGTCTTTGTCCACAACGATCTATCCAATTCTCTAGCTCCCTTTTCTGGTGTTCGCCAACGTTCTTATCTTAATTTAGGCCGAGCAGACTGGCGCCTGTTCAATGAAGTTGCGCTTCGCCTATCCGCAGATTACCCGTGGAATGGCGATGTGCACCAGAAAGAGTGCCATTTATCTGACGCAATCCGCAAGGCCATGAATGCGGCTATTCCTATCGGTCGCGTCAAGACGTTCTATCCAAATGTCAACAGAGACATCCTCGACAAAATTAGATTGAGAGATGCGAGGAGAGCGGTTAATCATCTGGACCCCGTGGTTGCTGAGCTTGACAGTGAGATCAAAAAGGACTTGGACAGACTTAAGAAAGACGAGTGGGAGAAGTTCACCGGGCAGTTGGATTTTAAGACGGACAGTGCAGCTACTTGGAAGGTTTTACGGAAGCTTTCGGGTAAAAGCTCACCCGCCACCGTCTCCACAATCGAATTCGACAACGGTGTATTCAAATCAGGAGAGGAAGCCGCTTATGCTCTCGGGAAAAGTTTTTTCATCACCAGTGCTAAACGAGGTCCGCAGAGTAGAGTGACTGTAAGAGAGCTGTGCCGCCTCCCGCTTATGAGCACGGCCGAAGCGTTTACTACGACTCAAGTTGAGAAGATTATAAAGGAAATGCGGAACTATTGGTCCTGATGGGATATGTCCTGCTGTCTTGAAGAAGATACCCACTGACTTACTACCGCTTCTCACTGATGTGATCAACTCCTCGTTCAGGTCGTGTACTATCCCGCAGAATTGGAAGACGGCAAACGTCGTTCCGCTGCCCAAGCCTGGCAAGCTCTAAGCTTCAGCCAAGGGATATCGGCCCATTAGCTTGTTGTCTTCTTTTGCTAAAGTAGCTGAAAAGCTGATCGTCAAAGACCTGGCCGAACACAACGAGAGATAGGAGTTTCAGCATGGATTCAGAAGACTGCATTCCACCACGACAGCATTGTTAGAAATTACGAGATATGCAATTGATGGTTTCAACGCCTATAAGCCGCAAAGAACTGTAGAAGTTGCCTTGGATCTCACTAAGGCTTTCGACACAGTGAATCTTGGTATCTTATCAAACAACTTACTGGAGTCATCAATCCCGCCATGGCAAAAGCGCTGGATAGCTGCATTCACTAATGGAAGACGGGCTAGAGTGATGTTCCCGAATCATGTCTCAAACAGCATTCCGATTGCAGTTGAGTCCCACAGGACGGCGTATTGTCGCCTGCTCTCTTCAGTCTGTACCTCGAAGATATGCCCGCCCCTCCCCAGGATATCAAAGTGGTCGCTTACGCTGACGATATGACTGTCTTGTGTCGTGATCGGGACATAAATGTGGCCGCCGCTAAGATTAACGGGTACTTGATCACATTGAAAAGTTTCTTCGACCGCAAAATGCTGACGATTTCTGCGTCAAAGTCATCGGTATCCGTACTCACAACGGACCCATCTGAACACAGCGCACATCCGTATGTCATATGGAATGGAGATCGTTTGCCTGCGGCCCGCTTCCCGAAAATTCTCGGACTCGTGCTCGATCCATCGCTTAAGTTCCATAAGAACACGGAACAGAAGCAGGCTATCGTGAAAGCGAAGCTTAACGTGCTTAGAGCCCTGGGCGGTACTTCATGGGGTAGTAGCAAAGAAACCATTATTACAACATATAAGGCGATTCTCCAGCCTGCACTAGAATACGCCGCACCAGTTTGGCAGCATCTAGTTTCGGAATCCTCTTGGACTAAGATGCAACGCATACAGAATGCAGCTCTTCGAATTGCTACCGAATGTGCAAGAAGTTCCCCAGTTGATCACTTGCATGCTGAGACCCGCTTTTTACCAGTAAGGGAGCACTGTCAGCTCCAGGCCCAACAATTTTTCATCATCATTGTCAAACAACCAAATCACCCGTCTTGGAGAGTGCTAAACCCCGTCAGAGAGAGAGGCGTCAGAAAGCCATTCGCCGATGCTCCCAGCAAAGTCAATCTGCAAAGATGGCACGACTCACAGCAAGAACGACTCCGTGTATTGCGCGAGGAGCAAACTCAGTTCGTACGGTGCCATCTGGAAAAGGCGGCCATTAATCCCATATTGGGGGTAGTACCGCCCCAAGTCTGCACATCCGAGGCTGAACTCGGAAGAAGGGCCAGGTGCACCCTGGCATCGCTGCGCTGTGGTCATTCTTCCATGCCTATGTCCTACGTCAACAAAATAGACAGCAGCAATTCAGATGTTTGCCCGGACTGTGGCTGCCTCGACCATGATACTGCACACCTTTTCAAATGTCCGGAGAGACCCACCACGCTGACCGTAATGGACTTATGGACGAATCCGTTACTGGTCGCCCAGTTTCTCAACCTATGACAAAACCCTCAATGTGGCTGCGAAGAAGAAGAAGTCTATCGGAGAACAATTATTTTTCCCGTTTCTATGCTTTACTTGCATATCGACCGGGTGGGACTCAGGGTTGAACAGGCCGTTGCACTAATTTTCGGCGAAGCTACGACCCCCCCCCGTTGAGCAAAACTTTGGAAATTTTTCAAAAACACTTTAGACCCCCCGACAAATAAACCTCAAATTTGTTTTCAACAAACCGAATAAACTCTGAATAAAATTTTCGATTGAAATTTGATACTTCGCCCAAACTACTGCATGCCCAGCGTAACGCATGTAGAACCTCTTGACTCCTGCGCTTACTACCAGAGGGCGACTATTAGTACCTCACCTTAGCTTACCAGGTGGTTTGGAGAAAATTCCTTTTTGGGACATTTTACGAGCCCCTCCCCCAAATTTTCATTTTTCTTCGAAAGTTTTGCTAGATCTTCTTCTTCTTTGCACCCGCGAAGAGAGTAATTGCCATAAGTTCAGAAACTGGGCGATTAGCGTCGGATTCGTCCAAAGGTCTATTGTAGTCAGTGTTGTAGGGTTTTTTGGACAGTTGAATAAGTGTAGGGTATTGTGCCACCACAGTCCGGGCAAACGTCGGGAGTGCTATTGTCGATCCTGTTCACGTAGGACTTCAGGAACGTTGAGTGCCCACAGCGCAACGAGGCTAGAGTGCATCTGGCACGTCTACTAAGCTCAGACTCAGACTCAGAAACTCGAGGCGGCACAGTACCCAGAATAGGTTTAACAGCCGCTCTTTCCAGATACCCTCTGACGAACTGGGTGTGCTCCTCGCGCAACAGACGGAGGCGTTCTTGATGTGAATCGTGCCATCTTCGCAGATTGACTTTATCTGGAGCATCGGCAAAAGGTTTTCTGATGCCTCTCTCTCTTACAGGCTCAAGTACTCTCCAAGATGGGTGGTTGGGCTGCTTGACGATGTTAATGTACAGCTGCTGGGCCTGGAGCTGACAGTGCTCCTTTACTGGTAGCACCCGTGTCTCGGCATGTAAATGCTCGATTGGCGAACTCCTAGCACATCCGGTTGCGATCCGAAGAGCAGCGTTTTGTACACGCTGCACCTTAGTCCAGGATGAGTCCGACACTAACAGGGAACCACTTCGAACGAAAAATGGAGTTTTGAAAAACGGTCTTTTGTGAAAACTGATACTGAAGACTTGGCAGCTGAGACTCTGAGCATCTTGTCATCGAAATAGCTTTTCAATAAAGAAACTAGATTTTAACGACCCCCGCTGCTCCAAGTCACAACCCTGCTCAAACCTGGTGGGACTACGGCCTATCGTTCAACTATCATGGGGGACTCAAGGATAGTGTTAACCTGGTTGGCTCAGTACCTCCCTCCTCTCCCAGTGTGGTACTTTGGAACAATATGAAATACTAATTCCTCACTACAAGTATATAATTTCAGTGTTCACATCGAGCAAATATGGAATTTCTCATCCTAACTACCGTTTTATATCAATCATCAGCTGTTTATAACTTTTGCGCAAAAGTATGTAAGAAGAAAACTGAGACATCAGCACAAAAAAAAACATCTGAGTATTTGGCAGAAAAGTAAAGGAAGGAATACTTCCATCCGTACCCTGGCGAGCCTCAACCTCACCCACTGTAAGAGGGAATTTCAAGACGTCAAGGAATGAAGTTATCTGCCACTTTCAGACTCATGTGATGGCGTCAGCGCAATGCGGCTGGTCACGCCACCTCCACATAGATTGTGCATTAGCATCCGGATCTCGTCAGAAGTGCGAAGATTTGATGTATGTGACTTTGTGCTCTCCATTGAAAATCAGCTACTTTCTTGTTGAAGTTTTCATTTTAGTCGTCTTATGGAAGAACGAGGCGCTTTGGTATACGTGGATCTCGAGTACGTGGATGTCCTGAAGGAGTCTGCTGACAGTTCAGTAGTACCCTGTGATTGATGGGTGGTTGAAGGCTTCAATCACAATTCATTTCATTGTTGATGTTGTTTATGAGAAGACAATTTAGAATCTCTAGTCGATCATAATTGATGTAGGCTGATTCAAATGCGTATCGTATGCAATCAAAGCAGCAACGTGTTAGAATCATAGCTTCGTTGGGGGTGGAGACAGCGGTCCGAGAGGTGAAGTTGGTTGGATGGGTTGACGGACAAAAAGGTGAACGTTGTTTTCTTACCCCGATTTAAAGAATGAACATCATTTTCAAAACCTCAAGTTTTCGGTCTTTTCGTCTTTTTTCTGCCTCAAACTTCATGAATTAACCTGACCTCTACCAAGAAGTTACAGGCTTTCCGCCGGTAACATTTTTGTCTTCGGAGAAGGATATTAAGCGAAAAAGATTTTTTTTAGAAATTTCGGTAAAATTCTTCGACGAAAAGGTTTTTTGAGGATCTACCGCGCTTTAGAACTCCGAACCATGTTCGGCTTGCAAAGTGCAAGTTTTCCCATTATAACTTTTCCTCTCGAAAATAGCTCATTGGTAAAGGTTGTTTTTGGAATCCTCATGAAATTCTGCATCGAATAGCATTTTCAAGTTCTAAAAATTCGTTATATCTCTTCCAGCCGATTTCGGTTTATAATGTGCATTTTTTGTTCTTGAAGTTATCGGTTTTTCGTTCATAACCTTTCTACGCTAAAAGATGGACCTTTGGTGAAGGTAGTTTTCGGAATCCTCACACAATTCTACGTCGACCAGTGTTTCCAGGTTCGAAAATATTTTTTCGATCCTTCAGCCTAATCCGTTTTACGAAGCACCGGTTTTTCGCCAATAACTCTTTAAAGGCACAGTCCAACCTCAGAAGTAACTTTTGATATATCGGTCCGGTCGCCGTCTACAGCAACCCTGCCAAGCGCGAAATCTCAATTCGCTCAAATAAGCGAGAAAAAGCTAGGAAAAAGTCGGCCACGCCCCCTTGAGAGAAAAAATGGGCAACGCCCACTGGCAGGTTCTGCGATCCTGGAGACACCATTGTGATCATCGTTACATTTTCTCCAAGATATGCAGTAAAACCAAAAATCGATTCTGAGCTTGGACTGTGGCTTTAACCGTTGGAGATAGGGTTGTGGCGAAGGTTGTTCTTGAAATCTACGTAAAATTCTGCATCGTTTGTATACGGGTTCCTAACTTTGCTTGCCCCATAAGTCAGCCAAGTCGGTGGAGTCGAGCCCCGTTGTTGGCTCCAGACTGGAGCCTCCAGCAGAACTCTGCGTCTCTCACTTATATCATAGAGACGAGAGCACCCTATGGAGATTACTATGGAGCTCGGCTCCACCGAACTGGCTGGCTTATGGAGCAAGCAAAGATAGGAAGCCGATAAATCATTCGACGCAGAATTTTACGTAGATTTCAAAAACAATATTCACCACAGCACTACCTTCAACGGGTAAAGAGTTATAGGGCGAAAAACCGGTGTTTCGTTTAAAGAATTAGGCTGAGGGATCGAGAAAATATTTTTCCAACCTGGAAACACTTGTCGACGCAGAATGCTATGAGGATTCCAAAAACAACCTTCACCAAAAGTCTATATCTGAGCCCAAAAAAGTTATGGACCAAAAACCGACAATTACACCCATCAACTCTTGAAAATGCCGTGCATGAATGTCGAGTCGTTTTCATTTTTTCGGGGCGTTTCCCCGGTCGTCAACGGTTTTCCCAATAGTGAAGGTTCTCCCCTGCACCTGCCCAGAAGTGAAGGTTGGTGGAGTACCTGGATCCACCCAACGAAGCTATGGGTGTAGTGGTGCTGTGGCCGGACCAGGGTAGTGTTTGCTTCCCGATAGGTAGATTCTGGATATGCGCCCTCCCTATCTCGGTAACTTTTTGCCCCCCCCCCATAGAGAAATCAAAATCGGCCGTCACCCGAGAAGTCCGGCACAGCAGCCATGATTTTGACTTCCTGATTTTGATTCACAAACACGTATCCGAAAACGTTGTATAGTTAAAAAATCAGTTAATTTAAACAAGAAAGGTAGTGTAATTTCAAGATTTCGGTCGTCGAATCCTGTGAAGAAAATTTGTAAGAGGAAGGGTGAGTTATGAGAAAAGATAGAACGAATTTGATCTCAATATGTTACAATTACCAATAACAGAACTACTAATTTTGCAATAATTAATGTTGTCTGTGGAATGTATTCATGAACAACTCTACGAATGATAGTTCATTCTGTGTTTTATTGCATTGTAGAAATAAGCATTTTTTGTGATGTGGGAACAAGTAACTAAGTATTCGTGTAATGCGTAGGAACTGAAAAAAAAAACCAATTTGTGTCCACCTAGAATGCCGTCGTCCGTGAGAACACGACTTGAGGTGCGATCTGGGGCTTCTCCGCAGCTGCATGTTCGTCAGATTGTCTTCTTTATTGCGATGTCTTTAGCTCATATGTTTAACACCATTTTTAATCCGCTAGGCTCATTTGAACGAACCTTATCGGTGCCAAATAGTTACAACCGCTCTATTTTTTGAAACACCACACTTTCCGCAATGTGCACATTGAAAGTATCGTATCTCTGTCTCCTTCCATTTCCTCTATTTTCATTCATTTCCTCCTTCCAGTTCTCTAATAAATTTACACTACAAGTAGATACAACTCGGGTTTTCTTGAGTCCCTAGGTATCACATGAATGCTAACCTGTTTCCACATCACAAAAGAATATTTATTTCTTCATCAGAACAATCAATCGCAGAATAACTCATCTTAATAGAGTTGATCATGGATACATTCGACAGAAAACAGTGGTTACTGCTACAATAAGCTGCGAAACTTCCAGGAATTAGTATATTGTAAGTATGCACATGGAAAAGGCGAAAAAGAAGAAATAAATTCAAAACAAATGATTCGTATTTTGTTCTAGTGGCTCCGTTTAGGCATCCCCTTTGCCCTCTTTGCATCGTTCAATGTGCACCCCCCAAGGTTATGCGGGAAGTGTGCCCCAACCGGTGGCCCTGACACAACGAGAAGGGTAATGCGGGGGGGAGGTCGTCAAAATTTTGGCTCAAAGATGGAAATTTGGAATTCTCTACTGGAGGAGGGATTAAAATCTTAGCTCAAGAATGCAAAACTGGAAAGAAAAGTCGAGTCGAGTTTGGCAGGTTTCAATTCCCGATGGGGTGTGGTGATGACTCCTGAGGTCGAATACATTTCCCCGCTGGACCCTGTGTAATTGCTCAATGCCAGTTCTTTGGCTGGAATGAGGTTGATAGTGTTTTCTGGAGTAATTTCAACAAATGTTCCAACATTTTGGTTTTATAGCGATCGCTGAGGGCCCATTTAGCCTTGAATGGTTAACAATGATAGACCGATGTTCAAGATTAGCCTTGTAAACACTTCAGGCATTACTGCGCTTGTTATGAATTAGGTCTGTGCAGATGAGATTTTAATTTGTGAGATCTATTACTTTATCCCGGTTGAATGAGGCTGTATTCGTTGAATACGTGTTATTAGAGTTTATGAAGTTTCATTGTTTTCTTATTCGCCATTCATCATTTACCTCTTTCAAATAAAATTTCATTGTTTATTGTTTTTTTTGTGAACGCTGAGGTTTCTTCATTGTCCCGTATTTGCTCACATATCGGTTTGACATCTTTCAAAAAGAATTTAGATGGCGTCTGGGTTCGACTCGGCGTTGAACATTGGTGGAACCACACAGGAATCATCTCAGGGCTTCAGTCTTCGCATGTTCAGGTAGATTTTCGGTACCATTGACACCCTTAGCATTTTTAGTTTACCGTTTTACAGCAAGCCGACCATAGTTCTCGCTCATTTGGCTTTCAAGGGCGGAGCGTTGGCATATTACTTCCTAGCAAACTGGCTGTCTTCTTCGTTCATTATCCAGTTTCTTGTCATTGTGGGTTTTTTACTCTTCCGTGACTTTTCATAGGCCATGTAGATCCTATCTCGCTCACATGAGTTCGGGCGGAGGAAGCAGCGGGGCGGTCAGTCATGGCAAAGTATAACGGTGATAAAGAGGTTTAGACATGAAAAGCCCCATGAACCTTACTCCACCTGGCTGGAAATGAGCTGTAAAGGCTATATTTACAGAATGATCCTAAAGGGCGTCGTTGCACATGAAATTCGTTCTTGGGTTTTTCACGGTTTGTGAAAGCTGCGTTGGAGAACCCGCAAAATTATGAAAACTGACTTCACTCCGAATAAAGGCAGTTTCAGATTGGATTTCAACATATTAAGTGCTCAGATGGGACTTGCCGTATTCACATCAATCTCGTGTTTTTAAGCTTACCTTGCTCTCCATGGACTTCTGGGCGGTGAAGAATATAACCGGACGCCTGTTGGTTGGTTTGCGATGGTGGAACTTCGTAGACGACAATGGCAGTAATCACTGGAAGTTTGAGAGCGCAAAGGTGCGATTAGCATCTGAGGATGCCATTTGTCGTCCTGTACTGGATTTCCGTGTCGCAAACAACCGTTCAGGATCCAAGTGTTTTCCCAGTTATGGATCGACGAGCATTCTGGATTGGTCTCGTTCTAGGACCTCTGCTGTGGCTTTTCTTTGTTACTATGGCTTTCTTCACATTCAAGGTAATTTTTGTATCTGCATTCGTCGGATTTCATCAGTGGATTTGCTTGGGAGACTTTCCGGTATACCTAAGAAAGGTGTTGTCGAAGAGGAAAGAGCGCTTAGAAGGTCCGCTGTTGCGAAGTTAGTGTAGAGATCCAGCTTTTTCCACTACGAGATGTAAGAGAGGTGTTTTTTGACTGAAAATTACAGTCAAAGGCTTCCGAAGGTTCGGAGTGCGAGAGAATGATATCGGCCGCATTATTGCTTAGAAGTGAGTGGTTCATCATCCTCGCCGCCTTCTCCACCGCCCTCTCATACCTAGACGCGACTTGGGCTACGGAAACCCGCTGCGTCCTTGTCGTGGCTAGAGCGCGTTTATCATAGGCCTCTGAGTAGACACCCACGTGAACGCAGCGGATTTCCGCCGCGCGCTGCTCGCCCGCGGTTCTTCCCGTTCGTGTATTGGGTCCACAAACCCAGCTGCATTAGAATGACGGAGCCGTTCTTGCAACGATGTCGCAGCCGTCCTGGCGACGCAAAAAAAACACTTGGAGCCACCGTTCACCTAGAACAAGCCATCTGACAGAAAGGGCAGCGGAAATTTCTTATATCTGTTCTCCGAAAAAAAATACGTTTTTTAGTATTACTGTGGCCGCGTACATTCTAGTGTGAGCCATGTAGCTGCAGACAAGCCCCATATTGCACGGAAAGTCAAACTCTGACGGATCGCGGCATTCCACTTGGATTCAACTCGGGTTTAATTAGTTACAAAAGAACATAAAACTACCCCTAAGTTGTATTCTGTAAGTGTTCGTCAGAAAAAGCGGAGAGGAAAATTCAAAAGTTTAACGAGTTTATCGATTTTTTTCCTGAAATTAGGGAACACAGGCACACTGTTTTTTTTCTCGGTGCTCCATTTAGGCTACCCTCTTTGCCCTCTCTGAAACGCTTAAACCCCCTCCCCCTCCCCCTCCCTAAGGGTTTCCGGAGCGCGTGCCCAGCCCTGATCGGAGAACTTCGATTTTTTTCAAATAAAAATATAGATTTGAAGATTAAAAATATTCTTAGAAAAGCGTTAACGATTTCGGAATTTCCACCTCAGGCTTTCCCCACTATCCTTTTTTGTGCCCTGGATTTTTGTACAGTCTTCCCACATATTCGGGATAGTTTCACTTCAATTGATTCAAAGTTGATATGTTGTGCTTCAGTGGGAATGGATGATCGTCGCTTTACTTGGCCTATCTATGACTACAGCAAATCTTTACGGATATTTGCGATGTCGATGGGCGGATACCAATCAATTCACTAATTATCTTTCAAAATGGGCCTTCTTGTCTGTATGTTTCCGGGTTACCTTATGCTTACTATCTGCAGCTGAAACATAGTTTTCTTAATTTATTCAGGGTCTGTGTTCTTTACAGGTCTTGCGTCGCCAAGCTCCTTCCAGCACTGATCCTCTGCAGCAGACAATATAGAAGAAAACATTTTTTCCTGGATCGTGATCAACTTGATATTTGTGTGATGTGCGGCTATTATGAAGTTACTAATAATGCTTTACCATGAAGCCTAACACTGGGTACTTCTGTTGCGGTAACCTATGGGTTCAATTTAATGCGTTTAGATGATTTTTTTCTTGTATCCATGTAGATAAATATCTATGCACCCAACTTCCATCGAAGTTCTTATGCAGCTTTTTCCGCATTAGCGTTTGAAAAAAATCAGGGGCTGTATTCATGAACGAGAAACGCCAGGGAGGAGGGTAATATTCTTTAAAGGCAGTGTTCGCGAAGAAAAAGCTGCACGTTTTTTTGGCTAAAACGTGAGCTTTGAGTCTTTCTAAGAAGATTAAGAAACGGAAGTGCGACGAAAAACGGCCGCTAAGTGGATGAAAATCTCGTGGGCCACTCCGCCCACGTCATATAACAGTCGCCTTGAATCCGTGGTTAGGTGGGCGAAGGTTTCCGATCAAAAGCCCCGTTCTTCCCTTCATTCTCAACTTCTCTCTTAACTCAGGTCAGCTCGCACACATCGGCTGCAAAAAAAGGAAGTTACAAGCCTCGGACAACTCGTCCACAATGCTTCCCTTGCTGAATTTCAAGGGGCCATAACTCCGTTTCCAGGGGGTCTTGTACGATTCAAGGGACATCATTGAAATCAGCATGGGACCGTTTTCAAGATAGGCGGATAAACAGAGAAACTACCGTCGGCATGGATCCGGAAGAGGCTTCGCGTTCACTGTTGAAGGTTGGCGCAAACTCGGTGCCATATGCTATAGGGTGGTGGCCATTGTGTATCAACACCCCTGAGGAGGGGGGAGAAACGGGGGAGGAGCGAGGGTCCTGATTGGACGCAACACGGGCTAGACCCGGCCCCCGGCTGTTGCGTCCAATAAGGAAGCTCGCTCCTCCCCCGTTTCTCCCGCCTCAGGGGTGTTGATACACGATGGCCACCACCCTTTAAAGGCAGTGTTCACGATTAAAATAACATCGGCACATCAATAAATACTGTATTATAGCTCTCGATGTTTTTGGGTAGGTACATAAGTCCCGTTCTTACTCTTTTTAGAGGTACGCAAAGCTTACGTTTTCGCCAAAAAAAACAGGCAACTTTTTTATGGTGAACACTGCCTTTAAATTTGGCGCGTACACAGTATTCACATGCTTACTTACCCATATTTTTCGGGTAAAAACCCGGTAAACTTTGCTCTGAGTATGGAGTTGAGTAAAATTTACTCTTTTTTACGACTGCGAATCGAATGCTCTGTTAAAAATCCGTTATTGTTTACATTAATTTCGAAACGAGGAAGCAAACACGTGTGAAAAATATAAAAACGTGTTCAGAAGTTAGGTATTGAGCGCTTTCTGACATTTAATTGACAGGAATCTCAAACTACTTTGAAACTATCAGCAATACAGTTATTGGACTGCCTCGTAGGACTTGTAACGGCATTTTCTGCAACATCCCGTTTATGCTTCTTCCGTTCAAGTGAACGTGGAAAGTGAAAGAAACCTGATACCTTGGAAAAAATCAGATAGCAAAGCAAGAAGTCCATCTGGAACCTGAGTGAAGCGCAATACATGTGATAATTTTTGCGTTTTCGGTGAAAAAAAAAACGCAAAAAGCGTTGATTTGATTGATTTGATTTATTACGATGCACTGCACCGTTAAGAAGCTTGGATTTAGCAAAACGCTGGAAGCTTGGAAACTCCATTGTCTCGGAAATCGAACTCATAAGCGCATTGTACGCCGACGCGGCTCTGATGAAAAAAGAGTGTGCGGTACTGCTAGTTTTCGGTCTAGTTAGTCCTATTTTAAAGCGAGGTCCTCTTGTCCTGGATCGAAAAAGCTTGAAGAATTGTGAGAACTTAATTTTAACTTTGAAATTCAAAAGCTTGTGCACCATGCACACATCAAACAGCTTTTTTCTGGATTCAAGTTAAGGAGGATTAAACATATGATTCCCCGCCTTGGATTTGGGGATTCGACTGTACACTAACCCACCCCTCCTAATGTAAAGCTTCCGAGTGAAGTTATTCTGACCTTTTTCCATGCTATCGATGTTTTTTCTTCTGCGTGGATTGAAAACTGTAGTCCCACACTCCAAGATTGGTCTAACATAAACTTTATAGGCCTTTAATAGAGTGGTTACATTGTTTATAGAGAGGGCCTTGAATAAACGAAAGGTTTGGAGACGTGCCTTACTCTGGATACTTGCAATATGCTTCGAAAAATCCAATTTGTGGTTGTATAAGAAGCCAAGGTCCTTAACAGCGTCCACTGAGGCAATATCTCGATTTCCCATGTCATAGCTGATATCGACTTCCGAACTACCCAAACGCATGTGGATGGTCTTGTGAGGTGCTAAAGGCAGTTGCCATTCATCTGGCCACTTCTGCGCAGCTGAAATAGCATCTTTGATTTTTTTTTAAATCACTGGGTGAGTCGATTCGACGGTAAAACTTCAAGTCATCAGCATACTGCTTGCAGACTACGCCAGCCTCGGAGAGAACTGTTGGCATTTCAGCCACAAAAATATTAAACAGAACCGGGGAAAGTACTCCACCCTGGGGAACCCCACTTTTCGCAAAACGAACGGAAGAAAGAGATGATCTGACTTTCACCTGGAATGTCCTCTGATTCAAGTACGATTCAATCCAGCTAGCAACCAGTGGGTGGAATCCCAGTTTCTTGATTTTATACATCAATTTGCGATGACTCACCCTATCAAAAGCTTTTGCAAAGTCCAAGTATATCACATCGCATGCACCCTTATCATCAAGAATATGTGACCATTGGTTGACGCACTCTAGTAAGTTTGTTTCCACAGACCTTCCATTTACAAAACCGTGCCGTGCGGGTGGTATTATACCGTAACTTTGTAAAGGGTGCGAGACAATGTGAGTTTTCAGTATCTTTTCAAAAATCCTGCAAAATAGCGATGTGATACTCACTGGTCTATAATTTTCCGGATCATTACAAGGTTTTCCTTGATTTCACAGACTATGGCATTCATACTCAATGTGAAGTAAAGCAATGATGTAATATCAGCGTCCTGCTAAAAGAACTTGCAATGCAATGTCCCGAAGTGTTTTCCAATGTACTGCGTAGTACCGTAAAAACACTGTTGAGCAAACTTCTGTTTTCCTGTGACTGTGGTAACTTTAGTGGGCACATCTAAATGTACATACGGATGTACGATGAACCAATAATGTTCCAGGTGACATTTAATAGCAGCTTCTGGTGACTAAATGAAATGGGTTGGTTTTTACAAGGTTGATGTTAGAATAACTGCGGGTTTTCGAAAAAGAATTTTTCTTCTGTGTCTAGTTATTTTGACAAGGCGTGTTATGGCATTCGGTTTCAGGCTCCTTATCACTTCCCGTAACACTTGTTTTCTCTAGAAAATCGCATTTGAATAAAAAGGGTGGTTGCAGTAATGAATAACTATATCTGTCAATACTCGTCTCCTTTTGAATCGCCTAATCTGCCTTTGAAGAAGAACATCTTTTCGTGAAATTTCTTTTGTTTTTTTGAAGACTGAAGCGCTCGCTTCATTTGTAGCAGAGTAATACAAGCAATCCCTTATTTACAACTGCTTATATTATCAAATATTTATTACTTTATAAAACAACCGAACCTAAGTTTTTTTCGATTTTTTGAGAACAAGATCGATACTCCACAAAATAAATATTGCTGATTAGTGGTTTGCTTGTATTTTTCAACTATAAAATTCGGCGTCACAAAGTCATTGCACAAAGGAGAAATTTTGTAAATTAAAATTTTAAAAAAGCCAAAGTTTCTCTCATGAAAGACACGTGAGTCCTTGTGAGGGTCATCATCTTGTTCTGATAGAAGCCAAATTTTCTTTCGCTAGAGGTAGATTAGGTGATTTAAAAGGAAACGAGTATCGATAGATGTAATTATTCACTACTTTTTATTCAAATGCAAACTTCTAAAAATAACATGTTTTACGGGAAGCGATATAGAGCCTGGGTTAGAAGGAGAAATTGAATGCTGTATTACGTCTTGCCAAACTGAACAGAGGAGAAAACAACTTTTTCGAAAACTGCAGTTATTTCTGCATCAAGCTAATAGTTGGGATCAGGGGTGTGCGTAAATGAAATTTCAAATTTCGTAAATCGTGAAACGTAATTACGACAAAATCACCGTAAATCGTAAACAACAATAACAATAACCACTAAAAATATTATTACTGTGGTGAAATAAGAGAAACTACGTACTGTCTACTGCTTCACGTTTTTAGTACATATTAGGTTGCGTTCAGTATTTGACAGCTAACCACGTTTAAGGGGGTATTCAGGGGTATGGTACACTTCGTCGCTGTCATGAGCGACATGCATGAAATCTAGCACAAATCGCGCGGGACCTGCATCGAAGCAGCGGCATCGGTTGCCGTAGGAGCAGTTATGGCCCGTGAGCCCGCAGCGACGTGTCGCGGAGGGCTGACATACTGCAAATGTGCCGTGGCCTGTCGCTGTGCAGCGCACTCTGAATGCGACAGGTTCAAAGGGCGGGAGCTCCGCGACAGCCGGTGCAGAGCGACGCGACCGTGTCTCATGAAGGTATACCATACCCTTAATGGGACTTTCTTACCCGTGTTTCTCTGCTTTCCCTTAACACTCATTTCACAACTCCTTCCTTGATCTTGAGAAATCCGCAAGTCCGACTCAGCTGTCCGCGTATCTGCTGGGCAACAGGGACGCAATTATTCTCGTAATGCCTCTCTCGAAACGCTAACGCCATTGTAAGCGTCAAGCCAAAATCACCGTATTTGAGAGATTCTCAACAGCCGAATCTGAGAACTCCCTTTAGCTAGCGGAACCGCAACACCGATTATACAGTCGGTAGAGATCGCACTCATATGCTGTGCAATATGTACTTCGAGTTCCCTACTGAAGGTTGGCTCAAACTCGGTGCACGTACATTAAAAAACATGGCATCTAGCCTGCACCAACCTTCAATAGAGATAGCAAAGTATCAGTCCGATCCGTGCCAATTTTATATTATCTAGAGCACTGTATCGGTCGCCCTGCACAGACTATTTTTTCGTATATCCACTGAATCACTTGCAGAATCGTAGCTTTATGGTGACGATACTGTAAATTATCAAAGGAAACGTGAGCACAAAAAACCGCCCTCTAATTTTTGCCGTTTTGTGTAGTTTAGTCCCCATAGCTAAAGAATGTAGCCTACGCGCCCCACCGCACGCTCGCATTTGTGAGAGGGAAACCATACATAATTGCGCTCCTCCATTAGGTACACGCTTCATGTAGTCCCGTATGTGTTCCATCGTTTCGAAGCTCCAACGACTAAACGGGTAAATATCATGTTCTGCTTTTATGCAAAAGTATATACTGATGTCAGTAAATACATATGCTCTATTTTGGAGGCAAATTTAGTTTGTTCGTTCGCGTACTTGCGCAGAGCGAGGGGGAGAGACAGCGAGAAACGCAACATGCGCACACACGCACGCGATCAACAGCAGAAAACTCCACCCCGATATCGAGGATAGGTACGTGCTTGATTGTCGGTTGATCCTCCCCACTGAGGTAAGGTTCGATGAGACCAGCTGCGATGTCCGAGGTGAGTTGCGGAGAAAATTTGTCAGCCATGACAACAACCTGAAAATGACTGCTCAACACTCTGCACGAAACGTGAAGCACTGAGGCTTTAAAGGCGGTGTCCACGATAAAAACCATGTCTGATTTTTTGGTGGAGATCGGCAGCTGCGGGGCCTAGCGCAACCCTAACGTTAAAAAAACTAAGAAAATTGAGCTTGGAACGGTCCCCTACGGCCCCAAAGTTGGACACCCCTCAGCTCGTCACACCCAGATGCACTTTCCACGCCCACCGACGTGAACAAATGAATGCTCGAGATTGTGAGATGAGCGATGGTTTCCGATTGATATCCCCGTTCTCCCCTTCATTCTCAACTTCTCTCTTTACTCAAGTCAGATCGCATACATCGGCTGCCAAAGACGGAAATTACAAGCCTCGGACGACTCGTCCACCATGTTTCCTTAGCTCAATCTTTGAGGGACCATAACTACGTTCCCAGAAGGTCTTGAACGATTCCAAAAACATCATTGGAATCAGCATGGGACCGTCTTCAAGATAGGCGGAAAAGCAGAAAAACGACTTTTATCGTGAACACTGCCTTTAAGCCAATCTGTGCAGAAGTGGGGTGGTCTATACCACTAGAAAAAAACTTGTTCTCTTAACTTATTGAGCATGTTTACCATTCTGCAAAACGAACGCTATTAAGGCCTTTACAATGTTTTTTTTTCGAGGCGCGATTGTTCAACAGCATTAGAAAAAAAGATTTTAAAAATTTTGGTTCCGAGGGGTACACGGGAATATTTGAATAAATTTGCTGGTATTCGTTCAAACGGCTCAACTGTAATACATATCTGCAAGAACTCAAAGTAGTATCTCACTATTAAGCTCTGCCATAGGCCTTGGTGTATTTCGCTAACAAAGGAAACATCTAAGCCGTGGAACGCATCTGCGGAAAGGACCTGTACTGTTAGCATTTCTTTTCCCAATGTAGTTAAAAATCCTTCCAACTCCACATATTCTGCTGGTTCCAAGGAATTATAAGCTCGAGATACATAATCGTTACGATAGTTATTTTGCAGGCCTAGATGCGTCGTTTTCCGGAAATCGAGAAACGGATCCCACAATCGTATACAACTCCCGAAATGATCCCTTTGGGGAAGTCTGAATGAAAACTGAATGTTCGAAATTTGGTGTCCCTGATTTGGCAGAGGACGACAATATGTACGAGACCATTTGTGGGGGGGGGCTGCTGATGACGAACACGGGGTCAATTTTTCGATTTTCGAAGCGCCTGAACCTGTTTTGCTCCAACCTCCCCGTAAGAGAAAAAAATCTGAGGGCCAAACACGACTCGCGACGGTCTCAAAAATTCTAGATTTTATTCAGCTCTAAGTTTTTCTGTCTCGGGGTGGTGAACACGATCTTGACGCCCGTTTATTGATATTTAATAAAATACGATGGGTTGCGGTGGGTATACGGTTGTTCTGCTGAAGTCTCATATTTGGCTTGAAACTTCTTAGTGGAGTTACTCCAGGTGGAAAACTGAAATTCGACGTCCCATTGCCAATTTTAGAAACACATATTAAGGTAGGTTACGCCAGCTAATTGACAATATACTCTCCGACACGTGATGGAACAACAGGATATTGTCAAACGGACCCAAATTTGTGTCGAGCACCCTAAATAACCTTAAAACACAAGTTTTGAGCCAAATCCAAGGGTTTTTCCCTGGAACACCCTAACCTTTCCGGAAAGCCTGAAAAGCTTTTTGGACTCATCGGAAACGTATCGATGCGAGCTAATACACAATGTTACTAAAGAGTACCAAGAGATACCAGCAATGCAATTGGTTTTCACAAATACCTTTGCGCTCCAAACATTTCTCTTGTAAGATTGGAAGGAATAGTTAATAGTTTCACTTTAGAATGTGGAAGATTCTGTTGTATGGCGACAGCTGTTGACATTCCAATGATTCCAGCTCCGAGAACGCAAATGTCGCGCATTACCTCTAAGATGTTAAGTACAGAAACACAAAGGTTCACTGCAGAAATACGTTCCTTCATCAATTCCAGCAGAAAGAAGTTGGCGAGTTTTCATGAAGGAAGGGCAAAAACATTGAGAGTTGGGGAATAAGTCCCCGATATTTCTTTCAATTGGAATTTTCGCGTTGAATTTCGCAAATATGGGTGGCATGTTATAGACCGTTCAAGAGTTAATTATTGGCCCTACGAGATAGCGTCGTTGAAATTTTTCGGAAAACGAATTTTTATCGATTTTCGGATCGATGGTGTAGAGGGCGAAAAATTGACTTCACTTTTCTGACTCTAAACTCAGTCAAAATGAATCTGATAAAAAATTTGATAGCACCATCTAAAGTAGAAAATTTCCTGTGGAACGATTTCTAACGCTATTGAAAATTCGATGCGTAATTTGAAAAAAAAGCAGCGCAAACAATCAACTTAACTTTTGGTTGCAAAATTAGATCTCTTTGTTTCTTTTGAATTTGTTCAAAAGAAAGTTTTCTGCTCAGCAAGATCGTGACATTAAATTTTCAAAGCAGATTCAATTTTATCGATGTTCAAGTCAGTAAAATAAAGCAAACTTTTTACCTTACACTTTTTCGAGCCAAAAATAGCTTATGGAGTTTTCAAAAAAAAAGGCTAACTACGCTGAAATGTATAGCAAATTATTTTTTCAAATAGACTATAACATGACACCCAAATATGCGACTTTTATGCAAAAATTTCGATCGAAAAAAAAACCGCGGGAACTGGTTCACCAAGCCAGTAGAATTTTAAAGCAAACATGCGAGGAGGCTGAGGTCGAGAATGCTGAATGTTGATAACTTTGTGACCGAAATAATAATGGTTCCAGAAAATGTTAACATTCGTTTAAAAACATATATGTGCAGCATTTCAGCGTTTCGCCAACGTGTTATTGATGATCCTCACCCTTGCTGATCACGAGACGTTAAAGGTCATAAAAGGGCCGAGCAGCATGTTGTAATACATATTTCAGTGATGAAGTTCTTTGCTGTGAAACTGGCTGTACCTTCGAGTGTCAGATATCCCTGAACGTATCAATACCCAACTGCTGGACTCCAATAATCAAAATGTTTGTTTCCATTTTAAATACAACACAAGCAGTAACCGCCGGATTTCACTACTTTATTAAATCCGCCGCATCTGGCGGCGGAGGATTGAAGGTCACTCTTCAAAAAGAAGAAGGGTTCGACGTGGCTTTTTACCTCGTAGAAAATGAACTAGGGACGGGAGGATGGATTGTGTTAAAAGTGTAAGTGGCCAAAAGTATCGCTTGCTGTAAGGAAAGCCAATCACCGTAGGTTAACTCTAGACCATTTCGAATGCGCTCTCGTTTTCGATTATTATAAGCAGCGGAGCGGTGGGTCTTAAGCCTCTTTCACACTTGCCCGACCGACGTCGTACGACTCGTTATCGAATGTGTAATATCTATCTACCCTACCTTAACTATCTTATCTCTCTTAACTCATCAAATTTGATAACGAGTCGTCCTACGTCGTCCGGCAAACTATGAAAGGGGCTTTAGAGAAATATAAGTGCTGATAATGATGTTCAGACAAAAAGCCTCCGCTCGTTGCTGGTGAATATCGAAAACGAGATCTCACTAGAAATGCCTCAGAGCTTAACGGGCACTGAATACATTGGAAATTTTTTTGAGTTTTTTTAAAAGTTTTGCACAAAAATGGGAGATCTAGTCTTCCACATAACAGCCATTCTCGGAAAAAAATTAGGAAAAAACTTTTTCAAACTACAAAAATCTTGACAATGGATAGGGAAGGGGGGCTGCTTTTGTGTCATATGGGAGTAGTTTTGCTTGCTGAGATTGTTGTTTCTGAAAGAATTCAATGAAACGAGCTGGAGGTAAGGTTTGGAAAAATTCAGGTACTCTTTCAGAATAGACGACCCACGATGTTAAAAAAGGTTTTGGCATGCAGCTACAGGATCATTTTGTCATGTTTTTGCTTCTAAACATGTAGAAGCATGGAACAGCAGATACAATTCTTGCAAATAACATACATATATAAAACACCACGAAATTCCACTTCTTCCAGATGGGTCGTCTATCCCGGAAGAGTACTGAAATTCTCCAGAATAAAAGTTTTGGGTAGTAGCCGGCTGGATAATATTGTTCGTGTCAGGAAATGAAAAATGGACTCATTAACGTTTGCGCATGTGTACTTTCGGTTTTAGCCCCCAAATTTTTGCTGGAATATTTTCTGGTACTCTACCAAGAGTTAAATTCGCACTGGGCGTATTCGAAACTTTATTTTTTTCTCCACTTTGCTTACCCATCTCAAGTTAAGGGAACAAAAAAGGTTTTCACCAGAGCCAACGTTCAGGATTTTTGGACCTAGTGAGAAATTCTGGAGATTTTCGCGGCTTGCTCACGACATGGACAATTTTTTTGTGATTTCTGCTGAACGAAACAACATATTGAGTGGTTCGTATCTCGACGAAGCCGACGGCCGTAGTTCAGCGTACTCCATAGCATCAAAAATCTCTTCAGAAGTCGGGATGAACTGCGAATGCAAAAAAAAATCCCTGTTGCGTTTGGGCTGCGATATGTCGGTTTTGACGATTTTGTAACGAAGTAACAACACCTGGGCTGGTAGTAAACCCCCCATTGTCGTGACGACAATTGTCATGACATGTCACGACATGTCGCGACTAAAAGGCGCGAGCTATGGGTTCGTATCGTATCCTACAGCACGTGGCTCGTGATTGTCACGAGCTTGTTGTCACGACAATGATTGTCGCGAGCTGTCAGAAGTGTCGCGTTGTCATAAGAACACGACAACGTGGCGAGAGGCGTAATGCAAATGGCACGCGGCTGTTGGAGTGCGCAGATTGCCACGAGTGTCATACCCTCGTGTACAACAATGTTCTCCGACACTGGCAGCGGTCTCCTACGGGAGAAAACGACGATCCAGGTCACTTACAGGAGCTTTTTTGCACTATGGATGACCGAACTAGAGCGAAGCGGTTTCCCACAGGACATCGTGTCGCATCGCTTCGATTGGGTCACCTAAACCACAAAACAGCTCCGGTAGTTGACCGGGACCACACACGTTGAACGGTTGATCAAACCCGCGCTGCCTCCGAAGCGCCTGTGCGTAGGGTGGAGAGCCGATTTAGCCGTTGCAGGTTCACACAGGCGCACCCGTCATTGATTGATTGGGTGCTCTGTAGAATCGAATTCCCTCCTTCATGTTAGGTGAAGGAGGGTCGCTATTGGGGCTTTATCCCTAATAGTAAGTAATCTTTGCTACTGACAAGTTTGTCAGCGGGAAGCATGAACTTCATGCTTCAAGTTTGAGCAAAACAAAAACTAGGCGGGTTTGGCTTGATTCTTGCACACGTTATTTGAAATTCCCTCCAAAATGAGATTTTGTTCAACTACCGTGCAAGGTTCGGTCTCCTATAGGAGACAGATAGGACTCCTGCATGAGGCAAACAGGAGTCCTATAGCTGATGAGGCTGGGACTCCCAGCCGACTCCCGTAGGAGACCGCCGCCAGTGTCGGAGTTCTCCGACACTGGCAGCGGACTCCTACAGGAGAAAACGACGATCGCGGTCTCCCACAGGAGCCGTTTTGTCCTGTAGGAGACTCAGACAAGCCCAAGGACGATCCGCAGCGCTTTTTTAGGATCGTCCGCGGCCGACGACCGGACGATCCTTCACCGAAGCCGCGGATGCGCCGGCAATGCGCCGCGGACCATCTTGCCAGCGCCGCGGATCGTCCTGCAAACGCCGCGGATCGTCCTGCAGGTGCCGCGGATCGTCCTGACAGCCGCCGTGGACCGTCCTTTTGAGTAATGTTATCCAGCCCACCCCAATCGACTCATTGGCCGTGGGACAGATTTTGGCATTGGAGTACGTTTTTCGCGCTAGCATTCCATACTCCTCAGAAAGCCTCAATATCACAATTTTGCAGGACTTCTCCATCATACGAGTTATTTCAAGAGTAGAACAGCTCGATTAACATGCATAACTGGTTTCGATATAGTTTAGCTGTACAACTGTGACATGTATCGCTGAAGAAGTATTGTGAAAATATTATATTTTATTGCAATCTTTTGGACATCGGTGATGTATAATTATGATTATGAACAAATGATTAATGTATGATCATGAGCTGTAAATTCTCGAAATCGAGAGCTCATATTTTATGACTCTTAAGCAACAACTTTGTAATATTAGTTTAGACTGAAGACCTGTAACACATAGTTATTGCACAATCAGTTGTTTGTGTTACCATGGGCATGCATTGCAATATGCCATAAACTGAACAAGTCTACGAATGCACATCGAAACCAGTTCTACATGTAAATTGAGCTGTTCTACCTCTGAAAATAAGTCGTGCGGTAGAGCAACCCTGCGAAATTGTGATACTGATGCTTTCTGAGGAGATAAGAACGCTAGCGCGAAGAGCGTGCAACAATGCCGAAATCTGTCTCACGGCCAATGAGTGACTGTTTCCATCTAATTGGGAGTGGTGCTCCACTAGAATATCCCACTCGATGGAAACAGAGTTCATGTACTGTGCTTCTCTGCGTCAAATTCCACTCCTCTGCGTCAAATTCCACTCCGCAATTGCGTATTGAGACGCTTCGCGGCCGCACGCGCTCGAGCCGTACGATATTCCGGCGCCGTAGCCGATAAGCTGATTGTACGCGTTTTTTTTTTCATTTTCTTCAATTTTCTTGGCTTCTGTGACCAAACCCGTCCTTCTGTGTTTCTTCATATATTAAAGTATTATATCTATATGCACACCAATTGTATCCTTCCAGATGGCTCCGCAACAACTTCTAGGGGAGAAAAAATTCACGGTGGTAGGTAATTTTTCATTTTCACGTTTATTTTTGTAATTCTCTCTTTTTGTTTTCCTTCCTTACATTCCAGTGATTCATATGATTGTTTGGTTTTCTAGGGTAGATCTGGTTTCATGCCGAAATCGATCAAAGTCGGTATCAAACCGGAACTATTCTTTAAAAAAAAATGAGGAGAATTACCAAACCAAACAATCATGAAAATTATTTGAATGAGAAAAAAAAAACAAAATCAGAGGAGAATCTCAAAAATGAACGAGAATATGAAAATTTACTTACCATCGGGAGTTTTTTCTGCCCTAGAAGTTGTTGCGATGGCATCTAGAAAGAATAATTAGCGTGCATGTAGATATAACGGTTTGAAGAAGTTACAAATACGATAAATTCGAAGTCAGCGGCTGGAAAATTGTCTAAGACTGCGGGGAATGAGATGGTGGAGTTGTTCAATCCAAAAACAACTCAAAAATATATGTGGCTGCTTTTCATCGATCAGTGTTGAGATGGTGGATTGGCGGTGCGCCCCGGAGCCACCCCCTCGAGAACAAACAGCGCCGCGGATCGGCCGTTTGACCGTCCCACTATCAATCGTGCCGCGGATCAGCCGCCAAGCGCCGCGGACCGTCCGGAAAGCTCATCTGCCGCCGCGGACGAGCCGTGAGTTTGTCTGAGAGACCGAACTAAAGCGAAGCGGTCTCCTACAGGACACGCTGCCGCATCGCTTCCATTGGGTCTCCTACAGGACAAAACAACTCCGGTAGTTGACCTGGAACCCGCACGTTGAACGAATGATCGAACCCGCGCGGCGTACGATACGCTTGGGCAACGGGTGGAGAATCAATTCGCTCATGCAGGTTCACAGACGCGCCCCTCTCAGTGAATGATTGGGATGCTTGGGAGCCGTATTTCCTCCTTCATGATAAGTGAGGGAGGGATGATAGTGGGGCTTCATGCCCTATATTAATTTTTGCCGTTGACAAAGTTGTCAACGAGGAAGTGTGAAATTCATGCTTCAAAAATAAACCGAACACTAGGCGAATTTGGCTGGATTCCTGCGAATGTGATTTGAAATTCCCTCCAAACTACCGTAAAAGATCCGGTCTCCTACAGGAGAATAGTAGGACTCCTACCGGAGAACAACAGGACTCCTTCGGGAGGAAACCAGGACTCGTGTTGCAGGGTAGACTAGGACTCCCAGCGGACTCCCGTAGGACTCCGCTGCCAGTGTCGGAGTTCTCCGACACTGGCAGCGGTCTCCTACGGGAGTCGGCTGGGAGTCCTAGCCTCATCAGCTATAGGGCTCCTGTTCGCCACACGTAGGAGTCCTATCTGTCTCCTGTAGGAGACCGAACCGTGCACAGCCGTTGAACGAAATCTCATTTTGGAGGGAATTTCAAATACGGCTTTAAGGAAGAATCTGAACCAAATCCTTCGGCTTTCCGTGATTACTTTTCTTGAAGCGTAAAAATAACTCATCCATGGCTACTTGTCTGCCAAAATCAAAAATTGCCTTCGGGATTGAGCTCAGTCATAGCTCTTTGGACCCTCGTCGCGTCAAAGACGGAGACTTCATGATCTCCTCACTCGATTTTGGTCCTCTCTCGGACTTTGATGCATGGCCATTGTCTGTCCACCCCATCCTTGTGCGCCTCGTATGCGGCGCGAGTTTGCATCGATTGTTCAACGTGTACGTCTGATTGGCCGTTCTTTGGTTCAAGACGTCATATAAAATGCATGCCTGCGTCAGCTGCGGCTGGCACAGCATAACTTACGCCCGATGTACCGCGCGCGACGCGCAATGCGGCTCTATGACCTGTAGGAGACCGCTTCTCCCTAGTCCGGTCATCCACACAACAAAACACCTTCTGTGGTTGACCACGGTGGTCGTTTTCTCCCGTAGGAGACCGCCGCCAGTGTCGGAGTTGTGACAATATTCCGGCGTAGAATATAGAGCAGGGTGTGCGGCGCCTACCAATACTTTGCAAGTTACGCACCTTTGGCTGTTTTTTGCCTTGTGTGTGGCAATGATAACAATGCAAAGCATAGCCTTGCTCGGTATCGATCGAATTCCAACAGAAAACACATGGCATCTCCCAGCCTTCCGCTGACAAATTTAAGGTGAAAAGCGTTTCTATTTAAATTTTCTTTTCTATATTTGTACAGGTAAATGTTCTAACGTTTACATTTATGTAGGTTTTAATCATTGCAGTTTTTTGCGTGTGTTTAGGACATTTTGATGTCGATTGAACTTTTTTTGATTTCAAATGTTGATTTCAAATTCCGTTCTGCCTTATTACTTTTCATTGGAAATTTTTGTTTATTTTTTATTTTGTATGAATTTAATTGATTTTTTGTAAGACTTTGTGCATGTTTTTCCAGTTTCACAGTTTAGAATGGCGGAAAACAGCTGACTGCTGCCATTCCTACGCTGTATTCATCTATCGTTACTTTTTGAAATAACTAATGAGGATGTTTTTTCAATGAAAAAGAAATGATTTGAATACTCATTTGTAAATTTGGTAAACGTGTATGAGGTTCTATACATTTTGAAAGTGAAACGTTTTGTTGACTCATTTTTTGGTTGCATAAAATTGCTCTTCTGGTTTTAACTGTTCGTAAATCTACCCATACGGTAGTTAACAAACCATGAAACGTCGAAATGATGAAAAGAAAACGGGTTCAACCTTATCCATGGCCACCAGCTCCCACAAATGATTATTCACAACATTTTTTTTCATGAAAAGAGAAAAATTTTCAAATGCATGGAAGGTAATAATATAGAATAATGTAGCGAATAAGTACAGCTACAGTCAGCGGTTTCCGTCAACCGAAACTATTCAAACTCAAAAGTGCGTTCAAAGTACGGCGAAAAAAAATCAGTCTCAGAGACCGAATTCAAAATCAAATTTGAAAGGGAAGTGAAAAATGTTTATATTGAAAACTTGGTTCAGAACTAGAAATCAAATTCTCAGGCGACATCAAAATGTTACTAGCCCACATGAGTTTAATGAAATGATTGAAACCAAAATAAGTGATGGCATTAAAATATTGACCAATATGAATACAGAAAAGACAATTAAAATAAACAAGCCGCTCGGAGAAGCAGAAGAGCGATTCGATAGAGATAAAAAGGCTGCAGAAAAGCGTTGTCTGTGAGAGTTTTAGCATAGAAATCTCCGGGAAATAGACGAGAAATAACACTCTTTAGGTAAGTCTACGACGAATTACAGAGGAATGATTCAGATGTCACTGCACGTGAATTGCAGCACACTCAGCCTTGTCTCAGTTATACTTTTCCCCCAGTGTTTTGATTTATTATAGATTGTCGTAACCAAGCCTATTTTCTCATATGGTATAGATCAACTTATTTTACGATTGTCTTAAACATCGTACAGAAATAAATAAGTAAATAATGTCAACACCTCCGTCGGTTCAATTACCCAAGGTTGAGGTGATTGGACTTCTGGAGACACGGCCCAACTGCTGGCGGCCCCGGTTGGCGGCTCGGCGAGCCGGCGACGGCTGCGTCTTGATCACTTTTCGTTACTTCTTGTTATTTCCCGCCTATTTTTTGTCCTTTTCGTGAAAAGCCGAGAAATAGCCTCGAAATAGCGGAAAAGTAGTCCACCTGGAGCCCTGGTCTGGCGGACTATTTCGTGGCAGCTTCTCGGCCAAATCGCTCAGAGTAAAGTACAAAACAACGAAATTACGGGTGGTACAAAAACAGTAAGAATTCTCAAAACGTTGCATCGAAAATAGAATACTGAGAAGTGCTCCAAATGTTGATATCACCACTTTATGAACCGATCAGTGGTCCCAATCATTGCGATTGGTGGTAGGTACAACGCAGTGATCAGTATGGCGAACCATCATAGTTCTCTATTATGTGGGAGACACATCGCACGATTGGGGCAGTTGGTGTGCGCGCCGCTGCTGGAAGTGCGTCCCGGGTTCAGTTATCGCGCTTTTCTGTGGTTTTTGCATCCATCTGCGCGTGTTTCATCACTTCGTAGAGTTCAGCGCTCACGTTGACACTTACAAATTGGAACAGTCGGCGTGCGCGCCGTGATGAGAAGAACGTTACAGGTTCATTTCCCATATTGTGCTTTGGTTTTGTTTTGGAGGGTGTGTTCCCTCGTGACAAACTCATAACAAACATATGACAATAGCATTCTTTGTCATGTCTTTTTACGAGAAATTTCTCGTATTGTTGTGACAACACGAGGGGGTTTACTACCAGCCCTGTCGCTTGCAACGACCCCCCAGAAAAAAGAAGTTTTTTTTTGCTCCAAAGAGCTCCGATTTTTTATCGAGGATAACCGAGTCATGGTGATACCCGAATGGTCGTGCCATTGAGCTTTGCGGCAAAATGCATATTTACGTAAGGACTGAAATCATTGTTTGGGCGGATTAGTCGGATGCAATGTACATACAATGTGTTGCTTTCTTATCCCCTAGCTGGAGTCTGGTTGAGGACCTCTCATCCAATACAATGCTGTAGATGCCAGTGGGGTTCAGAGAGCCTGAATAACGCGTCTTCACTCTTGACGGTCTCTGGAAATATTCGTGGCATCGATCACACTTTCAGATCGTCGGTGAATCGCTCGAGCCAAGTTTTTTTTGGTGCTGTTATTTCAGTCTTCCACTCTGCAACTTGACTTTTCCAAAGAAGTCTGTACTGCAATTTACTCGAATCTACCCTGCGCACGTGGCCGAACCATCTTACCTATGTGACTGAATCTGCTCCTGGATGGATGGCGTGTTTCCGCATCTCAAAAAATATCGGTGTTACGGATACGATATCGAATAGATACGCCTAAAATTTGCCGCAGACACTTTGTTTGAAACACCTTCAACTTGTTGTTGCTTGTCTACCCATCCACTATCCGCCCTATCATGATGTACGGATCGTAGACGTGGGCAGCACCAAAGCCGCAGAAGGAAAGGCTGGGTTGCATGGAGAGGAAACTGTTTAGACATTTGCTCGGATAATTGCAGCCGCGAATGTGTCATAACGAAGACTTTTACAAGGAATTCGACGCAGTAAGGTGTGCCCGAATGAGGATGGCGGCCCACGCGGCCGGCGTGCTTGGCAGGCGGCCGTCGCATGTGCCGCCCTCGGACGAGTGTTGGATTTCAACGATAGGCCGTCCCCTCTCCCCCCGTCTACAGAGCTGATTGATCGGCGCAGTGCTTGCTGCCAGCCGGTGCCGGCCCCGTTCCTAGTCGATGACGGTGGGGACTTTTCGCATGCTCGTCCGAGAGCGGCGAACGCGACGGCCGCCTGCCAAGCACGCCGGCCGCATGGGCAGCCATTCTCATTCGGACGCGCCTTACATCAACGCTTGACACGAGGAAGGTGCAGTTATCTCCCAAACACCTTCTCAAGCGACAACGGAAGGTCGACTTCGACTGTTGGCATATACTGAGAAGACCGCTAGATCGTCTTGTTCAACACTCTTCAAGAATATTTTGAAGAAATCCTGTCTAGAAACGGTCTAGAAACGGTCACCTGGACGTAGACTAAAGTTCTGGTCGGATGTGGTAAAAGTGGATCTGAAGTCACTCGACATCGAAAGGCGGTTCAGGCTTGATGTTCTACTTCGCAGGAAGTTGAACAATTTGAACAGAATCAATGGATGGATTGTGTTCAAATTGTGGCTGAAGGCCGTAACAAGTGGACACGACTGACTAGTAGGAGGGCAGACGGCGGTGAGTCATGCTCAACACTATACATTGGATCCGACTCATTGACTCCGACATTCGTTGGCGATTAGCCTTAGACTAAACTGGGAATCGCCGACGAACAAGTCAGCGATTCGGCAAAAATGTGGACTAAAAATTCACCATATGGGTGATGGTTTAGCCTCCGCTGGTGAAAGTTGGGGGCGATTGTCGCCAAAACACTTGCCGAGAGTCGACTTTGGCGAAAGTCGCCTTCCTTAATTCTAGAATCGCCCTAATCCTTCGCGTACTGGTGAACTTCTAGCCATTTCCATTGCCCGAGCTGGTGAGAATTGAGGGCGATTCTCGCCAGAATCAACGCCCCGCCCTTCACTGGCGAAAATCGCTCTAATTTTTCATCTTTTTCGCCTCGAATTTTCGCCTATTGGCCTATTACAGGCCAATTACAACGGCGATTATAGAACTCACGTTCTACAATCGCCTCAAACATCTTACCAATTTGTTAATACACATTTATCGCACGTAGCATATCCAACCACTAACGTAACAAAATAAATTATAGTACACGTAAGCGTAGAGAAATCTCCAGAAAAGGTAGAGACACATTGAACATAGAAAAAAAAATGAAACCGGAGTGCGCTAGGTAATGCACAATACGCGTTTTGAGAGCAAAAGGCAGCAGTGATGATTTTACATCAAAAGCGGCCATGAGACATGGAACTGTGACGCAGGCAACGAACTTGCGCAATTTTGAGTTCTTCGCCCCCAAGGAATTGAGCGAAGAACAGAAAATGGTGAGTTTTGTCGAGCGACTCAGTGGTTTAGATCTGGTCGAAAATCTTTAGCAGCTGAGCAAAGAACAATAGTGAGTCGGCGAGGTAAAGAATTTCAAACTGTTACAGCAATCATTCACGTTCCTCGCCTGAGTCTTAGACAGTAGCTCGCGCAACTCTTTTTTCCGTTCATTACTCCAATAATTCGGGATCGAAGAAGGCGAATCGTCGAGGCGGCTCGATACAAAAACAGTCAGCCATCACACTCAGCTGGCAGCTCCTCGCCTGCCATTCCTTTCTAGCTACTTGGACTAATGTCGGGTGTCGCAACAATGCTATAGGGACTATCCATCGAATTGAGGGAGAGTACGGATAGCGTGCCAGGGTTAGACATTAGCCACCGGAAAATAGAAAGCGCCAATCAGCTCGTGTAAATAGGCATCTTTTCGAGCGAGACTGGTCAAATAGCCCCAGGGGTGCGTTCCAAGAACGTTCCCACGACGTCGTGGGAGAACAAGCAACCTTTCCATGGACAAATTTGCTTTCCATGGATGCTAATTATAGCTGAAAATTGCTCCCACGCCTCCGAGCCTACGTTTCCATGGAAGCCTTTTGCCATGGGAATGTTCTTGGAACGCACCCCTGAACAACTAGGGCATTGTGTTCTGGACAGGAAACCTCCCTTTGTGTGAGAGTAGCTACTGTGAATCGCAGACGCAGACCAAGTGTTAAAGGCAGTGTTTACAACAAAAACAGTCTTCCAATTTCTAGCGAAAATCGGAAATGCTGGGGCCCAATGCAGGAACCGAGTACGGCCACAATCTTGAGTGATTCGCTCGCGCCCCGCCCCTCCTCTCAACGGCTACCGAAAGAAGCAAACAACTGAAAAATCAGCTTCAAGAGAGCGGTCGATTATCAAGAAAAAAAAGTTGTCTGTTTAACGATTCATAATGTTTTAGTTATCTATTGTTCTTTTAAATTCAATTCTCAGCTGTTTACTTTGATCGGTAGCCTTTGAACGTAGAAGGCGGGACGCGAGCGAATCACTCAAGATTGAGCCCAGCAGAGCTGTTTCGTGCTGGTTCCTAGCCGTTTTTGCTGGTGATGCTGTGTGCCCAGGATCCCTCCATTTCTGGCAAAAACTCAAAAACTGTTCTTATCGTGAACACCGCCTTCAGCCGTAAGTTCAGTAGCTACTCAGGCGATTATCGGCCCCGAGCCGCCTGACAGTTCGGCTCGTTCTCCCAATCTGCTGGTCGACTCCTGTTGCTGTCCGGGCCGCTGCTGTTGTTTTTCAGGCCACTGCTGTTGCTGTCCGGGCTTCTCCAGTTGGCCCGAACAGCAACAACAGTGGCCCGGAGATTAGAAGAACGAGCCGAACTGTCAGGCGGCTTCGATTCCTGTTCGGTGCGGCTCGGGGCCGCGAATCGCCTGAGTATTGCTCAATGTCCTCAGACCTGGGCAAAGAACTCATATTTGCGTGAAAAAGAGTAATGAGATATGAAAACACGTGATCACATACACATGATAACATAACATGAATAGAAAGAAAACGGAAGGAAAGCTACATTTGCCAAAACGGCGTCTGCCCACACATACCTTCAAAATGCAGATGTTCTGCGGTTTCATTCAATGTCAATACGTCGGAGTTGATCTTCGTTAAAGGCAGCGTTCACGAAGAAAAAGTTGCACATTTTTTTGGCCAAAGCGTAAACTTTGGGTCCCTCTCAGAAGATTAAGAACGGAAGTGCGACGAAAAACGACCGTTACGTGGGTGAAAATCTCGTGGGCCAGTCAACCCATTGGGCCACTCCGCCTACGTCCTATAACAGTTTCCCTGAATTTGTGGTGAGATGAGCGATGGTTTCCGATCAAAAGCCCCGTTCTTCCCTTCATTCTCAACGTCTCTCTTTATTCAGGTCAGCTCGGACAAATAGGTTGCAAAAAACTGGAGTTACAAGCCTCGGACAACTCGTCCACAATGCTTCCTAGCTGAACTTTGAGGGGCCATAACTCCGTTTCCAGGGGGTCTTGTACGATTCCAGGGAAATCATCGAAATCAGCATGGGACCGTTTTCAAGACAGGCAAAAAAAAACAGAAAAATCACTTTTATCGTGAACACTGCCTTTAACTCTCGGTATTTGCTCTACTAGAGTGTGTTTACTGCACTATCTGATCCGCAGCTTGATTCGCTAGTGACACTTCGATCCTCTGGGGCTCCTTCCCTACAGGGAAAATATTCAACGTGCGCATGAAAGCCAAAGTTGAAATGAGTGAGAGGCTTGTACTGCGAAAAGTGACCTCACGTTTCAATTTGGTCCTGCTTTCTTGCAGGTATTGAGAGTGCTCTTTGCTCGGTATTGAGAGGAAGGGAAAGAAAGCTCCGGAGGAGCGCAGTGTCATCAGCGTATCTAGCAGCTTGAACAATGGCGCAGAGAATTTACTCAGCAACGAAACTACCGCCGTTTTTTCGGGGTGAACTCTGATGTCCGGAAATCGAATGTAACCGTTGAATAGTAACACTGTAGAAGTATTATATGTACTATGAAAAAATACAGAAGAACCAAACAGAAGAACCAAACAAGGAGAACCAAACAAAATTGTAATTTAGTACCCGATCTGCTTCGTGCGATCTCATTGCCAGCGTAAATTATGTCCGCCTCAAATGTTCCATTCAATGTCAGAATTGGTTAACGGCCTAACAGTTATCCAAGACACCACCATATTCGTTCAAACACGCTAAAAAACCAAAAAATAACCGAAGGTTAGTCCATGATCGAGCTTACAAGAGAATAAATCAATGAAGATTTTGTAAAGTCTACTGTAAAACGTACTTCACCTTTCACAACTGCTGGATCCGTATTTGGCGTTGTCTACACAATCCCCCCACCTCCCCATATCAATTTTGACCAGAAGGATTCAGCAGAATTACAGCGGCCTCAATGCACAGGTTAGAACTGAAGTCGAGTAGTATATGGTTTCCGTTTCCAATTTAGTCTGAAGCATGGACCAGGCGGCTGGCCGTGCGGGGTTGGCAGCCTCACTGGAGAATGGGGTTTCGATTCGCGCGGGGTGATCTACCGTCGCAGCCCGTCCATTCATCAGACTAAAGTTATTGCGCGAACTCTACTTGTCATAGGCAGTGCCTACGATAAATTTCATCTAGGGTGCGTTCCAAGAAGATTTCCACGGAAGGAAAAATGAACTTGATAAGAGCCGGCCATTGATAGATTGAGAGTTCGCATGAAATGAGCCTATCTGATTGATTATCATTTGTTATATCTTATCAGGCCCAGTTTACTCCCATGAAAATCTTCTTGGAACGCACCCCTGTTTTCCACCGGAAATCGAATGGCCGGGATGGGATCGAGGAAACGAACAAAGAACAGGCCCGAAAGAGCCCTAATCTGCTCTGAAAATCGCTCGCTGGTCCTTTCAGCTCGCGGTAGGGTTTTCCGTGGAGGAGTTTGGTCCATCTCAACGGTTCGGCTTCTCCACACCTTTATGAGCGCGAGCGCGCATAATATTAGCATTGGAGCGCGTGAGCGCTTTAACAATTTACCGCGTAACTCTTCCAGCAGCGATGTTTCCCCTCGATGAGCGACGCCCACTCTCGCGCTTTTTCGTACTTTTCTGCGGTGTTTCTTCATCAAGGGCACATTCCGGCATCAAACCGCATTTCATAAGCATAATACAAGCTCATGGGTTTGCCCTCAAATTACTTACTGTGTGGACATTGTCTGCATCAACCAAACCGACGGTAAAAAATCACAATCGTTCAAAAAGGGAGCATTCAGAGATCTGCGAGTCGCGACTCGCATAGAGATGTAGCTGCCTGACCTCGCGACGTGACGTTACTAAATATTCAAGAGCATAAAATTTAATTAGAAAGTCAAGAAATTTCAGGATTCTAGATTCCGTTATGCAGTTACGGATATCCGCTGTTACAGCACGCAGCACTATGATAATCATGCTTGAGACAAGGGATTATCATGCCGGGACCTGATGGCCCCAGCAAGATTATCATCGTGCTGCATGTTGCAACAGCGGGTGTCCGCAATTGCTGAGAGGAGTTTTGCTCCGATAAGGATGGAGTGTGCCTACCGCAGCCATGTCATAATTTTGACCCGCTCTCATCAGGGACCTGGCGACAGTGACTAAGCGTGAGCGGATCTACCTGTCGTCCACGGAACGTTCCGCCAGAGTTGAGGAAAAAAGCATGCAGCACTACCGCTTGCCACGGGCTGTCTTCGAAATGGAGAACTCTCCACGAATGAAAAAGTTTTTATCTCCTTGGCGACCAAGGCGAATTGAGGCGAAAACTTCACCAACTCGCTAACACGAAAAGGCGATAAGCAAGGCTCTGTGGAACAGCTCCGTTCCCGTACTTCCAGTGTCTTTCGGGTTATTTCGTTCCGCTTCCGTTTCCGAGTTTTAGGCCCGGAAACGGAATAAAGTGCAACATGTCTATGATAGTGCAACACGTTCTATGATAGTGGGTCTAGGCAACGGTTTTTGAAAGTTCATGACACACTGAAAACTACATCCCACCTCTTGTGTTCAAGCGAATATCTGAGCTCGGCTGAGATCATTCACGAAAATTGGCGAAAACCGGCGAGCTTCAAGAGATATCGTACATAATAATAAATGGCTAAGAGTTGACCGTTGACCGCAGAATGTGCGGGACCCAACTGTGAGTGCGCCAAGCGCCGTCAAAAGTGTGTGGGACCGACCTGGGGACCCCGCCAAGTGCCATGAAGAATGTGCGGGATCCAAGTGTGAAAGCGCCACGCGCTGGGGGCAGTCTGTGAGACCAGACTGGGTTTCAAGGAACGATAATAACTAAGTTTTCATTTGGCAATAATTGGATTATTCTATGCGTATACACGCCTACAAGTACGCCGCGAAGCGGCGTGGGTGTGAACCTTGTTTCAAGAGAACAGAGAATTAACGAAAAACAGAACATTCACAGTTATCTATCTGGATCCAGTGCAAGTTTAAACAGTAAGGGAGGAGGGCACGTCAGAAAAACGGCACTGTTCCATTTTTGGGATTCCACAGGCCACAGGAAAATGCGTTATTCCAAGAGAGTTAGTTTAGATGTTGAACCCAAATATGATGTATTGCCATGAAAGATGAATATGATGTAGACTTGAACGTGTAGATTTGGATATGGAAAGTCGTTTGGCGCGTTTGGGATTTCAAACAGCGCGTTTTCGCGAGTTACGCGGTCTAACGCGTTAGAATGCAGGACCCGGCTCAGTACTGCTGCGACGCCGCCACGCGACCGCTCCGCGTTACCCGCGAAGATGCTTCTCGGAAATACGTTGCCCAGTAAAGTCTTTCCAAATAGGACTGTCCGCCCACGGGGTCGACGTGCGTGTCAAGCGCCCATCGCGAAGGCATTTTTTGGACGAGCCTTTCCACGACTGCAAACAGCTGGCTGAGATGTTATTCACTATTCGTCTAATGATCCTGATACCCGATTTGCGAGTCCGTAAAATGTTTTCGAGATGGCACGCAGGCCGCTTGGGCGGACAGTCTCATTCGGACGGACTATACACCTGTACAAGTCCAACAGCAACCGTTTGAAAAGGCCGCGCCACTTTTGTCGGAAGCCACGAGGCAGCAAGGCACAACACCATCACTAGATCGTTATTCATCACAAACACGTTAACGCTTGTGCCCCGTAGATGTTACGGCTTCCCATACGATGCTGATTACTGGACGCCTAGCTCTTCTTTGACCCCATTCATGACACCGCCACTAAATGAATAGTTTCTGTATGTCAAACTCGCATTTGGAACAACTAAGATCATATACAGTTAAACTTAGTTTAAACTATTGAAACAAAGCCAAAGTATAAAATAAGAAATAGCTCACAGTGAAATTTGGTAAAATAGAAAGTCCAGCTGGAGGTGCTCTGGCAGCAGCGTGGGGGGGGGAGGGGCGAAATGGGGAAGTTGTGCCACGAAGAGCAAGAAAAACTAACATGGAAGACGTGTGAAGATGGACGCATTTGATGAGTCGATACAAGGAAATCAGCTGCGGCCAAGAATCGAAAATTGCAAACTGCACGAATGCATGTGCATTTCGAAACTCGAGCCCACCACTGACGTGCCGCGGAATTTGAAATCGCCTTTTTGAAGTAGGACGATTTTCGCCGAGTCCAAAAATCAACAACCTCGCTGCCAAAGCGATCCCGTGGCGAATTGGGGCAAAAACTTCACCGATTTCGCCTCGCTCCACGCTTACCTCGCTTAAACTTCACCAACTCGCCAACAAGAAAAGGCGATTAGCTAAATTAGGCGAAATCGGTGAAGTTTTCGCCATGATGATAAGATGGGCGTTTTCGGCCGCGCCCACCGAAGCGATTCGCCATCTATTGTCAGAGGAGGATAATCACAAAAATCGCTCTTCTCTACTTTACCCTGAACTGAAAGGTTTACAGTAGCTAGTTGTTAGTAGAGCCAGGACCAAGATGTTACTCACTTTATTCGGTTGACGTTTCGGCCAATCGCCTTCGTCGGAACCTGGAAAGTCAGAACATAAGTGATTTACCCTCCCAAACACCCTTTCAAATTACAGGGGAAAAGGACGGTCTACTACGAGATATCTATCAAGCAAAGCAATAAACGATCACGCAACGCTCACCTTATCTGCGCCGAGCCAGAGTAGTATTGAGCGCCCTACGCTGCAGATGCAGTGGGTGGTCAGATGGCACGCGTTCCCGACATGAAGACGTTGAGATCACAGTCTACAGAAGTCAAGAAACGGGGCGAGCTCAGCTGTTATGGTTAAACACTCATCTCTCCTGCTCATTTTAGGATTTTTAGCGATTATCCGAAACGCCTCTAAAGTTTTGCGCACTGCGGTTTGTGACTCCCTTGCAAGAATCCTGAAGGTCACCTCATACTCCATGTTCTCATGACATAGTCTCCGTTGGGCCCCCAGAGGTGTGGCCGGGTTGGATTTCCTCAAACCAGCAATATGTTCCTTCACACGCCTGCTCAGAGTACGACCAGTTTCTCGATATATTCATCTTGGCAAAGGCCATATACTATGACGTATACTACCCCTGATGTCATACAGTCCCCCTCCTGACCGGACGGGTATACCACGCTATCGGGGGTGGCACAAAAGCGATCGTAAACCAACCTGTCTGCCCAGTTCTCCATTTGCTCATCAAAACGCACAAAATTACATCAGCTGCGCTGTCGTCTACTTCTCCAGCAGATTTTCAAGTGCGTCCAATGATCAGCAACATCGGGGGGCCTACGTATAGGACTTCTTGGCTGCTCATTCAACCTCATTTTCACCCAACTTTTGCAACACATTCCCGCTCACCTGGCCAACACTCGCATGATCCTTGAGAAACTGCGAGACACCAGGTTTAGACGGAGCAACGTCATGGAATCATTCGACGTAACGGCTCTCTACACAAATGTTTCTAACGAACAAGCCATACAAGCGGTTTTTGAGCTGCTAAACGACCACCAGGACTCTTTAACACTTAATGGACCGCGTGTCCACACTGCGCACCCACGGCTGTTTTGCTCCTGGGACCTCGTGTCCACACTGCGCACCCACGCCAAAAACTCGGTTTTTTCGTTTTACTTTAAGAAAAACGGATTCCTTTCAATCATTGTTTTCATATCTGTGCTTAATTCAACTTCCATAACTGGTATGAAGATATTGAGCGCCATATGTCTCTTTTTCACTAGGCAATCATAATAAAAAATCAGTTTAAAAACTCACTAAAGTGATTGTTCGTGGAGCGCGCCGGTCCGCTACGGGGGCTAACCGTGGAACGCGCGGTCTCTTAAAGGCAGGGTCCGGGTAGAATTTCGCTTTTGAGATTTCCCGCTGAATCGGTGCTCTTGCTACAGGTAGTCCCAAGGAACATGCAAAAACCGCGTAAAAACCGGTCTTCCCCAAGTTACTCCAGCAGCTTTCGTCAACCGCTGTGTCAGAAAAGTGTGGCCATCGTCCATATTTTAGCGGTCGTCCACGCATTCTTCAAAACTGCAGTTTAAATTTCGATCATTCCAGCCATGATTATCATGCTGTAAATACCGTAATCCCTGACTTTGAGGCTGTTTTCTCCAGAACTAAGGACTCAGAGTTCGTGAAACGTTCAGACGATGTTCAGCTAGGCAAGCCCAATCTATTTAACCCAAATTTCGGTAGTGTCAAAATTTGCCCGGACCTTGCCTTTGAGTGTTAAACATGTTGGGGTTTTCTGTTAGTCATATAGTCACATTACTCAAAGGCAGTGTTCACGAAACAAAATGTGTTTCAGTTTCCACTAGGAATGGGTAGTGAAGGGGCACACTGTAACGTTGACGTCGAAAGAACGCATGAGAACGAGCAAGAAAAAGCTCCAATAGAGCCCGAAGTTGCCACTTCGAGCGCAAGGCAAACCCCAAAAGCGCAACACACGCCCACGGACTTATTAGCCCCGTTCTTCCCTTCAATCTCAACTTCTCTCTTTACTCAGGTCAGCTCGCATACATCGGCTGCAAAAGACGGAAGTTACAAGCTTCGGACAACTCGTCCACCATGTTTCCTTAGCTCAATTTTTGAGGGACCATAACTCCGTTCCCGGAAGGTCTTGTACGATTTCAGTGACATCATTGGAATCAGCATGGGGCCGTTTTCAAGATAAGGGAGAAACAGAAAAACGATTTGTATCGTGAACACTGCCTTTAGGAGCGCCTCTCTTGTGCAGTTTTTAGGTGGTCGGGGAGCTATTACAGGCAAATTCGCGGTTTAGCAATGGATCAACGCCTGGCTCCAGCTTTGGCCATAGCTTTTATGTCAAAAATAGAAAGACCGGTACTAGAACGTCGAACTATATTATATTGTCATTATATCGACGATGTTTTCATTGTCTGCTCAACCCAAAAAGAGATCGACGCCTGTTTCAGCTTACTCAATCAGCAGTCTGATAGCATAAAGTTCACACGGGAACAACCAAGAGAGAACTGCCTCCCTTTCTTTAACGTAGAAGTTCATCTGGAGCCACGGTTTCATCGAACGAAATGGTGTCGCAAACCTAGCAACAAAAACATTTTGGTTCACTCGCTGTCTGCGCATCCACTCAAAACAAATCAGGCAGTGGTCAGAAATCTGTTCAGCACCGCTGAAATGGTTTCAGCTGACTGCGAAGGGAAAACCAACTCATTAGAGTTAACACGCGAAATCAATTTCTCCAATATCTATCAGCATCGGTTCAAACTCAAAACCACTGGGATGCCCGAAGTTCGAGCACCTCACGGTGCATCCAAAATCTCTTTCTGCCTGCCATTTGTTTCTGACGCTTTCAGCTCTGCGATTCGTGCGGTTCTGTGGAAATGTAGCCTTAAAGATGCTGTAAGGGTAGTCGAAATTCCTCCCCCTAACCTGAAGCGTCAGCTGATCCGCAATAGGCTGTACGATCGCTTTTGTGCCACCCCCGATTGCGTGGTATACCCGTCCGGTCGGGAGGGGGACTTTATGACATAAGGGGTAGTATACGTCACAGTGTGTGGCCTCTGCCAAGATGAATATATCGGGGAAACTGGTCGTACTCTGAGCACGCGTGTAAAGGAACATATTGCTGGTTCGAAGAAATCCAACCCGGCCACACCTCTGGGGGCCCAACGGAGACTATGTCATGAGAACATGGAGCTTGAGGTGACCTTCAGGATTCTTGCACGGGAGTCGCAAACGCAAAACTTTAGAGGCGTTTTGGATAACCGCTAAAAATCCTAAAATGAACAGGAAAGATGAGCCTTTAGCCATAACAGCTGAGCTCGCCCCGTTTCTTGACCTCAGTAGACTGTGATCTCAACGTCTTCATGTCGGGAACGCGCGCCATCTGACCACCCACTGCATCTGCAGCGTAACGCGCTCCATACTACTCTGGTTCGGCGCAGATAAGGTGAGCATTGCGTGATCGTTTATTGCTTTGCTTGGTAGATATCTCGTAGTTGACCGTCCTTTTCCCCTGTAATTTGAAAGGGTGTTTGGGAGGGTAAATCTTTTATGTTCTGACTTTCCAGGTTCCGACGAAGGCGATTGGCCGAAACGTCAACCGAATAAAGTGAGTAACATCTTGGTCCTGGCTCTACTAACAACTAACGACTATTAACATCCAACTACGCCAAGGTTCAGTGACAGCCGTACTTGGTCTGAGAGGTTTACGTTGGGATGTAGCTGGTTTAAAAAAGCAGAACGATCTCAACTTTCAAGTAACAATAAGATTCTTTGACAAGAAACTCTAAAATATCCGATTGTTTTCGGATATCCGAATCATTTCCAATAACCTTCATTTTACGAACACTAATATGAAGTCGACGACAATTTTGTCCTTACATGAGTTTCAATTGGCAAACAGTCTTTTCTTTCTTTTTAGGTTGACGGTGAAAAGAAAAACAGCTTTTGAAGTTTTCCGAAATGAGAAAGAAAAGAATCCAAAGCAAAGTGTGTCCGACTGAGACTGGCCGACCATGCGGCCGTCGAATGTGGCAGGCGGCTGTCGCGTGCGCGGCTCTCGGACGAGCATGCGAAACGACAGCGAGCCTTCTCCCGCAGTCATTGACTAAGAGCGGGGCCGGCAGCGGCTGTTAGCAAACAATCAGTCAGCTCTGCAGCCGGAATGGCAGCCGTTTGAACACTCGTCCGAGAGCGGCACATGCGACGGCCGCCTGCCACACACGACGGCAGCATGATCAGCCAGTCTCATTCGGACACACTTTATACATGACACTTAGATGATACCCACATGAAATCAAGGACAAAAATGAAGTGTGGCGAAATTGGGAAGTAGGCAAAAGGCCTGAACGAATCTGGACCGTATATTTGCGTTCGGAACTGGACATGATGCTGCGTCAAGTCTACTCGCCAACGACTTACCCCGTTGTAGAGCACTCGAGGCCTTCCGAAAGTTTTGGAAAGCCGCAAAATTGCCGAGAATTAGCCCACCAGACTCCGCCGCAGCTCGTGGTGGGCTATTATCTGGCTTTGCGCAAAACGGAAAGAAATAGTCAAGAAATAGCGAGAAGTAACCAAAAGTAACAAGAAGGCAGCCCTAGTCGGCTGGCCGAGCCGCCATCCGGGTCCGCCAGTGGCCTCCACAAGCTGAGCGAGATCCAAGTGCCTCAAACTTGTGTAACTGAACTGACCGATGCGTTGACACCGGAACCATGCCTATGGAATGCGTCGTACACTTACTTGGAGAGCACTATTTCTCGGCTATTTCTAGGATATTTCGCGGCAAACATCTATTAGCGGCTATTTCGCGGCTATTACGCAGCAAGCAGACATTTCGCGGTCATTTCTCGTTCGAAGTTCTCAGAGTCGCGGCAACGCTTTCGCACCCGCGGCCGGGTATTCACTGGGCCTGACGCCCCCTTCGTCATTTCGGCAGCTCCTTCGAAAACCGCTCCACGTCGTCGGGCCGCTTTTCACTGGAAGCGCGGATCATGGGGCGCGGAGGGGCTTCAAAACTCCCTCCGTGGATTGTGCTTCCCGCAACGGGGCCGCATGGGAGTATTTTCACTTGTTTTCGGCTGTTTTATAAACATCGTTGATGCAATAAGGCCAAAGCATTCCGCGTAAATTCGACGATTCCATTTTGGTGAACACTGTCTTTGAGCCGACTTTGTCACTCAAATCTTTTGAAAATTCGAACTTCAAAAAATGCGAACCAACAGCGCTATTGAGACGCTCAGCACTAAACTCCTAAAAGTCAATCAACCAAGTTTAGAAAAATTCCTAACCTTTTGTTTACCCTGCTAGAATGCATGTCCTCCCCCCCCCCTCCCCCCAACCCCCGAGTTATCGACCCAGAATGGGAGCGGCGTTAATGGTGAAGCTCTTCCACATTTCTCATTCGTCTTCATCATAAATCAATCAGGAGACGTTCGCACTCTCATAAATCTACTGCACCTGTGGTTCCGTCATCTCAAAAAGAGCACATAAAATGTCCCGTTGAATTCCGAAAATTAGTGATGACCTCTCTGTGTTTCTTGCTGTCCTGCTGGCCCGTACACCAATTAAAATTCGTTGTCAAGGTTAGTGCATCGGAAAAGACAAAGAGAAATGCATTTGACGGGACGCTCAACAGTGCCAGTTCAGGAATAAATCCGTATGGATACGTTGATGGGCAAGTTTGAGTAGGTAGTGATGACTACATATGACTACATTAAGCTATCACCGCATTATCCCACAAGAATTTTGATGTATGCTCTCACTTCTATGACTGTCTAGCAGTCCCTTTCGCAAATGCCAGCAATTCTAAGGCCCGTAGAAAAGCCGGCGAAAAATTCAGTTTAGCCTAACTGAATCCATGTTCTGAAAAGAATTCAGATGAGCCGCACTTATTTCAGACGTATGTGTTGTAGGATAGCGATCTAGACTAAGTCGAGAAAGTCAGCAACAAACAAGATAAGCTGAATCAATCAGTCAGATCTGACTGAATAGATTCAGTCAGATCTGACTGACTTCTTGGCTAAAGAGGGGAGAAACAGCGTGCCAGGTCAGGAGTTTGCTTGAGACTGTTTCAACAAGGAAATGAGTAACTTAAGCTCTGGTACAGCCGTAGTGACCTGTTGATTTCGATTATCACCAGAAGCGGTGCGGTGGGCCTCGGTGAAATAAAACTAGTGATAAGGAGGTTTTGACGAAAAAGCCACCGCTCCACGCTGTTATAGCCGAAAACATGAGTTCACTTGGAATGAAACAGGGGTCATATTCGCCAATAACCCGCCGGGTACCCGCCGGGTACCCGCCGGGTAGTCGAAGGGTAAATGAGATGAAATTTCAGTACAAAACGCGCGCTCCACGGCCACCTCTCGCCTCCCTTGGCTTCCCTCGCGACCGCCGGAATTTTTCGAATAGCATAGCTGAAAATGGCCGCTTCTCGATGGAATCTTTATCTTTTTGCAGTGATATCGGTACGTAACACAGTTTGCATTTCCATCTTACATGGTGTAAGATGGGTTGATCTGCTCCTCTGCCGCGCGCGGTATCATCCCTTCCGCTTCCCTTCGACTACCCTCGGCGGGTTGTTGGCGAATACGACCCCAGAGTCTGAATAATTCAGCAGAGATATCGGCTTATCAATATATCAGTATCAATATCAGCTTCCACGAAACAAACAGCATTTCATTTATTGAGAAGCGGAGCATGGAGTTGGTCCATCCGTGAACGAACACGTATGTACGCTTGAATGCAATCTAGCGCTCGATACAATTTCGGACTCGTCTGAGCCCTGTGTGAATCATTTCGGGCTCGCCTTATCACCCACTCAGATGATCCTGACCGAGTGGTGGGTTTAATAAAGATAGTTTAATAAAGAATATAAAGATTATATTGATCCCCATCATCAACACATCATAACAGGGAATATTGATATAATAAAAAATTCAATTCTCAAAGAAATTTCGAATAAAGGAACTAAATATAGAATAGAAAAGATGAATAACAGGAGTGAAATAACACAAACTTATTTCGACGCTACAGCGAAATTCATCAACTATATGAAAAATAGGTACAAGCTAGATGTTATGAAAATAAATAACTTGCCGTTACACTTCAAAAAACAGTACAGAAAAAGACTCAAACCAGTACTACAAGGGACTTCCTTCAGTAGGCAGTCTAATAGCCTGATACCTTATAAGAGTATAAAAGAATACCAGAAACACTTCATTTTCTGCCCTTTAGATGAAACTAGCCATAATTCTGTAAAAAAGGGGTCTTCTAAGCAAAAGTGGTTTGGTTCGCGTTACAAATGCTTCAACAAAAAGGGAACAATAGGAAAGTGGAATGAGGAGAGTCTACAAAAAATGAACAATATCCTCTAAAAACTCTTTTCTTTGTCGAAACTTCTAAACAGCTTAAACAAACCGTTGCGGTTCTCCAAGAGGAAGTGCTTTTGGCTCCATAAAGGACTTTGATTGTGTGAGTGCCGATAAAATATGTATACATGCATGTGTACCTAATAGCTATCATTAAAAGAAGGAATGATGTCAAATTGTTTTAGGAAACCATTCAATTCTTCCTTGTAAAAAACCACAACGGTTTGTTTCCGCTGTTTAGAAGTTTCGACAAAGAAAAGAGTTTTTAGAGGATATTGTTCATTTTTTGTAGACTCTCCTCATTCCACTTTCCTATTGTTCCCTTTTGTTGAAGCGTTTGTAACGCGAACCAAACCACTTTTGCTTGGGAGACCCCTTTTTTACAGAATTGTTCACTTTTCTTGATATTACGCAGTAATATCCTATGGAAGAATTTCGAACAAAGACCTTTTCATCTCCCCACTGTATCAGTCCTCTTTAAGTGGTCACAAGAATCATTGACCCAAACTGTTATAAAACTATCTCAGAAAAATCACCCGATGTGGCTGACACGACCGATGTTCACAGGATGTAAGCTAAGAAATCAATGATATCCATGATATCGTTCCACATAAATTATTCATATTGATCGCGTCAGCCACAGTTGGATACACCGGATGTTCTTTGCAACCTCCATGATTTTCATACGTATCGAACGAGTTGACCACGGTGATTTTCTCAACCAACTCTGACAGGGGCCTTAGGCCCCGCTTGTAATTGGTCGCTCGGACGTAGCCAGCCCGGTCGATAATCATGAAAGCCTGCTGGCCTACAGCCAGATGAAGACTTTGCGCGGAGTTCTACGCTTTCGAATAAAACTAACTCAAAACCTGCTCAGTCAGAAAGTACCTTCCATTCCATCTGGACACTTTCACATCAGTGGAACGAAGCGGTTTTTCATTCTCATTATTTCGTTTCCGCCGCCCCATTCCTTCGCAGAACAGCCGCTTCGATTCCATGACTCTGATATGAAAAAGCTCTGCTGAGCTACGAACGGAGATATAGTGGAGTCCACCAGAAGTGCCTAATTTACTTATCAATGAGAAGCGGTCGATTGGAGATCAATGAACACTTTTCACTCATTGCAGCACAACCGCTCTCGCTCAATTGGTACCGAGCGTGCTGGTTGGGATTCATGCACGTTGATCCCCAGCCAACCGCTTCTTATTGATAAGTAAATGAGACACTCTTGGTGGACTCCACTATAGTTCTAACATTTTGTTGTTGAGTTTAGATGCTGATAAGCAAGTACCATTTATTGCAGAAAAACTCAGTAAGCTGGTGAAGAAGAATGAGGGAGCACTCAGAATGGGGTTGTGTGAATGGCCTCAGCACGATACGAAACTGAAAATCAGCCTGGCAACATGACCTGACATGACTTACATAGCATCTTCAGCTTTCTGTTGCTATGCTTGTCATCTTTAAACTTCTACAAAAGTTTTGCAAGGTGTTCTCAGACTCCTGCGCAAATTCCAATGCATCCAGCACACTATCTCAGACGACTAGCACAAAGCTCAAGACTCTTGCTCATCCTTTGAGGTATCCTGCATAATTTCTCGGATGGCTAGCATCGAGTCTGGGCTCCTGCTCACTCTCCGGGGTGTCCTGCACAATTTTCCGGATGACCAGCGACGGGTCCGGGATTCCTAATCACTCTACGGGGTGGTCTGCACAATTTCTCGGATGACCAGCAATGGGTCCCGAACACCTGCCCGCTCTCCGGGTTTCCACGACGTCCCGATGACGTCATCAGAAGCCCGAAGCACTTTTCACGACGTCCCGATGACGTCATCAGAAGCCCCAAGCACTTTTCCCGACGTACCGATGACGTCATCAGAAGCCCGAAGCACTTTTCACGACGTCCCGATGACTCCATCAGGAGCCCGAAGCACTTTTCCCGACGTACCGATGACGTCATCAGAAGCCCGAAGCACTTTTCACGACGTCCCGATGACGTCATCAGAGGCCCGAAGCACGTTTCACGACGTCCCGATGACGTCATCAGAAGCCCCAAGCACTTTTCCCGACGTACCGATGACGTCATCAGAAGCCCGAAGCACTTTTCACGACGTCCCGATGACGTCATCAGAAGCCCCAAGCACTTTTCCCGACGTACCGATGACGTCATCAGAAGCCCGAAGCACTTTTCACGACGTCCCGATGACTCCATCAGAAGCCCGAAGCACTTTTCACGACGTCCCGATGACTCCATCAGAAGCCCGAAGCACTTTTCGCGACGTCCCGATGATGTCATCAGAGACCCGAAGCACTTTTCCCGACGTACCGATGACGTCATCAGAAGCCCGAAGCACTTTTCACGACGTCCCGATGACTCCATCAGGAGCCCGAAGCACTTTTCCCGACGTACCGATGACGTCATCAGAAGCCCGAAGCACTTTTCACGACGTCCCGATGACTCCATCAGAAGCCCGAAGCACTTTTCACGACGTCCCGATGACTCCATCAGAAGCCCGAAGCACTTTTCACGACGTCCCGATGACTCCATCAGAAGCCCGAAGCACTTTTCGCGACGTCCCGATGATGTCATCAGAGGCCCGAAGCACTTTTCACGACGTCCCGATGACGTCATCAGAGGCCCGAAGCACTTTTCACGACGTCCCGATGACGTCATCAGAAGCCCGAAGCACTTTTCACGACGTCCCGATGACGTCATCAGAGGCCCGAAGCACTTTTCACGACGTCCCGATGACGTCATCAGAAGCCCGAAGCACTTTTCACGACGTCCCGATGACTCCATCAGAAGCCCGAAGCACTTTTCACGACGTCCCGATGACGTCATCAGAGGCCCGAAGCACTTTTCACGACGTCCCGATGACGTCATCAGAAGCCCGAAGCACTTTTCACGACGTCCCGATGACTCCATCAGAAGCCCGAAGCACTTTTCGCGACGTCCCGATGACGTCATCAGAAGCCCGAAGCACTTTTCACGACGTCCCGATGACGTCATCAGAAGCCCGAAGCACTTTTCACGACGTCCCGATGACTCCATCAGAAGCCCGAAGCACTTTTCGCGACGTCCTGATGACGTCATCAGAAGCCCGAAGCACTTTTCACGACGTCCCGATGACTCAATCAGAAGCCCGAAGCACTTTTCACGACGTCCCGATGACTCCATCAGAAGCCCGAAGCACTTTTCGCGACGTCCCGATGACGTCATCAGAAGCCCGAAGCACTTTTCACGACGTCCCGATGACGTCATCAGAAGCCCGAAGCACTTTTCACGACGTCCCGATGACGTCATCAGAAGCCCGAAGCACTTTTCACGACGTCCCGATGACGTCATCAGAAGCCCGAAGCACTTTTCACGTCGTCCCGATGACGTCATCAGAAGCCCGAAGCACTTTTCACGACGTCCCGATGACGTCATCAGAAGCCCGAAGCACTTTTCACGACGTCCCGATGACGTCATCAGAAGCCCGAAGCACGTTTCACGACGTCCCGATGACGTCATCAGAAGCCCCAAGCACTTTTCCCGACGTACCGATGACGTCATCAGAAACCCGAAGCACTTTTCACGACGTCCCGATGACTCCATCAGAAGCCCGAAGCACTTTTCCCGACGTACCGATGACGTCATCAGAAGCCCGAAGCACTTTTCACGACGTCCCGATGACTCCATCAGAAGCCCGAAGCACTTTTCGCGACGTCCCGATGACGTCATCAGAAGCCCGAAGCACTTTTCGCGACGTCCCGATGACGTCATCAGAAGCCCGAAGCACTTTTCACGACGTCCCGATGACTCCATCAGAAGCCCGAAGCACTTTTCACGACGTCCCGATGACGTCATCAGAAGCCCGAAGCACTTTTCACGACGTCCCGATGACTCCATCAGAAGCCCGAAGCACTTTTCGCGACGTCCCGATGACGTCATCAGAAGCCCGAAGCACTTTTCACGACGTCCCGATGACTCCATCAGAAGCCCGAAGCACTTTTCGCGACGTCCCGATGATGTCATCAGAGGCCCGAAGCACTTTTCACGACGTCCCGATGACGTCATCAGAGGCCCGAAGCACGTTTCACGACGTCCCGATGACGTCATCAGAAGCCCCAAGCACTTTTCGCGACGTCCCGATGATGTCATCAGAGGCCCGAAGCACTTTTCACGACGTCCCGATGACTCCATCAGAAGCCCGAAGCACTTTTCGCGACGTCCCGATGACGTCATCAGAAGCCAGAAGCACTTTTCCCGACGTACCGATGACTCCATCAGAAGCCCGAAGCACTTTTCACGACGTCCCGATGACTCCATCAGAAGCCTGAAGCACTTTTCGCGACGTCCCGATGACTCCATCAGAAGCCCGAAGCACTTTTCGCGACGTCCCGATGATGTCATCAGAGGCCCGAAGCACTTTTCACGACGTCCCGATGACATCATCAGAGGCCCGAAGCACGTTTCACGACGTCCCGATGACGTCATCAGAAGCCCCAAGCACTTTTCCCGACGTACCGATGACGTCATCAGAAGCCCGAAGCACTTTTCACGACGTCCCGATGACTCCATCAGAAGCCCGAAGCACTTTTCGCGACGTCCCGATGATGTCATCAGAGGCCCGAAGCACTTTTCACGACGTCCCGATGACGTCATCAGAGGCCCGAAGCACTTTTCACGACGTCCCGATGACGTCATCAGAGGCCCGAAGCACTTTTCACGACGTCCCGATGACGTCATCAGAAGCCCGAAGCACTTTTCACGACGTCCCGATGACTCCATCAGAAGCCCGAAGCACTTTTCACGACGTCCCGATGACTCCATCAGAAGCCCGAAGCACTTTTCGCGACGTCCCGATGATGTCATCAGAGGCCCGAAGCACTTTTCACGACGTCCCGATGACTCCATCAGAAGCCCGAAGCACTTTTCGCGACGTCCCGATGACGTCATCAGAAGCCCGAAGCACTTTTCACGACGTCCCGATGACTCCATCAGAAGCCCGAAGCACTTTTCACGACGTCCCGATGACTCCATCAGAAGCCCGAAGCACTTTTCACGACGTCCCGATGACGTCATCAGAAGCCCGAAGCACTTTTCCCGACGTACCGATGACGTCATCAGAAGCCCGAAGCACTTTTCACGACGTCCCGATGACTCCATCAGAAGCCCGAAGCACTTTTCGCGACGTCCCGATGACGTCATCAGAAGCCCGAAGCACTTTTCACGACGTCCCGATGACTCCATCAGAAGCCCGAAGCACTTTTCGCGACGTCCCGATGATGTCATCAGAGGCCCGAAGCACTTTTCACGACGTCCCGATGACGTCATCAGAGGCCCGAAGCACTTTTCACGACGTCCCGATGACGTCATCAGAGGCCCGAAGCACTTTTCACGACGTCCCGATGACGTCATCAGAAGCCCGAAGCACTTTTCACGACGTCCCGATGACTCCATCAGAAGCCCGAAGCACTTTTCGCGACGTCCCGATGACGTCATCAGAAGCCCGAAGCACTTTTCCTGACGTACCGATGACGTCATTAGAAGCCCGAAGCACTTTTCACGACGTCCCGATGACTCCATCAGAAGCCCGAAGCACTTTTCGCGACGTCCCGATGATGTCATCAGAGGCCCGAAGCACTTTTCACGACGTCCCGATGACGTCATCAGAAGCCCGAAGCACTTTTCACGACGTCCCGATGACTCCATCAGAAGCCCGAAGCACTTTTCGCGACGTCCCGATGACGTCATCAGAAGCCCGAAGCACTTTTCACGACGTCCCGATGACGTCATCAGAAGCCCGAAGCACTTTTCACGACGTCCCGATGACGTCATCAGAAGCCCGAAGCACTTTTCACGACGTCCCGATGACGTCATCAGAAGCCCCAAGCACTTTTCGCGACGTCCCGATGACGTCATCAGAAGCCCGAAGCACTTTTCACGACGTCCCGATGACGTCATCAGAAGCCCGAAGCACTTTTCACGACGTCCCGATGACTCCATCAGAAGCCCGAAGCACTTTTCGCGACGTCCCGATGATGTCATCAGAGGCCCGAAGCACTTTTCACGACGTCCCGATGACGTCATCAGAGGCCCGAAGCACTTTTCACGACGTCCCGATGACTCCATCAGAAGCCCGAAGCACTTTTCGCGACGTCCCGATGACTCCATCAGAAGCCCGAAGCACTTTTCACGACGTCCCGATGACTCCATCAGAAGCCCGAAGCACTTTTCACGACGTCCCGATGACTCCATCAGAAGCCCGAAGCACTTTTCACGACGTCCCGATGACTCCATCAGAAGCCCGAAGCACTTTTCGCGACGTCCCGATGATGTCATCAGAGGCCCGAAGCACTTTTCACGACGTCCCGATGACTCCATCAGAAGCCCGAAGCACTTTTCGCGACGTCCCGATGACTCCATCAGAAGCCCGAAGCACTTTTCGCGACGTCCCGATGACTCCATCAGAAGCCCGAAGCACTTTTCACGACGTCCCGATGACGTCATCAGAAGCCCGAAGCACTTTTCACGACGTCCCGATGACGTCATCAAAAGCCCGAAGCACTTTTCCCGACGTCCCGATGACTCCATCAGAAGCCCGAAGCACTTTTCACGACGTCCCGATGACGTCATCAGAAGCCCGAAGCACTTTTCACGACGTCCCGATGACTCCATCAGAAGCCCGAAGCACTTTTCACGACGTCCCGATGACGTCATCAGAAGCCCGAAGCACTTTTCGCGACGTCCCGATGACGTCATCAGAAGCCCGAAGCACTTTTCACGACGTCCCGATGACTCCATCAGAAGCCCGAAGCACTTTTCGCGACGTCCTAATGACGTCATCAGAAGCCCGAAGCACTTTTCACGACGTCCCGATGACTCCATCAGAAGCCCGAAGCACTTTTCGCGACGTCCCGATGACGTCATCAGAAGGCCGAAGCACTTTTCACGATGTCCCGATGACTCCATCAGAAGCCCGAAGCACTTTTCACGACGTCCCGATGACTCCATCAGAAGCCCGAAGCACTTTTCGCGACGTCCCGATGACGTCATCAGAAGCCCGAAGCACTTTTCACGACGTCCCGATGACGTCATCAGAAGCCCGAAGCACTTTTCACGACGTCCCGATGACTCCATCAGAAGCCCGAAGCACTTTTCACGACGTCCCGATGACGTCATCAGAAGCCCGAAGCACTTTTCACGACGTCCCGATGACGTCATCAGAAGCCCGAAGCACTTTTCACGACGTCCCGATGACGTCATCAGAAGCCCGAAGCACTTTTCACGACGTCCCGATGACGTCATCAAAAGACCGAAGCACTTTTCGCGACGACCTGATGACGTCATCAGCAGCCCGAAGCACTTTTCACGACGTCCCGATGACTCCATCAGAAGCCCGAAGCACTTTTCACGACGTCCCGATGACGTCATCAGAAGCCCGAAGCACTTTTCACGACGTCCCGATGACGTCATCAGAAGCCCGAAGCACTTTTCACGACGTCCCGATGACGTCATCAGAAGCCCGAAGCACTTTTCGCGACTTCCCGATGACTCCATCAGAAGCCCGATGCACTTTTCGCGACTTCCCGATGACGTCATCAGAAGCCCGAAGCACTTTTCACGACGTCCCGATGACGTCATCAGAAGCCCGAAGCACTTTTCACGACGTCCCGATGACGTCATCAGAAGCCCGAAGCACTTTTCACGACGTCCCGATGACGTCATCAGAAGCCCGAAGCACTTTTCGCGACGTCCCGATGACGTCATCAGAAGCCCGAAGCACTTTTCACGACGTCCCGATGACGTCATCAGAAGCCCGAAGCACTTTTCGCGACGTCCCGATGACGCCATCAGAAGCCCGAAGCACTTTTCCCGACGTCCCGATGACGTCATCAGAAGCCCGAAGCACTTTTCACGACGTCCCGATGACGTCATCAGAAGCCCGAAGCACTTTTCACGACGTCCCGATGACGTCATCAGAAGCCCGAAGCACTTTTCGCGACGTCCCGATGACGTCATCAGAAGCCCGAAGCACTTTTCACGACGTCCCGATGACGTCATCAGAAGCCCGAAGCACTTTTCGCGACGTCCCGATGACGTCATCAGAAGCCCGAAGCACTTTTCACGACGTCCCGATGACGTCATCAGAAGCCCGAAGCACTTTTCACGACGTCCCGATGACGTCATCAGAAGCCCGAAGCACTTTTCGCGACGTCCCGATGACGTCATCAGAAGCCCGAAGCACTTTTCGCGACGTCCCGATGACGTCATCAGAAGCCCGAAGCACTTTTCACGACGTCCCGATGACGTCATCAGAAGCCCGAAGCACTTTTCACGACGTCCCGATGACTCCATCAGAAGCCCGAAGCACTTTTCGCGACTTCCCGATGACGTCATCAGAAGCCCGAAGCACTTTTCACGACGTCCCGATGACGTCATCAGAAGCCCGAAGCACTTTTCGCGACGTCCTGATGACGTCATCAGAAGCCCGAAGCACTTTTCACGACGTCCCGATGACGTTATCAGAAGCCCGAAGCACTTTTCGCGACTTCCCGATGACGTCATCAGAAGCCCGAAGCACTTTTCACGACGTCCCGATGACTCCATCAGAAGCCCGAAGCACTTTTCGCGACGTCCCGATGACGTCATCAGAAGCCCGAAGCACTTTTCACGACGTCCCGATGACGTCATCAGAAGCCCGAAGCACTTTTCACGACGTCCCGATGACGTCATCAGAAGCCCGGAGCACTTTTCACGACGTCCCGATGACTCCATAAGAAGCCCGAAGCACTTTTCACGACGTCCCGATGACGTCATCAGAAGCCCGAAGCACTTTTCGCGACGTCCCGATGACGTCATCAGAAGCCCGAAGCACTTTTCGCGACGTCCCGATGACGTCATCAGAAGCCCGAAGCACTTTTCACGACGTCCCGATGACTCCATCAGAAGCCCGAAGCACTTTTCGCGACGTCCCGATGACGTCATCAGAAGCCCGAAGCACTTTTCGCGACGTCCCGATGACGTCATCAGAAGCCCGAAGCACTTTTCGCGACGTCCTGATGACGTCATCAGAAGCCCGAAGCACTTTTCACGACGTCCCGATGACTCCATCAGAAGCCCGAAGCACTTTTCGCGACATCCCGATGACGTCATCAGAAGCCCGAAGCACTTTTCACGACGTCCCGATGACGTCATCAGAAGCCCGAAGCACTTTTCACGACGTCCCGATGACTCCATCAGAAGCCCGAAGCACTTTTCGCGACGTCCTGATAACGTCATCAGAAGCCCGAAGCACTTTTCACGACGTCCCGATGACGTCATCAGAAGCCCGAAGCACTTTTCACGACGTCCCGATGACTCCATCAGAAGCCCGAAGCACTTTTCGCGACGTCCTGATAACGTCATCAGAAGCCCGAAGCACTTTTCACGACGTCCCGATGACTCCATCAGAAGCCCGAAGCACTTTTCGCGACGTCCCGATGACGTCATCAGAAGCCCGAAGCACTTTTCGCGACGTCCCGATGACGTCATCAGAAGCCCGAAGCACTTTTCACGACGTCCCGATGACGTCATCAGAAGCCCGAAGCACTTTTCACGACGTCCCGATGACGTCATCAGAAGCCCGAAGCACTTTTCACGACGTCCCGATGACGTCATCAGAAGCCCGAAGCACTTTTCACGACGTCCCGATGACTCCATCAGAAGCCCGAAGCACTTTTCGCGACGTCCCGATGACGTCATCAGAAGCCCGAAGCACTTTTCGCGACGTCCCGATGACGTCATCAGAAGCCCGAAGCACTTTTCACGACGTCCCGATGACGTCATCAGAAGCCCGAAGCACTTTTCACGACGTCCCGATGACGTCATCAGAAGCCCGAAGCACTTTTCGCGACGTCCTCATGACGTCATCAGAAGCCCGAAGCACTTTTCACGACGTCCCGATGACGTCATCAGAAGCCCGAAGCACTTTTCGCGACGTCCCGATGACTCCATCAGAAGCCCGAAGCACTTTTCGCGACGTCCCGATGACGTCATCAGAAGCCCGAAGCACTTTACACGACGTCCCGATGACGTCATCAGAAGCCCGAAGCACTTTTCGCGACGTCCCGATGACGTCATCAGAAGCCCGAAGCACTTTTCACGACGTCCCGATGACTCCATCAGAAGCCCGAAGAACTTTTCGCGACGTCCCGATGACATCATCAGAGGCCCGAAGCACTTTTCGCGACGTCCCGATGATGTCATCAGAGGCCCGAAGCACTTTTCACGACGTCCCGATGACGTCATCAGAGGCCCGAAGCACTTTTCACGACGTCCCGATGACGTCATCAGAAGCCCGAAGCACTTTTCACGACGTCCCGATGACTCCATCAGAAGCCCGAAGCACTTTTCGCGACGTCCCGATGATGTCATCAGAGGCCCGAAGCACTTTTCACGACGTCCCGATGACGTCATCAGAGGCCCGAAGCACTTTTCACGACGTCCCGATGACTCCATCAGAAGCCCGAAGCACTTTTCGCGACGTCCCGATGACTCCATCAGAAGCCCGAAGCACTTTTCGCGACGTCCCGATGATGTCATCAGAGGCCCGAAGCACTTTTCACGACGTCCCGATGACGTCATCAGAGGCCCGAAGCACTTTTCACGACGTCCCGATGACTCCATCAGAAGCCCGAAGCACTTTTCGCGACGTCCCGATGACGTCATCAGAAGCCCGAAGCACTTTTCACGACGTCCCGATGACGTCATCAGAAGCCCGAAGCACTTTTCACGACGTCCCGATGACTCCATCAGAAGCCCGAAGCACTTTTCGCGACGTCCCGATGATGTCATCAGAGGCCCGAAGCACTTTTCACGACGTCCCGATGACGTCATCAGAGGCCCGAAGCACTTTTCACGACGTCCCGATGACTCCATCAGAAGCCCGAAGCACTTTTCGCGACGTCCCGATGACGTCATCAGAAGCCCGAAGCACTTTTCACGACGTCCCGATGACGTCATCAGAAGCCCGAAGCACTTTTCACGACGTCCCGATGACGTCATCAGAAGCCCGAAGCACTTTTCGCGACGTCCCGATGACGTCATCAGAAGCCCGAAGCACTTTTCGCGACGTCCCGATGACGTCATCAGAAGCCCGAAGCACTTTTCACGACGTCCCGATGACGTCATCAGAAGCCCGAAGCACTTTTCACGACGTCCCGATGACGTCATCAGAAGCCCGAAGCACTTTTCACGACGTCCCGATGACTCCATCAGAAGCCCGAAGCACTTTTCGCGACGTCCTGATGACGTCATCAGAAGCCCGAAGCACTTTTCACGACGTCCCGATGACGTCATCAGAAGCCCGAAGCACTTTTCACGACGTCCCAATAACGTCATCAGAAGCTCGAAGCACTCTTCGCGACTTCCCGATGACTCCATCAGAAGCCCGAAGCACTTTTCACGACGTCCCGATGACGTCATCAGAAGCCCGAAGCACTTTTCACGACGTCCCGATGACGTCATCAGAAGCCCGAAGCACTTTTCACGACGTCCCGATGACTCCATCAGAAGCCCGAAGCACTTTTCGCGGCGTCCTGATGACGTCATCAGAAGCCCGAAGCACTTTTCACGACGTCCCGATGACTCCATCAGAAGCCCGAAGCACTTTTCGCGACGTCCTGATAACGTCATCAGAAGCCCGAAGCACTCTTCGCGACTTCCCGATGACTCCATCAGAAGCCCGATGCACTTTTCGCGACTTCCCGATGACGTCATCAGAAGCACGAAGCACTTTTCGCGACGTCCTGATAACGTCATCAGAAGCCCGAAGCACTTTTCACGACGTCCCGATGACTCCATCAGAAGCCCGAAGCACTTTTCACGACGTCCCGATGACGTCATCAGAAGCCCGAAGCACTTTTCACGACGTCCCGATGACGTCATCAGAGGCCCGAAGCACTTTTCACGACGTCCCGATGACGTCATCAGAAGCCCGAAGCACTTTTCACGACGTCCCGATGACGTCATCAGAAGCCCGAAGCACTTTTCGCGACTTCCCGATGACGTCATCAGAAGCCCGAAGCACTTTTCACGACGTCCCGATGACTCCATCAGAAGCCCGAAGCACTTTTCGCGACGTCCCGATGACGTCATCAGAAGCCCGAAGCACTTTTCGCGACGTCCCGATGACGTCATCAGAAGCCCGAAGCACTTTTCACGACGTCCCGATGACGTCATCAGAAGCCCGAAGCACTTTTCGCGACGTCCCGATGACGTCATCAGAAGCCCGAAGCACTTTTCACGACGTCCCGATGACGTCATCAGAAGCCCGAAGCACTTTTCGCGGCGTCCCGATGACGTATCAGAAGCCCGGAGCACTTTTCGCGACTTCCCGATGACTCCATCAGAAGCCCGATGCACTTTTCGCGACTTCCCGATGACGTCATCAGAAGCCCGAAGCACTTTTCACGACGTCCCGATGACGTCATCAGAAGCCCGAAGCACTTTTCGCGACGTCCCGATGACGTCATCAGAAGCCCGAAGCACTTTTCGCGACGTCCCGATGACGTCATCAGAAGCCCGAAGCACTTTTCGCGACGTCCTGATAACGTCATCAGAAGCCCGAAGCACTTTTCACGACGTCCCGATGACGTTATCAGAAGCCCGAAGCACTTTTCGCGACTTCCCGATGACTCCATCAGAAGCCCGAAGCACTTTTCGCGACGTCCCGATGACGTCATCAGAAGCCCGAAGCACTTTTCGCGACGTCCTGATAACGTCATCAGAAGCCCGAAGCACTTTTCACGACGTCCCGATGACTCCATCAGAAGCCCGAAGCACTTTTCGCGACGTCCCGATGACGTCATCAGAAGCCCGAAGCACTTTTCGCGACGTCCCGATGACGTCATCAGAAGCCCGAAGCACTTTTCACGACGTCCCGATGACGTTATCAGAAGCCCGAAGCACTTTTCGCGACTTCCCGATGACGTCATCAGAAGCCCGAAGCACTTTTCACGACGTCCCGATGACTCCATCAGAAGCCCGAAGCACTTTTCGCGACGTCCCGATGACGTCATCAGAAGCCCGAAGCACTTTTCACGACGTCCCGATGACTCCATCAGAAGCCCGAAGCACTTTTCGCGACGTCCCGATGACGTCATCAGAAGCCCGAAGCACTTTTCGCGACGTCCTGATAACGTCATCAGAAGCCCGAAGCACTTTTCACGACGTCCCGATGACGTTATCAGAAGCCCGAAGCACTTTTCGCGACTTCCCGATGACGTCATCAGAAGCCCGAAGCACTTTTCACGACGTCCCGATGACTCCATCAGAAGCCCGAAGCACTTTTCGCGACGTCCCGATGACGTCATCAGAAGCCCGAAGCACTTTTCGCGGCGTCCTGATGACGTCATCAGAAGCCCGAAGCACTTTTCACGACGTCCCGATGACTCCATCAGAAGCCCGAAGCACTTTTCGCGACGTCCTGATAACGTCATCAGAAGCCCGAAGCACTTTTCACGACGTCCCGATGACTCCATCAGAAGCCCGAAGCACTTTTCGCGACGTCCCGATGACGTCATCAGAAGCCCGAAGCACTTTTCGCGACGTCCTGATAACGTCATCAGAAGCCCGAAGCACTTTTCACGACGTCCCGATGACGTTATCAGAAGCCCGAAGCACTTTTCGCGGCGTCCTGATGACGTCATCAGAAGCCCGAAGCACTTTTCACGACGTCCCGATGACTCCATCAGAAGCCCGAAGCACTTTTCGCGACGTCCTGATAACGTCATCAGAAGCCCGAAGCACTTTTCACGACGTCCCGATGACGTCATCAGAAGCCCGAAGCACTTTTCACGACGTCCCGATGACTCCATCAGAAGCCCGAAGCACTTTTCGCGACGTCCTGATAACGTCATCAGAAGCCCGAAGCACTCTTCACAACGTCCCGATGACTCCATCAGAAGCCCGAAGCACTTTTCGCGACGTCCCGATGACTCCATCAGAAGCCCGATGCACTTTTCGCGACTTCCCGATGACGTCATCAGAAGCCCGAAGCACTTTTCACGACGTCCCGATGACGTCATCAGAAGCCCGAAGCACTTTTCGCGACGTCCCGATGACGTCATCAGAAGCCCGAAGCACTTTTCACGACGTCCCGATGACGTCATCAGAAGCCCGAAGCACTTTTCACGACGTCCCGATGACGTCATCAGAAGCCCGAAGCACTTTTCGCGACGTCCCGATGACGTCATCAGAAGCCCGAAGCACTTTTCACGACGTCCCGATGACTCCATCAGAAGCCCGAAGCACTTTTCGCGACGTCCCGATGACGTCATCAGAAGCCCGAAGCACTTTTCGCGACGTCCCGATGACGTCATCAGAAGCCCGAAGCACTTTTCACGACGTCCCGATGACTCCATCAGAAGCCCGAAGCACTTTTCGCGACGTCCTGATGACGTCATCAGAAGCCCGAAGCACTTTTCACGACGTCCCGATGACTCCATCAGAAGCCCGAAGCACTTTTCACGACGTCCCGATGACGTCATCAGAAGCCCGAAGCACTTTTCACGACGTCCCGATGACTCCATCAGAAGCCCGAAGCACTTTTCGCGACGTCCCGATGACGTCATCAGAAGCCCGAAGCACTTTTCACGACGTCATGATGACGTCATCAGAAGCCCGAAGCACTTTTCACGACGTCCCGATGACGTCATCAGAAGCCCGAAGCACTTTTCGCGACGTCCCGATGACGTCATCAGAAGCCCGAAGCACTTTTCGCGACGTCCCGATGACGTCATCAGAAGCCCGAAGCACTTTTCGCGACGTCCCGATGACGTCATCAGAAGCCCGAAGCACTTTTCGCGACGTCCCGATGACGTCATCAGAAGCCCGAAGCACTTTTCACGACGTCCCGATGACGTCATCAGAAGCCCGAAGCACTTTTCACGACGTCCTGATGACGTCATCAGAAGCCCGAAGCACTTTTCACGACGTCCCGATGACTCCATCAGAAGCCCGAAGCACTTTTCGCGACGTCCCGATGACGTCATCAGAAGCCCGAAGCACTTTTCACGACGTCCCGATGACGTCATCAGAAGCCCGAAGCACTTTTCGCGACGTCCCGATGACGTCATCAGAAGCCCGAAGCACTTTTCACGACGTCCCGATGACTCCATCAGAAGCCCGAAGCACTTTTCGCGACGTCCCGATGACTCCATCAGAAGCCCGAAGCACTTTTCACGACGTCCCGATGACTCCATCAGAAGCCCGAAGCACTTTTCGCGACGTCCCGATGACGTCATCAGAAGCCCGAAGCACTTTTCGCGACGTCCCGATGACGTCATCAGAAGCCCGAAGCACTTTTCGCGACGTCCCGATGACGTCATCAGAAGCCCGAAGCACTTTTCGCGACGTCCCGATGACGTCATCAGAAGCCCGAAGCACTTTTCGCGACGTCCCGATGACGTCATCAGAAGCCCGAAGCACTTTTCACGACGTCCCGATGACGTCATCAGAAGCCCGAAGCACTTTTCGCGACGTCCCGATGACGTCATCAGAAGCCCGAAGCACTTTTCACGACGTCCCGATGACGTCATCAGAAGCCCGAAGCACTTTTCCCGGCGTCCCGATGACGTCATCAGAAGCCCGAAGCACTTTTCACGACGTCCCGGTGACGTCATCAGAAGCCCGAAGCACTTTTCGCGACGTCCCGATGACGTCATCAGAAGCCCGAAGCACTTTTCGCGACGTCCCGATGACGTCATCAGAAGCCCGAAGCACTTTTCACGACGTCCCGATGACGTCATCAGAAGCCCGAAGAACTTTTCACGACGTCCCGATGACTCCATCAGAAGCCCGAAGCACTTTTCGCGACGTACCGATGACGTCACCAGAAGCCCGAAGCACTTTTCACTACGTCCCGATGACGTCATCAGAAGCCCGAAGCACTTTTCGCGACGTCCCGATGACGTCATCAGAAGCCCGAAGCACTTTTCGCGACGTACCGATGACGTCACCAGAAGCCCGAAGCACTTTTCACTACGTCCCGATGACGTCATCAGAAGCCCGAAGCACTTTTCGCGACGTACCGATGACGTCACCAGAAGCCCGAAGCACTTTTCACTACGTCCCGATGACGTCATCAGAAGCCCGAAGCACTTTTCGCGACGTCCCGGTGATGCCATCAGAAGCCCGGAACACTTTTCACGACGTACCGATGACGTCACCAGAAGCCCGAAGCCCCTTCACGACGTCCCGATGACGTCATCGGATGCCCGAAGCACTTTTCACGACGTCCCGATGACTCCATCAGAAGCCCGATGCACTTTTCGCGACGTCCCGATGACGTCATCAGAAGCCCGAAGCACTTTTCGCGACGTCCCGATGACGTCATCAGAAGCCCGAAGCACTTTTCACGACGTCCCGATGACGTCATCAGAAGCCCGAAGCACTTTTCGCGACGTCCCGATGACGTCATCAGAAGCCCGAAGCACTTTTCACGACGTCCCGATGACTCCATAAGAAGCCCGAAGCACTTTTCGCGACGTCCCGATGACGTCATCAGAAGCCCGAAGCACTTTTCACGACGTCCCGATGACGTCATCAGAAGCCCGAAGCACTTTTCACGACGTCCCGATGACGTCATCAGAAGCCCGAAGCACTTTTCACGACGTCCTGATGACGTCATCAGAAGCCCGAAGCACTTTTCACGATGTCCCGATGACTCCATCAGAAGCCCGAAGCACTTTTCGCAACGTCCCGATGACGTCATCAGAAGCCCGAAGCACTTTTCACGACGTCCCGATGACGTCATCAGAAGCCCGAAGCACTTTTCGCGACGTCCTGATAACGTCATCAGAAGCCCGAAGCACTTTTCACGACGTCCCGATGACGTTATCAGAAGCCCGAAGCACTTTTCGCGGCGTCCTGATGACGTCATCAGAAGCCCGAAGCACTTTTCGCGACGTCCCGATGACGTCATCAGAAGCCCGAAGCACTTTTCACGACGTCCCGATGACGTCATCAGAAGCCCGAAGCACTTTTCACGACGTCCCGATGACGTCATCAGAAGCCCGAAGCACTTTTCACGATGTCCCGATGACTCCATCAGAAGCCCGAAGCACTTTTCGCGACGTCCCGATGACGTCATCAGAAGCCCGAAGCACTTTTCACGACGTCCCGATGACGTCATCAGAAGCCCGAAGCACTTTTCGCGACGTCCCGATGACGTCATCAGAAGCCCGAAGCACTTTTCACGACGTCCCGATGACGTCATCAGAAGCCCGAAGCACTTTTCACGACGTCCCGATGACGTCATCAGAAGCCCGAAGCACTTTCCACGACGTCCCGATGACTCCATCAGAAGCCCGAAGCACTTTCCCCACTTCCCGATAACGTCATCAGAAGCCCGAAGCACTTTTCACGACGTCCCGATGACGTCATCAGAAGCCCGAAGCACTTTTCACGATGTCCCGATGACTCCATCAGAAGCCCGAAGCACTTTTCGCGGCGTCCCGATGACGTATCAGAAGCCCGGAGCACTTTTCGCGACTTCCCGATGACGTCATCAGAAGCCCGAAGCACTTTTCGCGACGTCCCGATGACGTCATCAGAAGCCCGAAGCACTTTTCGCGACGTCCCGATGACGTCATCAGAAGCCCGAAGCACTTTTCACGACGTCCCGATGACGTCATCAGAAGCCCGAAGCACTTTTCGCGACGTCCCGATGACGTCATCAGAAGCCCGAAGCACTTTTCACGATGTCCCGATGACTCCATCAGAAGCCCGAAGCACTTTTCACGACGTCCCGATGACGTCATCAGAAGCCCGAAGCACTTTTCACGACGTCCCGATGACGTCATCAGAAGCCCGAAGCACTTTTCACGACGTCCCGATGACGTCATCAGAAGCCCGAAGCACTTTTCACGACGTCCCGATGACGTCATCAGAAGCCCGAAGCACTTTTCGCGACGTCCCGATGACGTCATCAGAGGCCCGAAGCACTTTTCGCGACGTCCCGATGACGTCATCAGAAGCCCGAAGCACTTTTCACGACGTCCCGATGACTCCATCAGAAGCCCGAAGCACTTTTCGCGACGTCCCGATGACGTCATCAGAAGCCCGAAGCACTTTTCGCGACGTCCCGATGACGTCATCAGAAGCCCGAAGCACTTTTCGCGACGTCCCGATGACGTCATCAGAAGCCCGAAGCACTTTTCGCGACGTCCCGATGACGTCATCAGAAGCCCGAAGCACTTTTCACGACGTCCCGATGACGTCTTCAGAAGCCTGAAGCACTTTTCGCGACGTCCCGATGACGTCATCAGAAGCCCGAAGCACTTTTCACGACGTCCCGATGACTCCATCAGAAGCCCGAAGCACTTTTCGCGACGTCCCGATGACGTCATCAGAAGCCCGAAGCACTTTTCACGACGTCCCGATGACTCCATCAGAAGCCCGAAGCACTTTTCGCGACGTCCCGATGACGTCATCAGAAGCCCGAAGCACTTTTCACGACGTCCCGATGACGTCATCAGAAGCCCGAAGCACTTTTCACGACGTCCCGATGACGTCATCAGAAGCCCGAAGCACTTTTCGCGACGTCCCGATGACGTCATCAGAAGCCCGAAGCACTTTTCACGACGTCCCGATGACGTCATCAGAAGCCCGAAGCACTTTTCACGACGTCCCGATGACGTCATCAGAAGCCCGAAGCACTTTTCACGACGTCCCGATGACTCCATCAGAAGCCCGAAGCACTTTTCGCGACGTCCCGATGACGTCATCAGAAGCCCGAAGCACTTTTCGCGACGTCCCGATGACGTCATCAGAAGCCCGAAGCACTTTTCACGACGTCCCGATGACGTCATCAGAAGCCCGAAGCACTTTTCGCGACGTCCCGATGACGTCATCAGAAGCCCGAAGCACTTTTCACGACGTCCCGATGACTCCATCAGAAGCCCGAAGCACTTTTCGCGACGTCCCGATGACGTCATCAGAAGCCCGAAGCACTTTTCACGACGTCCCGATGACGTCATCAGAAGCCCGAAGCACTTTTCACGACGTCCCGATGACGTCATCAGAAGCCCGAAGCACTTTTCGCGACGTCCCGATGACGTCATCAGAAGCCCGAAGCACTTTTCACGACGTCCCGATGACGTCATCAGAAGCCCGAAGCACTTTTCGCGACGTCCCGATGACGTCATCAGAAGCCCGAAGCACTTTTCACGACGTCCCGATGACGTCATCAGAAGCCCGAAGCACTTTTCGCGACTTCCCGATGACGTCATCAGAAGCCCGAAGCACTTTTCACGACGTCCCGATGACTCCATCAGAAGCCCGAAGCACTTTTCGCGACGTCCCGATGACGTCATCAGAAGCCCGAAGCACTTTTCGCGACTTCCCGATGACTCCATCAGAAGCCCGAAGCACTTTTCGCGACGTCCCGATGACGTCATCAGAAGCCCGAAGCACTTTTCACGACGTCCCGATGACGTTATCAGAAGCCCGAAGCACTTTTCGCGACTTCCCGATGACGTCATCAGAAGCCCGAAGCACTTTTCACGACGTCCCGATGACTCCATCAGAAGCCCGAAGCACTTTTCGCGACGTCCCGATGACGTCATCAGAAGCCCGAAGCACTTTTCACGACGCCCTGATGACGTCATCAGAAGCCCGAAGCACTTTTCACGACGTCCCGATGACGTCATCAGAAGCCCGAAGCACTTTTCACGACGTCCCGATGACGTCATCAGAAGCCCGAAGCACTTTTCACGACGTCCCGATGACGTCATCAGAAGCCCGAAGCACTTTTCACGACGTCCCGATGACGTCATCAGAAGCCCGAAGCACTTTTCACGACTTCCGTTGACATCATCAGAAGCCCGAAGCACTTTTCGCGACGTCCCGATGACGTCATCAGAAGCCCGAAGCACTTTTCACGACGTCCCGATGACTCCATCAGAAGCCCGAAGCACTTTTCGCGACGTCCCGATGACGTCATCAGAAGCCCGAAGCACTTTTCACGACGTCCCGATGACGTCATCAGAAGCCCGAAGCACTTTTCGCGACGTCCCGATGACGTCATCAGAAGCCCGAAGCACTTTTCACGACGTCCCGATGACTCCATCAGAAGCCCGAAGCACTTTTCGCGACGTCCCGATGACGTCATCAGAAGCCCGAAGCACTTTTCACGACGTCCCGATGACGTCATCAGAAGCCCGAAGCACTTTTCACGACGTCCCGATGACGTCATCAGAAGCCCGAAGCACTTTTCGCGACGTCCCGATGACGTCATCAGAAGCCCGAAGCACTTTTCACGACGTCCCGATGACGTCATCAGAAGCCCGAAGCACTTTTCGCGACGTCCCGATGACGTCATCAGAAGCCCGAAGCACTTTTCACGACGTCCCGATGACTCCATCAGAAGCCCGGAGCACTTTTCACGACGTCCCGATGACATCATCAGAAGCCCGAAGCACTTTTCACGACGTCCCGATGACGTCATCAGAAGCCCGAAGCACTTTTCACGACGTCCTGATGACGTCATCAGAAGCCCGAAGCACTTTTCACGATGTCCCGATGACTCCATCAGAAGCCCGAAGCACTTTTCGCGACGTCCCGATGACGCATCAGAAGCCCGGAGCACTTTTCACGACTTCCCGATGACTCCATCAGAAGCCCGATGCACTTTTCGCGACTTCCCGATGACGTCATCAGAAGCCCGAAGCACTTTTCACGACGTCCCGATGACGTCATCAGAAGCCCGAAGCACTTTTCGCGACGTCCCGATGACGTCATCAGAAGCCCGAAGCACTTTTCACGACGTCCCGATGACGTCATCAGAAGCCCGAAGCACTTTTCACGACGTCCCGATGACGTCATCAGAAGCCCGGAGCACTTTTCGCGACTTCCCGATGACTCCATCAGAAGCCCGATGCACTTTTCACGACGTCCCGATGACGTCATCAGAAGCCCGAAGCACTTTTCGCGACGTCCCGATGACGTCATCAGAAGCCCGAAGCACTTTTCACGACGTCCCGATGACGTCATCAGAAGCCCGAAGCACTTTTCGCGACGTCCCGATGACGTCATCAGAAGCCCGAAGCACTTTTCGCGACGTCCCGATGACGTCATCAGAAGCCCGAAGCAGTTTTCGCGACGTCCCGATGACGTCATCAGAAGCCCGAAGCACTTTCACGACGTCCCGATGACGTCATCGGAAGCCCGAAGCACTTTTCACGACGTCCCGATGACGTCATCAGAAGCCCGGAAGCACTTTTCACGACGTCCCGATGACGTCATCAGAAGCCCGAAGCACTTTTCGCGACGTCCCGATGACGTCATCAGAAGCCCGAAGCACTTTTCACGACGTCCCGATGACGTCATCAGAAGCCCGAAGCACTTTTCACGACGTCCCGATGACGTCATCAGAAGCCCGAAGCACTTTTCACGACGTCCCGATGACGTCATCAGAAGCCCGAAGCACTTTTCGCGACGTCCCGATGACGTCATCAGAAGCCCGAAGCACTTTTCACGACGTCCCGATGACGTCATCAGAAGCCCGAAGCACTTTTCGCGACGTCCCGATGACGTCATCAGAAGCCCGAAGCACTTTTCGCGACGTCCCGATGACGTCATCAGAAGCCCGAAGCACTTTTCACGACGTCCCGATGACGTCATCAGAAGCCCGAAGCACTTTTCGCGACGTCCCGATGACGTCATCAGAAGCCCGAAGCACTTTTCGCGACGTCCCGATGACGTCATCAGAAGCCCGAAGCACTTTTCACGACGTCCAGGTGACGTCATCAGAAGCCCGAAGCACTTTTCGCGACGTCCCGATGAGGTCATCAGAAGCCCGAAGCACTTTTCACGACGTCCCGATGACGTCATCAGAAGCCCGAAGCACTTTTCGCGACGTCCCGATGACGTCATCAGAAGCCCGAAGCACTTTTTCACGACGTCCCGATGACGTCATCAGAAGCCCGAAGCACTTTTCACGACGTCCTGATGACGTCATCAGAAGCCCGAAGCACTTTTCACGACGTCCCGATGACGTCATCAGAAGCCCGAAGCACTTTTCGCGACGTCCCGATGACGTCATCAGAAGCCCGAAGCACTTTTCACGACGTCCTGATAACGTCATCAGAAGCCCGAAGCACTTTTCACGACGTCCCGATGACGTCATCAGAAGCCCGAAGCACTTTTCACGACGTCCCGATGACTCCATCAGAAGCCCGAAGCACTTTTCGCGACGTCCCGATGACTCCATCAGAAGCCCGAAGCACTTTCCACGACGTCCTGATGACGTCATCAGAAGCCCGAAGCACTTTTCACGACGTCCCGATGACGCCATCAGAAGCCCGAAGCACTTTTCGCGACGTCCCGATGACGTCATCAGAAGCCCGAAGCACTTTTCGCGACGTCCCGATGACGTCATCAGAAGCCCGAAGCACTTTTCGCGACGTCCCGATGACGTTATCAGAAGCCCGAAGCACTTTTCGCGACTTCCCGATGACTCCATCAGAAGCCCGAAGCACTTTTCGCGACGTCCCGATGACGTCATCAGAAGCCCGAAGCACTTTTCGCGACGTCCCGATGACGTCATCAGAAGCCCGAAGCACTTTTCGCGACGTCCCGATGACGTCATCAGAAGCCCGAAGCACTTTTCGCGACGTCCCGATGACGTCATCAGAAGCCCGAAGCACTTTTCACGACGTCCCGATGACTCCATAAGAAGCCCGAAGCACTTTTCACGACGTCCCGATGACGTCATCAGAAGCCCGAAGCACTTTTCGCGACGTCCCGATGACGTCATCAGAAGCCCGAAGCACTTTTCGTGACGTCCCGATGACGTCATCAGAAGCCCGAAGCACTTTTCACGACGTCCCGATGACTCCATCAGAAGCCCGAAGCACTTTTCACGACGTCCCGATGACTCCATCAGAAGCCCGAAGCACTTTTCGCGACGTCCCGATGACGTCATCAGAAGCCCGAAGCACTTGTCGCGACGTCCCGATGACGTCATCAGAAGCCCGAAGCACTTTTCACGACGTCCCGATGACGTCATCAGAAGCCCGAAGCACTTTTCGCGACGTCCCGATGACGTCATCAGAAGCCCGAAGCACTTTTCACGACGTCCCGATGACGTCATCAGAAGCCCGAAGCACTTTTCACGACGTCCCGATGACGTCATCAGAAGCCCGAAGCACTTTTCACGACGTCCCGATGACTCCATCAGAAGCCCGAAGCACTTTTCGCGACGTCCCGATGACGTCATCAGAAGCCCGAAGCACTTTTCGCGACGTCCCGATGACGTCATCAGAAGCCCGAAGCACTTTTCACGACGTCCCGATGACTCCATAAGAAGCCCGAAGCACTTTTCACGACGTCCCGATGACGTCATCAGAAGCCCGAAGCACTTTTCGCGACGTCCCGATGACGTCATCAGAAGCCCGAAGCACTTTCACGACGTCCCGATGACGTCATCAGAAGCCCGAAGCACTTTTCGCGACGTCCCGATGACGTCATCAGAAGCCCGAAGCACTTTCACGACGTCCCGATGACGTCATCAGAAGCCCGAAGCACTTTTCACGACGTCCCGATGACGTCATCAGAAGCCCGAAGCACTTTTCGCGACGTCCCGATGACGTCATCAGAAGCCCGAAGCACTTTTCGCGACGTCCCGATGACGTCATCAGAAGCCCGAAGCACTTTTCACGACGTCCCGATGACGTCATCAGAAGCCCGAAGCACTTTTCACGACGTCCCGATGACGTCATCAGAAGCCCGAAGCACTTTTCGCGACGTCCCGATGACGTCATCAGAAGCCCGAAGCACTTTTCACGATGTCCCGATGACTCCATCAGAAGCCCGAAGCACTTTTTGGCGACTTCCTGATGATGTCATCAGAAGCCCGAAGCACTTTTCACGACGTCCCGATGACGTCTTCAGAAGCCTGAAGCACTTTTCGCGACGTCCCGATGACGTCATCAGAAGCCCGAAGCACTTTTCACGACGTCCCGATGACTCCATCAGAAGCCCGAAGCACTTTTCGCGACGTCCCGATGACGTCATCAGAAGCCCGAAGCACTTTTCACGACGTCCCGATGACGTCATCAGAAGCCCGAAGCACTTTTCACGACGTCCCGATGACGTCATCAGAAGCCCGAAGCACTTTTCGCGACGTCCCGATGACGTCATCAGAAGCCCGAAGCACTTTTCGCGACGTCCCGATGACGTCATCAGAAGCCCGAAGCACTTTTCACGACGTCCCGATGACGTCATCAGAAGCCCGAAGCACTTTTCGCGACGTCCCGATGACGTCATCAGAAGCCCGAAGCACTTTCACGACGTCCCGATGACGTCATCAAAAGCCCGAAGCACTTTTCGCGACGTCCCGATGACGTCATCAGAAGCCCGAAGCACTTTTCACGACGTCCCGATGACGTCATCAGAAGCCCGAAGCACTTTTCGCGACGTCCCGATGACGTCATCAGAAGCCCGAAGCACTTTTCACGACGTCCCGATGACGTCATCAGAAGCCCGAAGCACTTTTCGCGACGTCCCGATGACGTCATCAGAAGCCCGAAGCACTTTTCACGACGTCCCGATGACGTCATCAGAAGCCCGAAGCACTTTTCACGACGTCCCGATGACGTCATCAGAAGCCCGAAGCACTTTTCGCGACGTCCTGATGACGTCATCAGAAGCCCGAAGCACTTTTCACGACGTCCCGATGACGTTATCAGAAGCCCGAAGCACTTTTCGCGACTTCCCGATGACGTCATCAGAAGCCCGAAGCACTTTTCACGACGTCCCGATGACTCCATCAGAAGCCCGAAGCACTTTTCGCGACATCCCGATGACGTCATCAGAAGCCCGAAGCACTTTTCGCGACTTCCCGATGACTCCATCAGAAGCCCGAAGCACTTTTCGCGACGTCCCGATGACGTCATCAGAAGCCCGAAGCACTTTTCACGACGTCCCGATGACGTCATCAGAAGCCCGAAGCACTTTTCACGACGTCCCGATGACGTCATCAGAAGCCCGAAGCACTTTTCACGACGTCCCGATGACGTCATCAGAAGCCCGAAGCACTTTTCGCGACGTCCCGATGACGTCATCAGAAGCCCGAAGCACTTTTCGCGACGTCCCGATGACGTCATCAGAAGCCCGAAGCACTTTTCGCGACGTCCCGATGACGTCATCAGAAGCCCGAAGCACTTTTCGCGACGTCCCGATGACGTCATCAGAAGCCCGAAGCACTTTTCACGACGTCCCGATGACTCCATCAGAAGCCCGAAGCACTTTTCGCGACGTCCCGATGACGTCATCAGAAGCCCGAAGCACTTTTCGCGACGTCCCGATGACGTCATCAGAAGCCCGAAGCACTTTTCACGACGTCCCGATGACGTCATCAGAAGCCCGAAGCACTTTTCACGACGTTCCGATGACGTCATCAGAAGCCGAAGCATTTTTCACGACGTCCCGATGACGTCATCAGAAGCCCGAAGCACTTTTCGCGACGTCCCGATGACGTCATCAGAAGCCCGAAGCACTTTTCACGACGTCCCGATGACTCCATCAGAAGCCCGAAGCACTTTTCGCGACGTCCCGATGACGTATCAGAAGCCCGGAGCACTTTTCGCGACTTCCCGATGACTCCATCAGAAGCCCGATGCACTTTTCACGACGTCCCGATGACGTCATCAGAAGCCCGAAGCACTTTTCGCGACGTCCCGATGACGTCATCAGAAGCCCGAAGCACTTTTCACGACGTCCCGATGACTCCATCAGAAGCCCGAAGCACTTTTCGCGACGTCCCGATGACGTCATCAGAAGCCCGAAGCACTTTTCGCGACGTCCCGATGACGTCATCAGAAGCCCGAAGCACTTTTCGCGACGTCCCGATGACGTCATCAGAAGCCCGAAGCACTTTTCACGACGTCCCGATGACGTCATCAGAAGCCCGAAGCACTTTTCACGACGTCCCGATGACGTCATCAGAAGCCCGAAGCACTTTTCGCGACGTCCCGATGACGTCATCAGAAGCCCGAAGCACTTTTCGCGACGTCCCGATGACGTCATCAGAAGCCCGAAGCACTTTTCACGACGTCCCGATGACTCCATCAGAAGCCCGAAGCACTTTTCGCGACGTCCCGATGACGTCATCAGAAGCCCGAAGCACTTTTCACGACGTCCCGATGACGTCATCAGAAGCCCGAAGCACTTTTCGCGACGTCCCGATGACGTCATCAGAAGCCCGAAGCACTTTTCACGACGTCCCGATGACGTCATCAGAAGCCCGAAGCACTTTTCACGACGTCCCGATGACGTCATCAGAAGCCCGAAGCACTTTTCGCGACGTCCCGATGACGTCATCAGAAGCCCGAAGCACTTTTCACGACGTCCCGATGACGTATCAGAAGCCCGGAGCACTTTTCGCGACTTCCCGATGACTCCATCAGAAGCCCGATGCACTTTTCGCGACTTCCCGATGACGTCATCAGAAGCCCGAAGCACTTTTCACGACGTCCCGATGACGTCATCAGAAGCCCGAAGCACTTTTCACGACGTCCCGATGACGTCATCAGAAGCCCGAAGCACTTTTCACGACGTCCCGATGACGTCATCAGAAGCCCGAAGCACTTTTCGCGACGTCCCGATGACGTCATCAGAAGCCCGAAGCACTTTTCGCGACGTCCCGATGACGTCATCAGAAGCCCGAAGCACTTTTCACGACGTCCTGATGACGTCATCAGAAGCCCGAAGCACTTTTCACGATGTCCCGATGACTCCATCAGAAGCCCGAAGCACTTTTCGCGACGTCCCGATGACGTATCAGAAGCCCGGAGCACTTTTCGCGACTTCCCGATGACTCCATCAGAAGCCCGATGCACTTTTCGCGACTTCCCGATGACGTCATCAGAAGCCCGAAGCACTTTTCACGACGTCCCGATGACGTCATCAGAAGCCCGAAGCACTTTTCGCGACGTCCTGATGACGTCATCAGAAGCCCGAAGCACTTTTCACGATGTCCCGATGACTCCATCAGAAGCCCGAAGCACTTTTCGCGACGTCCCGATGACGTCATCAGAAGCCCGAAGCACTTTTCGCGACGTCCCGATGACGTCATCAGAAGCCCGAAGCACTTTTCACGACGTCCCGATGACGTCATCAGAAGCCCGAAGCACTTTTCACGACGTCCCGATGACGTCATCAGAAGCCCGAAGCACTTTTCGCGACGTCCCGATGACGTCATCAGAAGCCCGAAGCACTTTTCACGACGTCCCGATGACGTCATCAGAAGCCCGAAGCACTTTTCACGACGTCCCGATGACTCCATCAGAAGCCCGAAGCACTTTTCACGACGTCCCGATGACGTCATCAGAAGCCCGAAGCACTTTTCACGACGTCCCGATGACGTCATCAGAAGCCCGAAGCACTTTTCGCGACGTCCCGATGACGTCATCAGAAGCCCGAAGCACTTTTCACGACGTCCCGATGACGTCATCAGAAGCCCGAAGCACTTTCGCGACGTCCCGATGACGTCATCGGAAGCCCGAAGCACTTTTCACGACGTCCCGATGACGTCATCAGAAGCCCGAAGCACTTTTCACGACGTCCTGATGACGTCATCAGAAGCCCGAAGCACTTTTCACGACGTCCCGATGACGTCATCAGAAACCCGAAGCACTTTTCACGACGTCCCGATGACGTCATCAGAAGCCCGAAGCACTTTTCGCGACGTCCCGATGACGTCATCAGAAGCCCGAAGCATTTTTCACGACGTCCCGATGACGTCATCAGAAGCCCGAAGCACTTTTCGCGACGTCCTGATGACGTCATTAGAAGCCCGAAGCACTTTTCGCGACGTCCTGATGACGTCATTAGAAGCCCGAAGCACTTTTCGCGACGTCCCGATGACGTCATCAGAAGCCCGAAGCACTTTTCACGACGTCCCGATGACTCCATCAGAAGCCCGAAGCACTTTTCGCGACGTCCGGTGACGTCATCAGAGGCCCGAAGCACTTTTCGAGACGTCCTGATGATGTCATCAGAAGCCCGAAGCACTTTTCACGACGTCCCGATGACGTCATCAGAAGCCCGGAGCACTTTTCGCGACGTCCCGATGACGTATCAGAAGCCCGGAGCACTTTTCGCGACTTCCCGATGACGTCATCAGAAGCCCGAAGCACTTTTCGCGACTTCCCGATGACGTCATCAGAAGCCCGAAGCACTTTTCACGACGTCCCGATGACGTCATCAGAAGCCCGAAGCACTTTTCACGACGTCCCGATGACGTCATCAGAAGCCCGGAGCACTTTTCACGACGTCCCGATGACATCATCAGAAGCCCGAAGCACTTTTCGCGACGTCCCGATGACGTCATCAGAAGCCCGAAGCACTTTTCACGACGTCCCGATGACTCCATCAGAAGCCCGAAGCACTTTTCGCGACGTCCCGATGACGTCATCAGAAGCCCGAAGCACTTTTCGCGACGTCCTGATAACGTCATCAGAAGCCCGAAGCACTTTTCACGACGTCCCGATGACGTTATCAGAAGCCCGAAGCACTTTTCACGACGTCCCGATGACGTATCAGAAGCCCGGAGCACTTTTCACGTCGTCCCGATGACGTCATCAGAAGCCCGAAGCACTTTTCACGACGTCCCGATGACGTCATCAGAAGCCCGAAGCACTTTTCACGACGTCCCGATGACGTCATCAGAAGCCCGAAGCACTTTTCACGACGTCCCGATGACGTCATCAGAAGCCCGAAGCACTTTTTCGCGACGTCCCGATGACGTCATCAGAAGCCCGAAGCACTTTTCACGACGTCCCGATGACGTCATCAGAAGCCCGAAGCACTTTTCACGACGTCCCGATGACGTTATCAGAAGCCCGAAGCACTTTTCGCGACGTCCCGATGACGTCATCAGAAGCCCGAAGCACTTTTCGCGACGTCCCGATGACGTCATCAGAAGCCCGAAGCACTTTTCACGACGTCCCGATGACGTCATCAGAAGCCCGAAGCACTTTTCGCGACGGCCCGATGACGTCATCAGAAGCCCGAAGCACTTTTCACGACGTCCGATGACTCCATCAGAAGCCCGAAGCACTTTTCGCGACGTCCCGATGACGTCATCAGAAGCCCGAAGCACTTTTCGCGACGTCCCGATGACGTCATCAGAAGCCCGAAGCACTTTTCGCGACGTCCCGATGACGTCATCAGAAGCCCGAAGCACTTTTCACGACGTCCCGATGACGTCATCAGAAGCCCGAAGCACTTTTCGCGACGTCCCGATGACGTCATCAGAAGCCCGAAGCACTTTTCGCGACGTCCCGATGACGTCATCAGAAGCCCGAAGCACTTTTCACGACGTCCCGATGACGTCATCAGAAGCCCGAAGCACTTTTCACGACGTCCCGATGACGTTATCAGAAGCCCGAAGCACTTTTCACGATGTCCCGATGACTCCATCAGAAGCCCGAAGCACTTTTCGCAACGTCCCGATGACGTCATCAGAAGCCCGAAGCACTTTTCGCGACGTCCCGATGACGTCATCAGAGGCCCGAAGCACTTTTCACGACGTCCCGATGACGTCATCAGAAGCCCGAAGCACTTTTCACGACGTCCCGATGACGTCATCAGAAGCCCGAAGCACTTTTCGCGACGTCCCGATGACGTCATCAGAAGCCCGAAGCACTTTTCGCGACGTCCCGATGACGTCATCAGAAGCCCGAAGCACTTTTCACGACGTCCCGATGACGTCATCAGAAGCCCGAAGCACTTTTCACGACGTCCCGATGACGTCATCAGAAGCCCGAAGCACTTTTCACGACGTCCCGATGACGTCATCAGAAGCCCGAAGCACTTTTCGCGACGTCCTGATGACGTCATCAGAAGCCCGAAGCACTTTTCACGACGTCCCGATGACGTCATCAGAAGCCCGAAGCACTTTTCGCGACTTCCCGATGACTCCATCAGAAGCCCGAAGCACTTTTCGCGACTTCCCGATGACTCCATCAGAAGCCCGAAGCACTTTTCGCGACTTCCCGATGACGTCATCAGAAGCCCGAAGCACTTTTCACGACGTCCCGATGACGTCATCAGAAGCCCGAAGCACTTTTCACGACGTCCCGATGACGTCATCAGAAGCCCGAAGCACTTTTCGCGACGTCCCGATGACGTCATCAGAAGCCCGAAGCACTTTTCACGACGTCCCGATGACGTCATCAGAAGCCCGAAGCACTTTTCGCGACGTCCCGATGACGTCATCAGAAGCCCGAAGCACTTTTCACGACGTCCCGATGACTCCATCAGAAGCCCGAAGCACTTTTCACGACGTCCCGATGACGTCATCAGAAGCCCGAAGCACTTTCACGACGTCCCGATGACGTCATCAGAAGCCCGAAGCACTTTTCACGACGTCCCGATGACGTCATCAGAAGCCCGAAGCACTTTTTGCGACGTCCCGATGACGTCATCAGAAGCCCGAAGCACTTTTCGCGACGTCCCGATGACGTCATCAGAAGCCCGAAGCACTTTTCACGACGTCCAGATGACGTCATCAGAAGCCCGAAGCACTTTTCGCGACGTCTCGATGACGTCATCAGAAGCCCGAAGCACTTTTCACGACGTCCCGATGACGTCATCAGAAACCCGAAGCCCTTTTAGCGACGTCCGGTGACGTCATCAGAAGCCCGAAGCACCTTTCACGACGTCCCGATGACGTCATCAGAAGCCCGAAGCACTTTTCACGACGTCCCGATCACGTCATCAGAAGCCCGAAGCACTTTTCACGACGTCCCGATGACGTCATCAGAAGCCCGAAGCACTTTTCACGACGTCCCGATGACGTCATCAGAAGCCCGAAGCACTTTTCACGACGTCCCGATGACGTCATCAGAAGCCCGAAGCACTTTTCACGACGTCCCGATGACGTCATCAGAAGCCCGAAGCACTTTTCGCGACGTCCCGATGACGTCATCAGAAGCCCGAAGCACTTTTCACGACGTCCCGATGACGTCATCAGAAGCCCGAAGCACTTTTCGCGGCGTCCTGATGACGTCATCAGAAGCCCGAAGCACTTTTCGCGACTTCCCGATGACGTCATCAGAAGCCCGAAGCACTCTTCACGACGTCCCGATGACTCCATCAGAAGCCCGAAGCACTTTTCGCGACGTCCCGATGACGTCATCAGAAGCCCGAAGCACTTTTCGCGACGTCCTGATAACGTCATCAGAAGCCCGAAGCACTTTTCACGACGTCCCGATGACGTCATCAGAAGCCCGAAGCACTTTTCACGACGTCCCGATGACGTCATCAGAAGCCCGAAGCACTTTTCACGACGTCCCGATGACTCCATCAGAAGCCCGAAGCACTTTTCGCGACGTCCTGATAACGTCATCAGAAGCTCGAAGCACTCTTCGCGACTTCCCGATGACTCCATCAGAAGCCCGATGCACTTTTCGCGACTTCCCGATGACGTCATCAGAAGCCCGAAGCACTTTTCACGACGTCCCGATGACTCCATCAGAAGCCCGAAGCACTTTTCGCGACGTCCTGATAACGTCATCAGAAGCCCGAAGCACTTTTCACGACGTCCCGATGACGTTATCAGAAGCCCGAAGCACTTTTCGCGGCGTCCTGATGACGTCATCAGAAGCCCGAAGCACTTTTCGCGACGTCCCGATGACGTCATCAGAAGCCCGAAGCACTTTTCACGACGTCCCGATGACGTCATCAGAAGCCCGAAGCACTTTTCACGACGTCCCGATGACTCCATCAGAAGCCCGAAGCACTTTTCGCGACGTCCCGATGACGTCATCAGAAGCCCGAAGCACTTTTCGCGACGTCCCGATGACGTCATCAGAAGCCCGAAGCACTTTTCGCGACGTCCCGATGACGTCATCAGAAGCCCGAAGCACTTTTCACGACGTCCCGATGACGTCATCAGAAGCCCGAAGCACTTTTCGCGACGTCCCGATGACTCCATCAGAAGCCCGAAGCACTTTTCGCGACGTCCTGATGACGTCATCAGAAGCCCGAAGCACTTTTCACGACGTCCCGATGACTCCATCAGAAGCCCGGTGCACTTTTCGCGACTTCCCGATGACGTCATCAGAAGCCCGAAGCACTTTTCACGACTTCCCGATGACTCCATCAGAAGCCCGGAAGCACTTTTCGCGACGTCCCGATGACGTCATCAGAAGCCCGAAGCACTTTTCACGACGTCCCGATGACGTCATCAGAAGCCCGAAGCACTTTTCACGACGTCCCGATGACGTCATCAGAAGCCCGAAGCACTTTTCACGACGTCCCGATGACGTCATCAGAAGCCCGAAGCACTTTTCACGACGTCCCGATGACGTCATCAGAAGCCCGAAGCACTTTTCGCGACGTCCCGATGACGTCATCAGAAGCCCGAAGCACTTTTCGCGACGTCCCGATGACGTCATCAGAAGCCCGAAGCACTTTTCACGACGTCCCGATGACGTCATCAGAAGCCCGAAGCACTTTTCACGACGTCCCGATGACTCCATCAGAAGCCCGAAGCACTTTTCACGACGTCCCGATGACTCCATCAGAAGCCCGAAGCACTTTTCGCGACGTCCCGATGACGTCATCAGAAGCCCGAAGCACTTTTCACGACGTCCCGATGACGTCATCAGAAGCCCGAAGCACTTTTCGCGACGTCCCGATGACGTCATCAGAAGCCCGAAGCACTTTTCACGACGTCCCGATGACGTCATCAGAAGCCCGAAGCACTTTTCACGACGTCCCGATGACTCCATCAGAAGCCCGAAGCACTTTTCGCGACGTCCCGATGACGTCATCAGAAGCCCGAAGCACTTTTCACGACGTCCCGATGACTCCATCAGAAGCCCGAAGCACTTTTCGCGACGTCCTAATGACGTCATCAGAAGCCCGAAGCACTTTTCGCGACGTCCCGATGACGTCATCAGAAGCCCGAAGCACTTTTCACGACGTCCCGATGACGTCATCAGAAGCCCGAAGCACTTTTCACGCCGTCCCGATGACTCCATCCAGAAGCCCGAAGCACTTTTCGCGACGTCCCGATGACGTCATCAGAAGCCCGAAGCACTTTTTCACGACGTCCCGATGACGTCATCAGAAGCCCGAAGCACTTTTTCACGACGTCCCGATGACGTCATCAGAAGCCCGAAGCACTTTCACGACGTCCCGATGACGTCATCAGAAGCCCGGAAGCACTTTTCGCGACATCCCGATGGCGTCATCAGAAGCCCGAAGCACTTTTCACGACGTCCCGATGACTCCATCAGAAGCCCGAAGCACTTTTCGCGACGTCCCGATGACGTATCAGAAGCCCGGAGCACTTTTCGCGACTTCCCGATGACTCCATCAGAAGCCCGATGCACTTTTCGCGACTTCCCGATGACGTCATCAGAAGCCCGAAGCACTTTTCACGACGTCCCGATGACGTCATCAGAAGCCCGAAGCACTTTTCGCGACGTCCCGATGACGTCATCAGAAGCCCGAAGCACTTTTCGCGACGTCCTGATAACGTCATCAGAAGCCCGAAGCACTTTTCACGACGTCCCGATGACGTCATCAGAAGCCCGAAGCACTTTTCGCGACGTCCCGATGACGTCATCAGAAGCCCGAAGCACTTTTCACGACGTCCCGATGACGTCATCAGAAGCCCGAAGCACTTTTCACGACGTCCCGATGACTCCATCAGAAGCCCGAAGCACTTTTCGCGACGTCCCGATGACGTCATCAGAAGCCCGAAGCACTTTTCGCGACGTCCCGATGACGTCATCAGAAGCCCGGGAAGCACTTTTCACGACGTCCCGATGACGTCATCAGAAGCCCGAAGCACTTTTCACGATGTCCCGATGACT